>MU227649.1:14146857-14185048 GCA_018584345.1 Thuja plicata
ATCAAGTATCATTATTTGAGAGAACAAGTTCAAGAAAAAGAGGTGATACTTGAGTATGTGCAATCAAAAGAACAATTGGCTGATATCTTCACCAAGCCACTGCCCAAGGATACATTTGAGTACTTAATAAAGAGGCTAGGGGTCAAACCGTTGTCTTCCAGTCAGTAATATGACTGAAGGATGCATCAGCCTACATATTATCAGAATATCAATCATGTTGATGCAAGCAAAAAGATGAACTTCAAAAGATACATCTATATACAGACATGTATATATCAAAATCAAACACCAGAGCATATTGTTGTATTGCTGATGGATAAGGGAAATTCAAGGAATATATTATTGATGGAGAGAAAAGATTGTTTGACATGAATGTTAGATATCTGTGAGATATTTGTTTGGCATTGTTGTCAAAGGGAGAGAGTTATCCATATTATCACATTCTTCTGGAAAAGGGAGAAAGACTATCCATTATCATATTACTCCAATAGGGAGAGATTATATCCAAAGGGAGAGAAAGTTGTATAAAAGATTACACAAAGGGAGAGTTGCTGAAAAGAGAAAAAGACATCACAAAAGAGAGAACAGTCAAAGGAGAGAAATTGACACAAGAAGAGGTCTCAACACATCAAAAGACAAAGAGATACAAGAATCAAATCTAAGCTAAAACAAAGCTTACCGGAGGTTAGACATTTATCAATTATCAAACAAAATATTGGTAGTTTGATGAATCTCAACGATTGTATTTCATATTGTATTAGAAATAGTATAGTGTGATAATATAGTATGTTGCCATCAATGCCAAAGGGAGAGATTGATGACATGTAATTGATTGAATGTTTGATAATGTTAAGTTGAAGATAATGCAAGGTATTAAATCAATTAATGGTTTGTATTGTCATTGATGTCAACTTGATATCATATGCACGGTCATGTACATAATGGCAAAGACTTTAGAGAATCAATGGAACAAAGGTTATGCTTTCAGAAATGCATAAAAGTCAAGTATTCACTAAGTGATAGATAACACTGATGGAGTGCACACCATCGGTAAAGGCAAAGCAGAAAAGTCATAGTGATAGCCGACGGGTAGAAGAAAGTGTTGCCCGATGAAGCAAAACCACAAGATGCCCGACAAGTAGAAAATAGAGTTGCTCGACAAGTAAAAATCCAATGTTGCCCAATGGATGGAGATCCTGAAGCTAACTGGAGTGACACCGATGGAACCTTTAGTTGTCACCAACAACTAACTGAAGAGTTGACCGACGGAATAGAGAGTTTAGAAAATGACAAAATATCTAGCTGGAAAGAGCTAAAGATAGACTTAACTGGTTGTTTTCTTTGTTTTATTCTAGCAGAGTTAAGTAATTGATTTAAAGAAGATTTCTATAGTTGGCAAGAAGTTAACTATGAGATAAATTAGGAGTTATGCTTTAAATCAAATTGGCTAGATTATTTTTTATGCCAAGAATCAAGAATCAAGAAACAGTGAATATCATGTCTATATAAGAGACAAGCGTAATTATTTTTCGAAAACACATTCATGGAAAAGGGATTAAGGGGAGTGAATAGAAAGAGGATGCTAAAGAGAAACTGATGAAGAATATACTTCATATAGTCCTGATCAATCAAGCTGAAGGAGAGCTAAAGAATTCTGCAGACACCAACGAACAGTGAAGCACAACATCATAGAGCAGAAAGTGTGGAGCACAAAGAATTGAATTGATACATTGATCAAAAGAGGTAATGTACTTAAATAGATCTGAAAATATGCAATTCAAAGTTGCATTAGAAACAAGTCACAGTGTTTCAGTTTAACCATTGAAGCATCAAGTCTCTTAACAAATTAGGACTTAACAGTCTTCTATACATTGAGGTACATCCCAAGGAGTGCCAAAAAGGTTGATTCATGAAAGTAGCATTGGATTTTCCCGATACCTATTGACAGTCTAAGAAGGAGACTAATTAAAGGATGGTAGCAATAGATGCCTAATACTAAGTGACAACCTCTATGTATAAAATTCTCTAACAAGGTCACACTTAATAGTGTGTTTGTAACCTTTAACAGGGTTGGCTCCTAACAGGGCTCACTTTAGAAGAGGGAAAATTTGGGGTACCGGTCCCAGTGGTTTCTCCCTTAATAGGGTTTCCACGTTAAAAATTCATGTGTTATGTGTGTATGATTCATTTCTATATTGTTTTTTATCTAACATAGTTAACAATGGGTTGATCGGTATACTCTGCTTATTTATTGAGTTTCAGTAAATAGTTATACTGCTTATCGGTAATCAAGGAGAATAAGGACAGACAAGAAAAACCGACAGAAAATTAATCATTATAAGTATTTCATGGCATGCATCTTGTAGGGACTTAATAATCTAAGGTTTATTTAATTGGTGGTTAATGTTTGAAGGATAATTTTTTGAGGCCACTGATTCACCCCCCCTCTTAGTTATTACTAACATGGATGTCATTTTTGACCTAATTACTAGGCGGTGTTTTACTACTCCTACGCATCATTTCATTATGTGGAGGTGGCATTTAACAACCTTAGGCATCATTTAAAACTATCCTAGGAGGCATTTTGAAAAATTTAATCTAAAAAACATCTAAAATTGCAATAAATGCTATCAAAACATTATAATAAATGCATTAGGAAGGTCAAAAACACTTACCGGAGGTCCATAGTCTAAGGGTCTCTAATACTGGTGCACTCTCTTGAACTGATGCTCATGAATGGGGACCACCATCGCTGTCAATCTCACCAGGATTAGAGCAAATTCTCTATGGTAAAAAGTGAAAATGAATAGTAAATTTGGGTTTTCCAACCTATTTAAGCTATTTGACCTAATTTTGGAAATAATTTTGACCTAGTTAGACCTAATCTACATTTTCTACATACTGGGGCATGTTGTGACATCATCATCATCATTATCAATGTTTTTGAGAAATGAAAACATCTTGGATCTTATTCTACATCAATTTCATTTTGCATCTGGACATCGGTATGCTTTCATTTCTAAGGGGACATCATTATATCATCAAAATCAGGATTTTGCATCATATGTTACATCAAATCTGGGGCATTAAAAATTCAAACTTTTATCAGTGGGGCATTCTTCATCAGTTTCACATCAGGTTCTGTATCTATCAAATCAAGGCATCACATCAGTTTCTCATCAGGTTTGGCTTCAGACTTTCATATCAGGTTATCAGTTTCGCATTAGGTTTTGCATCAATCAATAAACATTAAATCAGTGATCAGGACATGCAAGTTTTCTTTAAATTAATGTGCTTCACACATCAATTCAAAGTGGGGCATTTGTAGACACCTAAAATTGACCAAGTTTTCTCTAATCAAGCAAATCTATATTTTTCATCAAATTGCTCCTAATCTCATAAAATTGCATCAAGATGGATCAAAATCAAATCAAATTGGACAAAATAAATTAAATCAAAGGATTAATTAACCATGACATTAAATAATTAAATATAAGCCTAAAGGGATTAATCAAATTATATAATTGATTTTAATCAATTAATTGTATAGTTTAAATCAAAAATCAAATTGAACCTATTCATCCCTACATGGATAATTTAATTAATTGATTGAATTAAATAATCCTAATATCTTTCAACATAAATTTTAGCAACCAATGGGAATTGTGAACACAAAGCTCATGGATCACTCCTAAATTTTAATCTCAATCACTTATTTTGAACTTTCAATCTCAATCACTCAAATTTGTCTCTTTGCCCCAACCTTTGAGACAATCATTTAAATTTTCCCCCCATTTGAAACTATTTGAAAGCATCTCACTCAACCATGGCTTAATCATGATCAATTAAATCTACCCCCTACACTTAGGAAAATCCTATAAATAGAAGCCATTTTGAGAGCATTAAGGATCCTAGAAATTTGAATGCAAAGCATCAAACCTCTTGTCATTTTCATAGTAATTTGATCATTTTGAGAGATTATCATAGCATTTTAGCATTATGGAGATTATTTTGAGCGCATTTGGATACAATATTATCATGATTTGAGAGAATTGAGCTAGATTTAGGCATTTATCTTCATCAAATTCTCATTCTAGGACTCTCATTGATAGAGATTAAGGCTGAGAGCTTTATCAACATGCTTAGATAGAGAGCCATGAGATGCTTATTGATTTAATTGCAATTCTTATCTTAAATTTCCATTATTTTCCATAGAATTGTAGTTAAATAAACTAATTTTGTGAAGGTGTATTTTATTCACACACAGTTATTGCAAGCATGAATCCAGTGGACTCATTGGATATCTTTCACTATTGGGTTGATGTTAAAAGGGAATACTCCTTGGGGGGGAGTAGTTAGAGGAAAAAGAAGATGTTGCAGTAGTTGATGACTTATGTGGCACCTTTGGTATTGTTGTCAAAGGAGGAGAAGATCATAAGAAAGAGAAAGAGAAGAACAGATGAAGCACAAGATGAGCAGAGAAGAGAAAGTCAAGTATTGGGAGAAGATCAGAGGAAGACAAGGGAGACCTTGACATGAAGTCTAAGTGCATCAATTAAGGGGGAGTTAGTATTATCATCTCATTGTGGTCTTTCCATCAATGCCAAAAGGGGATATTGTTGGCATAAATTATGCAGAGATTGTTGAGTATTTATTGGTATAGGTTTGATGATAGGAAGATCAGTTATTACATTGTCATTAATGTCAACTTGGTATTATGTTTATTGACAGTGTTCTTGATGTTTTGCCAAGTATGAGTACATATGAATTATGTATTGTGATAAGAATGAGAGTGTGTGATTATTGTTATAGACTTACAGATGTCTCTAGATGAATTTTTTTATGATTGTGTAATATAGAAACAACAATAGAGAAAGTTATGATTGATTGAAGGGAAACCGGGCAGACAGAAGAACATGTAATGACTAACGGTGAATGATTTGATTGTTCTATCAAATCGGTATGGAAAGTGTTGTGGTCATGATATGTTTATCTTGACTAAGATATGTTATTGATCTTTTGATCGCAAAAGGATTGGAGTACCGTAAGGTATACTTTCTGTTGATAAAAGATTTTTCTGTGCAAAAGTTAGAAAATGTATGAATATGTTTGAGCAGTTGATGTTAGATTGGTGAGTGGTGATGATGTAATCAGTTGCAGTGGATACTTCTATGATCTATGTATCAAGGTGACATGGAATAACACATTTGTAATGATCAATTTCTATTTCATTGATCAAGGTGATTGAATTTAATCAAGGTTTGAAAGTATGCTGAGGAAGTAAAAAAGGTTTGCATGTTCTTCATTTAAATTGATGTGCGATGGATTTTAAGGCTGACCTGAAGTTGTAATTGAATGTTTTAGATTGGTAATATATTTTAGGGTTCAAGGATTGAGGAGGATTGATTGAAATGATAAAATTCAATGGTTAAGGTCATGATTAAGGTAGTGGATTCCTAATGAACTTGTAATGTATACATATGTAAAATAATGAATAATGTGAGTGTAGATCATGGATGAAAAGGTGTGGTCGAGTGAAGATAGTTTGCAAGAAGAAAATGTGTTGTGCTTAATTGGATCTAAAAAAGAAGAGGAGGTGTGCTACCCCTAGATCATTGTATTTGTTGATTCCTAAAAGTTTCTGCAAGAAAATCCCTTAACTGGGTAGACTTTAACAAGTCTGATTTGTAAATTCTTTAACACGGTGGATCTTTAACTAGAATCTTAAATCTTTTAACAAGATTACTCCTAACCGGGCTAGAGGTAAATCCCTTAACTGGGTGACTCCTAACAGGGTCTTATCCTAATAGGTAATCATTGTAAGCTTCTAATAGGCCTAGGCCTTTAATAGGGTGCATTTTATAAGAGTGCAAATATTTGTGGGTTTTAATCCCAATTGTGGTTTTCACCATTAGTCAGGGTTCCATGATAAAAATACTGGTGTTACTTTGTTGCATGTGTGGATGATTGTGTTAATCAACTCATGAAGATCTGATGGAGATGATGAGGACTGATTGATATCAAGTATGATGATTGTAAAAATGGTTAAATCAGTTGTTGTTTCGTCATTGATGTCAAGCAATTGACTAATTGATTTTTATTATGTTACCATATCTTAAGAGGAGAAGTTAAATGGGTGACAAATAAAGATAAGACAATAATGAAGTAATGATGATATAGTTTTTTCCTACTAAATATTTGATGTTATAAAATTGGTACAATTGAATGATTAAGTCAAAACTTGCAAAGAGTTAAAGTTATGACTGAAAGAGTTACTTTACCAAGCTAGACAAAGTCTGTCGGTAGAATGTTATGTGAGCCGGTCAAAGTTACCGAACACCAAGTTAAATTCAAGAACCAAGCACCGAAGATGAGTTAGACACCAAGCATTGAATGAAGATAATTACCGGGTTGAAAATCAAGTTTTACCGAGTATAGGATATTAATTGTAAATGATGACAAGATCAAAATTAATGCGAAGTGATGATGAGCTGGATGAGTATATGAATTAAATGAATTTTGTTAGAAGATATACACACGTGAAAATTCAACAAGAATACCTAAGGAAAAGATATAGCGGTTAAACCAAATTATGAGAGTTCCAAGAAAAGTTCAAGTTCCGAGGTAAAAGTGAATTGGTTTACCGAGTTGAGAATTATGAAGAAGATGATCGAACAAAAAAGCCCAAATGATGGAAAATATAATTAAGGAGATTAAGAGGCAAAAGTATAACTATATAAAGAATGAGAAATATGAATAAAAAGTGTATGTTGGTGGCGAGTAAAATAGAGAAGAAGAAGAAACTGAAGAACAACATTTACCGAGCAGAACAAAGAAACAAAGATTGAAGAATCGACAGTTTGAGAAAGAGATCAATGGAGTATGGGATGCCAGTATTCAATTGAGCATAAAGGACTTGACACAAGAAAAGGTATTTTATATATTTACAGATCAAAATTTACTGTTACTTATTAGTATTTGTAACATATAAGTCTCTTAACCAAGTGGATTTAACCATCCTATTTGTAAAACCTAGAAGTAGGTGACATTCCAAAAGAGTGTTTAAAGACCTCTAACAAGGCCACTTTTAATAGGGTGAAGATCTTAAAAAATATGAGGTAAATCCCCTAACAGGGTCACATTTAGTAAATGTGTTTGTAATATTTAACAAGATAAGTTCTTAACTGAGCGTACCTCAGAAGATTACATTTTTATTGTGGGTCACAATTTCCACAAAGGTTTCCTCATTAAATATGGTGTTAACTGAGTTAATCTAATGTTGCTAAGTTTGAATCATTGATTTACATATATGAGATGTATTTTTGTTTAAGTTATTGAGTTATTTGGTGAATCAATTGATTTTGTCTAAGTTATTACCAAGTGAATCAAAGAGTTTAGTTTTAAGTGTTTAAGTTTGATTTTTTCCGATTCACCCCCCTCTTAGTGGACCAACAATTGGTATTAGAGCTAGTTACTCTAAAGTGATAAGTTTACAAGGTCTTGAGTTAAGATCTAAAGATGTATAAGAGGGAAGAACCAAAGATGAATAGGGATCATTTCTATACATAGAAAAGTAGAATTAGGTTGCATATGTTTGGAGTAGGAGAATATGGACTTCATTTTCTTGATAATGAATATGTTTCACCGACTACTACACCTTTGACTATCAGTGAGAAAAGACAGAAACAAGAACACACACAATTTATGATTGAGGTTGCTTCTACACTTACTGACCAGGAATATGATGAACTTGATGGATGTACTACTTTGAAATAGATGTGGGATAAGCTTATTTTGACCTATGGTGGAGATTAGCATGTCCAGAAGGCTAAGGAAGATAGTTTGAGAGGAAAATTTGACTCTATGACGATGAAAGAAGGAGAGAACATAATACAGTACAGTACAAGACTTAAGAAGAATGTTAATTCTATCAGATGAGGTGGTGGGATAATAACAGAGGATGATGTTACAAGAAATATGTTGAGAACCCTACCACCGATACTTTAAAGATTGGAAAATCTAGGGAAGCTGCAGCCAGAGACAGATATTTGAGTAGTGCTAGTGAGAAATTTTATAGTTTTACTGAAGGTCTTAAAGAGTTATTTATTGAATGTGATGAGAATGGAAGAGAATTTGAAGCTTTATTACCTAGAAGGATACAAAGAGGCAAAGGTGAATACCAAGTTAAGTTACCCTTGAAATGTTTTAATTGTGATAAAATTGGTCACTTTGTATCTAACTGTCCTGAGAAAGATAACGAGGAAAAGAAAGATAACAAAGATAAGGAAAAAAGAGAAAATTGATTTAGGAGATTCAGAGACTACCAAAACAAAGGTAAGGGATTTTGTTATATTTCTAATGAAGGACTAAGTGGTGATGATTCTTTCGATAGTGATGATGGAAAATAAGTTTTTAATGTTTCTATTAAAGATGATTCTGATGAAGAAGAACCAAGAGCCCTAATATCACAAGTAATTAAGAATGAAACATGGATAATAGATATTGGTTGTTCACATCACATGACTAGAGACACACTTAAGTTTATTTCCTTGAAAAATCATGATGGAGGATTTGTTAGATTTGGTAATGATGCTCCATATCCTATGAAAGGAAAAGGTTCTATAATTCTACTAAATAACACAAGATGTGATGATTTTTATTGGGTTGAAGGATTAAAGTATAATCTGTTGAGTGTTGCACTGTTAAATAATATAGGTCACCGAATGGAATTTCAATATGGAAAGGTGAAAGTATTTGATAAGAAGCATAGTTTGATTGCTACTAGAGAACAATATAAACATAATTTATTTTATCTTGATACTTCTATGAAGAGTTGCATGTTTGCTAAAGTTGAATATGTTTGGTTATGGCACAAAAGGCTTTGTCATGTTAATTTTGACAACTTAATCAAAGTGAGTAAGAAGAATAGAGTGAGAGGACTACCAAGATTAGAAAAACCTGAGAATGATATGTGTAGAGAATGTCAGATGGGTAAGATGACTAAATCTAGTTTTTCAAGTAAGACTGATGTTACACAATGAATTTTGGATTTAGTGCATACTGATTTATGTGGACCCATGAGGACTCAAAGTTATTATGGAGACATATATTTTATTTTATTTGTGGATGATTTTTCTAGAATGATGTCTGTAATTTTTTTAAAATAAAAAATCTGATGCATTTAAAATGTTCAAATGGTATAAGGCCTGAGTTAAAAAAGAAACTCGAAGACAATTGAAATGTTTGAGATCCGACAGAGGAGGTGAGTTTACTTCTGACGAGTTTACATTATTTGGTAATGAGAGTGGAATTAAGAGACAGTTGCCAGCACTAAGGACACCACATCAGAATGGGATTGCTGAGAGAAGAAACATATCTATTGTTGATTGTGCTAGGACATTGATGGTTGAAAAAGGATTTTCACAAAACTTTTGGAGACAAGCTATGAGTACGCTTGTTTACACATTGAAATGAGTACAAATTAAGAAAGGTACCAACAATACACCTTATGAAATATGGTATGGACACAAACCTAATATTAGTTACATTAATTTTTTTGGGAGAAAATGCGATATTCTAAAAGATTCTAGAGAAGGAAATTTTGATTCAAAAGGAGAAGAAGGAATATTCTTAGGATATTCTAGAATGAGTAAAGCTTAAAAATGTTTGAAAAAAGTTACTAACAAGATGGTGGAAAGTGAAAATGTAAGAATTGATGAATCTACATAAAGTAATGATGAAGATAGCAAGAAGGAACCTGAGGATTATGAGAAGTGTGTATATGTTCAACCCGATGTTCCTTATACCTTACTAAGAGAACCTACCGAGGAGGAAGATGAATAAGGATTTCTACAACCGAATGTTGATGTTGAAGAACCAAGAGCTACCAAGCCTATTTTGGAAAAGTATGTTAGGAGGCACCATTCCTCGAGCAAGATTATTGGAAATAAGGATGTTGGAGTGATGACTAGAAGCAAGGTAAGAGACAATACATGTTGATATCTAAATTTGAGCCAAAGAAAGTTAAAGAAGCACTAGATAATGAATATTGGATGAATGAAATGAAAGAAGAGTATGATCAAATTGAGAGAAAAAAACATGGACGTTAGCACCTAGGCCTAAAGATAAAAATGTTATAGGTACTAAATGGATTCTCAAAAACAAATTGAATGAGCATGGAGAAGTTATTAGAAATAAAGCTAGATTGGTTTGTAAAGGTTATGCACAAGAAGATGATATTGACTATGGAGATACTTTTGCACCTATTGATATATTGGAAGGAGTTAGAATACTTCTAGATTATGCTACTTACAAAGGATTTAAGGTATATCAGATGGATGTTAAGTCTACATTTCTTAATGGGATACTTGAAAAAGAATTATACATTGAGCAACTTGAGGGATTCATTGAGAACACTAACAAGAACAAGGTATGTAAGTCACATAAAGCTTTATATGGTTTGAAATACGCATCCTGAGCATGGTATGAGAGATTGCACTCTTATCTAATCAAAATAGGATTTCAAAGAACAAGTGATAACAATAATGTTTACTTGAAGTGTGACAGTTATAACAAAGTTTTGATTGCTGAAATTTTTGGCTGATGAAATGAGAAAAGAGTTTGAAATGTCAATGATTGGAGAGATTAAGTTCTTTCTAGGTCTATAGATACAATAAGTTACTAGAGGGATCTATATTACACAAGATAAGTATATCAAAGAGATCCTCAAAAATTTTGGTACGGAATATTCCAAGCCTGTTGAAACACCTATGGTTACTGGATGTAAACTATCAAAAGAGGATGTGACACAATAGGTGGATAATACTCTTTATCGATCCATGATTGGCAAATTGTAGTATGTTGTTCACAACAGACCTGATATAGCACACGTTGTTGAGATTATTGTAAGATTTTATTCTAATCCAAAGGAAACACATATGTTTGCAGTAAAAAGAATTTTGAGATATCTAAAAGGAATAGAAGAATTTGGTTTATTGTACGATAAAGGAGGTACTTTTGTGTTGATGATAATTATTCAATTGCCTATTTTCATTGATGTTTACACAAATGTAGTGATGTTTACACAAATGTCTAATCCTATCCAAGCATAGATTATGTATGCCAAGTTATCTCGGGCATTGAAGAAGACCAAAGTGATTTTCAGTTCTAACCGAGTTCACTCGGGAATTACAGTAAAATTTGGGCATTGAAGGATTATAGTGTTGACCGAGTTATGCATTTAGTGTCAACCGACTAACAACAATCTACATTTTATGTTTAATTGGTTATATGTAGCTGACAAACTTAAGATTTATTATTGATTTGGAAGGTTATTCAAGCCGACTTGACAAGGCTTATCATATATATACAAGGTAAAGTTTTGGATTGAATGTGTAAGGTGTGTGTGTGTGTGTGTTTTGATATGAAGAGTGAAGGCAAAATTAGATGGGATTCTGATTAAGGACAAAGCATCCAAATAGAGCTGCAATAGAATATTTGATCAGTAAGGATCTAGTTATAAAGCCAAAATAGAGATCTGAATCAACAAAGATAGTTTCTTTGCCAAACAGGTCAATCCATTGTTACTCTCTAACAATTGTAGCAGTGACCCAAATATCTTAATAGAGTAGACTTAACAGTCTTTTGTAAATCCTCTCACAAGGTGACATTTCTATGTTGAAGTAGTTGAAGACCTCTAACAAGGCCACTTTTTACAAGGCAATTAAATCCTCTAATAGGGTCACACCTAACAGTGTGTTTTGTAACCTTTAACATGGTTGGCTCCTAACAGGGCTCACTTCAGAAGAGTGAAAAATAGTAACTAGTTGCAATTGGTGGTTTTCCCAAATTAGGTTTCCATATTAAATCTTGGTGTTATATGTGTACATGTTATTTTATTTATGCTTTATGTTTCTGCACTTAATCACTAAAGGATAATCACAGTTAATATTTTAAGATTTTCTATGTTAACCGAGTGACAGTAGAATATCCGTGTTAACTGAGCAAGAGTGAAAAGTTTGTTTAAGACATATAAGGGACTTGGATTTTTTTTGTGGGAAATGATTCACCCCTAACCTCTTAGTTACTCAACTCATTTCTAACAATTGGTATCAGAGCATTTGGTGCTTCCAGGGAAGGTTTCAATTCCTAAGCTAAAGATCAGAGATGTATTACAGAAGGGAGATCCCCAAGCTTAACAAAGACAACTTTGCTGCATGAAAAGATTTGATGAGACTACATCTATCCACTATTGGTGAAACTGGTTTGCAATTCTTAGATCACAAGTATGTATAACGACCAAGACCTATGTCTGTGGATCAGATGTTGGAAATGAAGAATCATAACATAATGATGATTGATATAGCTTCTTCACTCATCTATTCCAAATTTGATGAAGTTAAGGACTGCCCTACTACCTATGATATGTGGAAGAAACTATATGATATAAATGGAGGAGATGACAATGTAAAGAGAGCCAAAGTAGAAAGTCTCAGACATTATTTTGATAAGATGAAAATGAAAGAAGGAGAAGACATTGCAAAATATAGTGAAAGAATCAATAAAAGTGTCAGTGCCATCAGAGCTGCCGATGGAACAATTGAAGAAAAAATAGTGGTTAGTAAGGTATTGATAACTTTACTTCCTATCTATGCAATTAGAGTTTTAGCTATTCAAGAGATGAGGTACAGTAATGATATAACTCTAGATGCATTGGTTGGAAGGCTTACAACTTTTGAGTTGGACAATTTTGACAATTATTCTCCTAATCCTAGCAGTTTTGAGTCTGCATTCAAAGCTAAATTAAACCTTGGTAAGATGGATAGAAACTCAAAAGGAAAATAGATTGATAGTGACAATAATGATTCTTATGATGAAGATCTAGAAATCATTGAAGCATTACTTGCAAAGAGAGCTACCAAAGGAAAGTACAAAGGAAGAATACCATTGATTTTCTTTTCATGTGATGAGGTTGGTCACATTGCTGCTATGTGTCCAAACAAAGAAGACAAAGGTGAGAAAAATTTCAACAAGTACAAAGGCAAGAAAGATTTCAACAAGTAAAAAAGCTACAAGGACAAAGGTAAGAAATCTTGTTATATTGAAAAATATTCTGATAGTGATGAAGATGAAGATGAAATGGTTTACATTGCTATTAAGGATGAGTCAGACAATGAACATAATGAAAAGATTGCACTTTTCTCTCATATTAGCAAGAATGACACTTGGATAATTGATAGTGGTTGTTCTCACCACATGAATGGTGATAAAAATAAATTTGAAAATCTTGAGCACTATGATGGTGGGAGTGTCAGTTTTGGGAATGATGAACCCTGCTATGTAAAAGGAAAAGGTTGTATTTCTCTAACTGAAGGAATTAAATGTGATAATGCTTATTGGGTTGAAGGACTAAGGTGTAATCTACTAAGTGTAGCACAACTGAATAACATTGGATTGAAGGTAGAATTCATGAATGGTAAGGTAAAGCTCATGGATGGTAAGGGAAACCTAGTTGTAACTGGTAGACAAGCAAAAGGTAATCTATTCTATCTTGATCTCACTAAAAGTTCATGTTTTAGTGCACAAGTAGAAGAAAGCTGGCTATGGCATAAAAGGTTGTGTCATGTGAATTTTGATAACCTGGTCAACATAAGAAAGAACAAGAGAGTAAGAGGTATTCCTATTTTGAAGAAACCTGAATTGAAAATATGCAAACAATGTCAAATTGGGAAGATGGGCAAGACTAGTTTCAAGAGCAAAAATCACAAAACAAAAGAAGTCTTGGAGTTAGTGCATACTAACTTATGTGGACCAATTGGAACAACAAGTTACATAGGTGAGAATTATTTCATTCTATTTGTTGATGACCATTCTAGAATGATGACTATTATGTTTCTCAAAGAAAAATTAGAAGCTTTTCAGAAGTTTAAGTGATACCTTGCCAGAGTTGAGAAGGAAACAAGAAAGAAAATTAAATGCTTAAGATCTGACAGAGGAGGTGAATTCATTTCTAATGAGTTCAATGAATTCTGCAATGAAAGAGGAATCAAGAGACAAGTATCTGCCCTAGGGACACCACAGTAGAATGAGATAGCAAAAAGAAGAAAATAATCTATTATGGATTGTGCAAGAACCTTGATGATTGAAAAGAATATTGCAACCAAATATTGGAAGGAAGTCATCAACACTGCAATTCACACTTTGAATAGAGTTCAACTAAATAAAGGTTGTGAGTAGACACATTTTTAATTATGGTATGGATATAAACCTAATGTTCATTATTTCAAAGTATTTGGAAGTAAATGTTACATCTTGAAGGAAGCAAGAAATGGAAAATTTGATGTGAAAGGTGATGAAGGTATATTCCTAGGCTACTCCTGCAAAATCAAAGCATATAAATATTTGAATATTTCTACTCACAAAGTCATAGAAAGTGTGCATGTAAAGATTGATGAGTTTGCAGAGAATAGTGAAGAATAGAGCAGTAAAGAGCCTAAGGACTACATAAATTTTGTGTATTATGAACCTGATACTATACCTAAGACAAAAGCCATGGTGATTGGACAATAACCATGTCAACCACTAAATTCATGAGTACAAACCTTGTTGCATCCTGTGCAACTCGAGCTTCTAATTGAAGAAACTGAGTCATAGACAGAGGGAACCGAGTCAGAGATAGAGGCACTTGAGTCTCAAAAAGAGGTGCCTGAGTCTTAGACAGAGGTGCCTGAGTCTTAGACAGTGGAACCTGAGTACCATTTGAAAGAACAAAACAAAACATTTGAGCATGGTGAATCAAGTGGATCAAGCCCATAATCAAAGATGAAGGAACCTGTACTTGCAAAATATGTCAGAAGGCATCATGCACCTGAGAAAATAATTAGAGTTTAGACATAAGGTATAATGACAAGGAACAAAATTAAAGGTACATATTTGCTTAGTGAAATTGAAACTAGATCTATTAAAGATGCATTGAATGATGAAAGATGGATAGAAGCAATGAATGAAGAAATTGAGCAGATAGAAAAGAAAAAAACTTGGAATCTTGTACCTAGACCAAAAGACAAGAATGTGATTGGTACTAAGTGGGTTTTCAGAAACAAGATGAATGAAAAAGGTGAAGTTTCCAGAAACAAAGCAATATTAGTGTGTAAAGGATATGCTCAAGAAGAGGGTATTGATTATGGAGAAACCTTTTCCCCCATTGCAAGACTCGAAGGAGTCAGAACTCTTCTGGCATATGCAGCACATAAAGGATACAAGGTATACCAAATTGATGTAAAATATGCATTCTTGAATGCAATTCTAGAAGAGGAAGTCTATATTAAGCAACCTGAAGGTTTTGTTGATCCTAACAAAAGGAATATGGTTTGAAAATTGAACAAAGCCTTGTATGGACTAAATCAAGCTCCTAGACCCTGGTATGAAAGATTGCATGGTTATCTGATAAGTATTGGACTTTAGAGAACTAATGACAATAGTAGCTTGTATATAAAAGAAGGACCCCAGAACAAGATACTATTAGCAGAGATATTTGTTGATGATATATTGTTTACTGGATATGATGATTTATGCAAAGAATTCTCTGAAGCTATGAGTAAGGAATTAAAATGTCTATGTTTGGTGAAATCAAATTCTTTGTTGGTTTACAAGTTCATCAAATGAAGGATTGTATCTACATTACTCAGTCTAAATACATCAAAGAGATACTGAAGAAATTTGGTATGGAATATTTTAGACCAGTTGGGAAACCTATGTCTATAGGACATAAGTTGTCTAAAGATGATGATTCAAAGGAGGTAAATCAGACTATGATTGGTAAAATTCAATATTTTGTTCAAACTAGACCTGATATTGCATTAGTAGTTGGTATTGTTGCAAGGTTTTCATCTAATCCTAGAGAGAATCATTTGATGGCTATCAAAAGGATTCTGAGATATCTTAGGGGTACTGAAGATTATGGATTATGGTATAAGAAAGGAGGAAAATTTGATTTGAATACTTTTACTGATGTTGATTGGGCAGGAAGCGTTGATGACAGAAATAGCACAAGTGGTGGAGCATTATTTCTTGGTAAGATGTTAGTTTCTTGGACCAGTAAGAAACAAAATAGCATTTCTCAGTCTACAACAAAGGCAGAGTATGTTGCTGCAACAGTAAAATGTTCAAATATCATATGGTGCAAATGGTTGTTGTCAGGTATGAAGGAGGAAATAAAAGAACCAGTCATTATCTACTGTGACAACACTAGTGCAATTAACATTTCAAAGAACCCTATGATGCATACTAAGACTAAGCACATTGAAATAAAGTATCATTTCTTGAGAGAATTGGTTCAGGACAAGGAAGTAAGGTTGGAATATGTGAATACTAAAGAACAAATTGTAGACATATTCACAAAAACTTTACCTAAGGATGCATTGTTGTATCTCAGAGGAAAGCTAGGGGTGATTATATTAACTGAGGCTCACTAAGGGAAAGATTAGTGGTGTATCAACCGAGCTATAGAACATATTTAACATGCTGATTCAGATTATCAGAGCTCATTGCATATGAATTAGTACAAACAGGTACATTATAACTTCATTGGATATGTATTGGATGGTGTCTTTTGCATTGGTTGTCACAGAGCGAGAGTTCATTGATGTCATGCCAAAGAAATTATTAAGGGAAAGATTATTGATGGCAAAGGGAGAAATTTTATCAGAAACAAAGAATGATGTAAGAGGGAGAAATATATATTTCAGTGATTGTGAAGACAGAGGGAGTTTTATGGATGAGAATCAGAATGAAGCTAAGGACAATAATAAAATTTTATTCATGTTTCTGTTGCTGTATAATTCTTTGTATTATGACATGTTGTGTTTCATCAATGCCAAAGAGGGAGATTGGTTGATGACAATTATTCAATTGTGTATTGTCATTGATGTTTACACAAATGTAGTGATGTTTACACAAATGTCTAATCCTATCCAAGAACAGATAGTGTATGCCAAGTTCTCTCAGGCATTGAAGAAGACCAAAGGGATTTTTCAGTTCTAACCGAGTTCACTCAAGCATTACAATAACGGTCAGGCATTGAAGGATTACAGTGTTGACTGAGTTATGCATTTAGTGTTAGCCAAATAACAACAGTCTACATTTTATGTTTAATTGGTTATATGCAGCCGAAAGACTTAAGATTTATTATTGATTTGGAAGGTTATTCAAGCTAACTTGACAAGGCCTATCATATATATAAAAGGTCAAGTATTGGATTTAATGTGTGTGTGTGTGTGTGTGTGTGTTTTGACATGAAGAGTGAAGGAAAAATTAGATGGGATTATGATTAAGGAAAAAACATCTAGATAGAGCTGCAATAGAATATTTGATCAGTAAGGATCCAATTATAAAGCCAGAACAAAGATGTGAATCGAAAAAGATAGTTGCTTCGTCAAACGGGTCAATCCATTGTTACTCTCTAACAATTGTAGCAGTGATCTAAATCTCTTAACAGAGTAGCCTTAACAGTCTTTTGTAAATCCTCTCACAAGGTGACATTTCTACATTGAAGTGTTTGAAGACCTCTAACAAGGCCACTCCTTACAGTGATTAAATCCTCTAACAGGGTCACACCTAACAGTGTGTTTTGTAACCTTTAACAGGGTTAGCTCCTAATAGGGCTCACTTCAGAAGAGTGAAAAATAGTAACTAGTTGCAATTGGTGGTTTTCCCAAATTGGGTTTCCACACTAAATCTTAGTGTTATGTGTGTACATGTTATTTTCTTTATGCTTTATGTTTCTACACTTAATCATTAAAGGATAATCATAGTTAATATTTTAAGATTTTCTATGTTAACCGAGTGACAGTAGAATATCTGTGTTAACTGAGCAACAATGAAAATTTTGTTTACGACATCTAAGGGACTTGGATTTGTTTTTGTGGTAAATGATTCACCCCTCCCCTCTTAGTTAACTCATTTCCAACACTTTTGATCTACAATTCTACACTGATCCAGATTGGGCTAGAAACGTTGATGACATGAAAAGTACTGGTGGAGGCACATTCTTTCTACGTGAAAGAGTGGTTACATGGGAGAGTAAGAAACAAAGTTGTATTTCACAGTCTACTACTGAGGCTGAATATGTTGCTACTGCTATGAATTGTGCAAATATAGTATGGATTAAATAATTACTCGAAGGTATGCAAGAAGAGATCATAGATCTAGCTACTATTTTTGTGATAATACAAGTGTTATTAATATATCAAAGAACCCGGTTATGCATTCAAATACCAAGCCCATTTCTATCAAGTATCACTACTTGAGAGAACAAGTTCAAGAGAAGAATGTTAGATTGGAATATGTGAATTCAAAGGAACAATTGGCTGATATCTTTACAAAGCCACTACCTAAAGATGCTTTTGAGTATCTCAGAGGTAAATTAGAGGTTGCTCCCCTATCCAATATTCACTAAAGAGCATGAGGCATGTTGCATCGATTCTATATTTTATTAGAACATATATTTTTGAATTGATGTTAGTGTGACATACTTTAGGTTATTCCTGAGGTTGTGAAGAGATTTTTGTATGCAATGATTTATGAGTACATGTCAGGTATAATCCACTACTAGAAAAAGTTTTCAGGAGTATGACTTTTTGGCATTGTTGTCAAAGAGGGAGAGAATGAATTGATGACATTTATCCTTAACTGAGATATTGATGAATTGGGAGAGAATGAATTGATACTATTTACTCATGAAGGAGAAAAAGAAAGTATGCTATAGAAACATAAGATTTATCCAAGAGGAAGATTCAGATTGAGAGATCAGAGATCAAAGTGGAAACAAAAATATCAACTTAGAGGGAGTTCAATTATGGATAGGAGAGTTGCCATCATCAATTGCTATAACACTATTATAGCGTTTTCCATCAATACAAAAGAGGGATATTTTTAATCAACTGAAGAAGATCTGATGGAGACGATGAAGAACGAGTGATACCGAGTATCATGATTGTAGAAATGGTTAGATCACTTGTTATGTCATTGATGTCAAGAAATTGATTAATTGATTTTTATTATGTTACCATATCTTAAGAGGAGAAGTTAAATGGGTGACAAATAAAGATCAAACAATGATGAAGTAATTAAGATATAGTTATTTGCTACTATTTGTAGATACCTAAGTGTAATTTTCAAAAATATTTATTTTTAATAGTTGAATTATTATTTATATTTTAGGTGTACTAAAAGTAGGTGGCACCAAAATATAAGGTTTGTTGCGATGTAAAGTAAGAATATTTAAATACATTAAATTTTTTTAAAAATATGATGCACTAGAGAAAGGATTTCATGTCAAGAGAGTGTACTTTTCATCTATTTTAGATAAATGGTTAAGTCAAAAGATGACATCCAATGAAAATAATTTATTTTAATACACAATGTCCTAGTGTATATATATATATATATATATCAAAATTGAAAAAAATAAAATCCATGCATTAGAATTTCAAGTTATCAATTTAAAAAAATGATTTTTTTTATTATATAAATATTTACATTTCGTTTACCTTTATTTTTTTTTGTATTTTATCAGTTTTAATTTTTTATTATATATTATAATATTTTTTATTTTTCTAACAAATACAAACATAAAACACACTTTGGGGAAGTTGCAACTAATGGTTTAGTTCCCATTTCATTAATGGGAAAAAAATAATTACAATTTGATCCTATTCACAAAGCAAGAACATCAGAACATATATACCCTCTGTCAACCTGTGCTAGCGTTAACAAAGCGAGAACATCAGAACATATATACCCTCTCTCAATCCATGCTAGAGTTAACAAATTTCTATAAAATTTTACATAATAGACATAATTGTGATATTTCTATCAAAATTCAAGTGTGTAGTTTTTGAGTGAAGCTTATTAACCCATGTTTTATGAGTAGTAGTTCCATCTCTTAAGAGAATACATGGAACAATTATTTATTACATCTAACTGATACTCAAGCGGTGAAGCACCCGACCTTAACTACACAATTAAATCTTAATAACAATATCACAACTTATCGACATAGACATTGGTTAACATGCTATTCCTGCAAAAAACATCCTCATCAGTGCAACTGCTTGGTCCAATTAATTATCTTTTGAATTCATTTCAATGAAAATGGCATCCACTATCAGACCAAAAATTGGATACTTATTTAGGATCTTAAGTGCAACCAAGGAGGAACCATGGTAGGGAAGATTTATCATGCACTTAATGACCCTCTTCACCCATTCATGTTCACTAGAAGTGCATGCAATCTTAGAAATGAATCTTTCCAGGAGCTCTACCTTGTGGGTTTGAGACCAGGCCAATATTTGTTCTCTGATAATCATCCTCCTTAACATTGCACCAAGAAAACTTCTTTGATTGATCACTAATAGAAAAAATTTGTAGTTACATTCACAATATTGTATGGAGAGATACTCCTCAATAGGCAATCAAAGAGTTTTCCATCATCTTGCAAAAGACTAAGGGCATCCCATCTCATTATAAACTCAAGCCACCATTAGACTCGAGGTTCAATCGATCAAGTATAATGAATTTGTCAAATGGTGGGGTCATTTGATTTATAATTGTTGCCAAACTTATTAGTCCAATACATGATGGGAGTTTGATGTGTAGATAGTACTTATATGGAAGTGATAATGGGAATTCAAATATTCTTGACTTATCATGTTGATTCTTTGTCTACGATATCTTGAAAATATCCCAAGGAAGACAAGACATCTATGTGATAGAAGGGTCGAACTTCTCAATGGAAATTTTTGGCAAGTAATCTGTAGCAGATTTGGTCTCCCACTAAATTATATGCTATCTCAAGTAGTCAAAAAATGAGGTCAATAAAGTATGAACCACCTTCATCCATATTTTTAACCTCCATCTTGGGGCATGATTTAAAGTAATGGAATTGACCATGATGGCCAAATCCCGTTTAATGTCTATGTGATTCATCTAAAATCTAGAAAAAGGGGAGATAAAAAAAAAAATCTAAGAACACTTAAATTTAACACACAATAAAATATTTATTCATATTCCAGCTCCAATTACATCATGCTTTTATTGTGAGGTCTTACACAGTCATTGTAGACTGCTCATAATAATACAAAGTGACTATATTTATAATTTTTTAACACTTCTCAACACAAAAGAAATCCATTAGGGAAAAAATGTAGGCTAGAAAAATAAGGCATGTAGTCCCAAAAAATAGATAAAAGCATACTTATTGTAAAAGTAGACTTATCTAAAAATATAATCGTACATGAGAGTCATGCTTTTATTTTTGTAATAAAACTACTGCCTAAATGATGTGGGACTGGAATATCATTGCTACTACAGAGTCAACTTGGCTCTGCTCTGAGATCTTTCTCCTAGATCTCTTAGGGTATTCACAACCCTAAACTGAGGTAAGTTACTATCATCTTTACCTCCCCTTCAAGACTCGGTCCCCATCGACATGTTATTCACCTTCCTCATTGAGCCTACACAAATAGATTCATTTTACTCACTCAATCAATATTTTTAGAGAATTTATTTTGTTCTCTTCCCTAGCCGAACTATTATCGAGCTTGCCTAGGCTAAGATATATAGACTTGTAACTGTTGCTTCTCCTACCAAAAACAAAAAGGAAACTATGTACAAGGGCTCCTCTCGAGTTCCATCCCAACACATGATTCTCACCATGGATTCAGGAATCTCGAGGGGCCATTAATGTTTGCAACCCAGAATGGGTGAAGAGCTAATAACTTACAAAATAGAAAGAAAGTAAACTAATCTACTTGCATGCAAAATGAACAACAAAGCTTGATATTCACTAAACACACATTCTACAACTTCTCATTTCTGGAAACAAAATCAAAACACTACAATAATCTACAACTCTATAACTTCTATTTGCAACCTCTAATACTCTCTAAATGAAGTCTTGGGATGTCATTATTAACCATCCCATCATTGGAACAACCCTAACTTCCTGCTCATTCATAATCATCTCTTTAGGAACCGTTACAACTGCCCATACTATCCATTAAAGACAAGATCTACTTTTCACAGGCCATTACGACTGGACTCGCTGAGTAACAACAATGCAAATCGAGCACCATTCTTAATTGGGTACCAGTGTTAACCAAGTGATAGTGTTAACTGAGCTCCAGTGTTAACCAAGTTCTATTGTTAACCGAGCTCTAGTGTTAAGTGAGCACCAATGTTAACCGAGCACCAGTCCTACCGAGCATATTATCAAAGGTTACTTATGCCTTGGTTGGATATCCAGAGGCTTACAAACTACCTCTCTCTCACACACACACAACTAAAAGAAACCAACTAAGAAATAAGAGTGTTTGTTCATCAGCTTGACTCATTTTTCCACTCGGTCATTACAAGAGTGAATGAACAAAACACTTTACAAACCAAAAAAACTAATCTAAGAGTTCTTAAGGGTCTTTAACCCTATTTCTTTAGGTGCTCCTACACCATACTCCCCCAAAAGATAGAGATAAACATCCAGGTGATTGGATCAGGTTAGGGTCAATGCCCAACTTCTTGAATTAAATCTCCTATACCCATGTGGCTTCAGAATCATCTTCTCCTCGCCACTTGACTAGATGCTCCATGTATGTCTTTGTTCTAGTCTATTTGGAAACTCTTGAACTCAGAATCTTCTCTGCTCTTGGATTTTGGGCTACTGGAAGTTTTAGTGCCTTGAGATCCTCTATTGTTGTTGTTAAATCAGGATCTTCTTCTTGAATTGGTCCCTTTTAGGACACCAAATCTGCCACATTAAATACTAGAGATAAACCTATATTAGTAGGAAGGTCAAATTTGTAAGCATTAGACCATACTTCACCAAAATTGCACAAGGGCCTATCTTTCTCATCTGAATCTTACTCGGGACACCTTTTTGCAATCGTGCTTTGTTTAAGTGCACCATGACCAAATATCCAAATTGAAACTAAACATCTCTTTTCCTTTCATGTTCCTTTTGCTTGGTGTGAGTTGTACTCTCCACTAATGTCTTCTTCATAGTATCATGGACTTCTTTCATGGATTGAGAAAAATCTTCAGCATAACCACTCTGCTCTATATTGTTTCCAAGATCCCTGAGTTCACATACACCCATAGGATGAATCCCATATACTATTGCAAAAGGGCCTTTTCCAGTGGATCTATTGAATATATCATTATAGGCAAACTCTACTTGTGCAAGTAACTGATCCCATGACTGTCCATATTCTTTTGTGAGACACCTCAAAATATTTCCTAAACTTTGGTTCACCACTTCAGTTTGACCATCGATTTGTGGGTGATATGCTGAGCTAAAGGAAAGGTTTGTACCACGCTTATGCCATAAGGTTTTCCAGAAATGACTCATAAAATTAGAGTCTCGGTCTGATACAATACTCAAAGGTAATCCATGTATCCTTATTGCTTCTTTGAAGAAAATATGTGCTATAGGGCATGCATCATGTGTGGTCTTGCATGGCACAAAGTGAGCCATCTTGCTGAATCTATCCACAATCACAAAAATATTGTCCATTCCTAGCTTGGTCTTAGGAAGTCCAACCATAAAATCCATGCTGACATGCTGCCAAGGTCGGTTTGGGATTGGAAGTGGTTGATACAATCCTGCATTTGATGATGTACCCTTGGCCTTTTGACAAACTATGCAGGTCTCTTCATACTTCTAAACATCTTTTCTCATTCTTGGCTAATAGTAGTACCACTGCACCAATTCTAAGGTTTTATGCACCCCAAAATGTCCACTCATTGAACCATTATACTTCTCTTGTAATAATTTCTCCCTCATTGAACATTTTTGTATACACAGTTGTCCTCCTTAAAATAGAAGACCTTCTTGTAGGGTGAAATTAGAATAGTCACTATGAGAGTGTTTCTGAAAATCTTGACATACCTTGTATGCTTCTAAAAAATCTTCATATGTTGAATACATATCCTTGAAGCTGTCTATACCAATTCTTTGTAGCTTAATTTCTTGCACCATGAGAAGCCTTCTACTCAATGCATTTGCTACCTTGTTCTGTACTCCCTTCTTGTGCTTGATGGTGAAGGTGTAGGCTTGAATGTACTCTACCCATTTCATATGCTTATGGCTTAGTTTGTCTTGAGAATTCAGAAAACTTAAAGCCTGATTGTTGGTAAAGACTACAAATTCTTTGGGAAGGAGGTAATGTCTCCATTTCCTTAGTGCTTGTACTAATGCGTACATCTCCAAATCATATGAGGAATGCTTCCTCTTTGCATCATTCAGTTTTTCGCTATGAAAAGCTATTGGTTTTCCCTCTTGACTCAAAACTGCACCTATGGAAACATTGCTTGCATCACATTCCACAGTAAACAACTTTTCAAAGATGGAAAGTGTAAGAATAGGTTGAGTTTCTATCCTTTTCTTCAAATCCTTAAATCATTTATCATCCTACTCATTCCATTGGAAATTTTCTTGCATACCTCCTTTCATGGTATCTAAAATAGGTGCACTGATTTCACTAAACTACCTGATGAACTTCCTGTAGAACTGTGCTAATCCATGGAAGCTTCTTACTTTTGTGGCTGACTTAGGTGTAGGATAATTCAAAATTTCTTCCACCTTTCTGATATCCATCTTCAAGTTACCTTCCGAGATAACAAAACCCAAGTATACAAGTTCTTGCTTCATGAAGTCACTCTTCTCCAAGTTGATTGCCAACTTCTCTTCATGCAATCTTTGCATCACCATTTGCATATGTCTAAGACAATCCTCCTTGGTTATTCTAAACACTAAAATCTCATATAAGTACACTACAATCCATTTTCTAATGAAGTCTTTCAACACCTCATTCATTAACCTCATAAATGTGCTTGGGACATTTGACAACCAAAAAGGCATAACAAGCCACTCATAGAGTCCCTTGATAGTCTTAAAAGAAGTCTTCCACTCATCTCCACCTTTGATTCTTATTTGATGATACCTAATCTTATGATCTATCTTGGAATAATACTTAGCTTCTCCTAAGCAATCCATCAAATCCTCTACCTCGGGATTGGGAATCTATACCGAATAGTGATCCTATTTATGGCCCTGGAATCAATACACAATCTTCAAGTACCATTTTTTTTTGGGGCTAAGACTATGGGAACAACACATTGACTTATGCTCCTTCTAATCAGTCCTTGATCAAACAACTCTTGAATTTGGTTGGTTATCTCTGCATTTTGTTGTGGGGTCATTTTATAGGCATCTTTGTTGGGATGTGAGGTTCCTAGGATGAAGTCAATCTGATGACTAATGGATCTCTCAGGTGGTAGACTAGCTGGCTAACCATCACTAATGATGTCTTGGTATTGACTCAACAACTCTTTCACTTCTAAGGGTAACTCTTCCTTCTTATCCCCTTTATCATTCTTTGGCTTTAGAACCAAAGCAAAGCCTACTCCATCTTCTTCCCCCAATGTTTGTAAGAAATATTTATCACCTACTAACAATATGTTAGGACCCTCTTTCTTTACTTCACCTTCTTCCAAGACTAACTGAATCTTGAAAATTACTCTATCTTTTTTAAATGAATAGGAGTTCTTAGCTCCATCATGCACTGCAGCTCAGTCGAACTGCCAAGGTCTACCCAACTATAAATGACAAGCATCCATGGGAAGGACATCACACAAAACTCTATCCTTATACCTCCCTATGGAAAATTATACCCAAGCTTGATCATTAAGTAACACATGCTGATCTTTATTCAACCAAGTAACTCGATAAGGGTTAGTATGAGGAATCTTTTTCAATTTTGACTTTTCTATGGCTTCTATAGACTATGTTATCAGTAGAACCAGAATCTATGATAACTTTGTAGACGTTACCTAGTACCTTGCATTTGACTCAAAGAAGAGATCTTCTTTGGCTGGGTTCTTCTTTGATGGGTTCCTTAAGGAGTTCTCTTCAAATAATCAAGTTCTCTCCTATTTTAGAATCTAGGGCTGCTTCTGGTGTCTTGCTGCTAGAAGAATCTTCTTACACATAATGTGTTCTCTTCTCTCCTCCTTGTGATGTAGAACTCTTCTTAGGAAACCTATAATCTAGATGCCCATACTATTGATAGTTATAACACTTCATTGAAGAGAAATAAGATCCTCTTCCCTGATTATTGGTCCTTTCTCTTGAACCATTACTTGAACCTCTTCCTCGGTTGTAACCCCCTCTTGTGTTACTGAATTCTCCTTGGTTCTCATTGAGCTTGGAATCATTCTAATTTCTAGACTCAGATTTTCTTCCACCAAATCCTCCTCTGTGATTTCTGTTGTCTCTTCCTCTTCCTCTGCCATTTGTGTCTTGCTTCTTTTTGAACTTCTCCTCTACTTTGAGAGTGAGCTGATAGCATTGGTGTACTATCTTGGGACTTAGAAGATTAAGTTCTTCTTAGAAAATCCACTTGAGACCATTCAAATATCTAGCCACTTTTAGAATCTCTTCTTCCATTACATGGGATCTTAAGTGTAGCTTGTGAAATTCTTCAGTGTAGGTACTGACTTCTAAGTCTTTTCGTCTCACATTTTGTCTCTTCTTGTGCATCTGCACTATATAATCCTCAGGGATATAAGTTTTCCTTATCTTAGCCACCATGCCTTGCCAACTAGTTATAGGGTTCTTTCCTTCTTTGTTCCTTTCATCTTAGATGAACTTCCACCATGTGAGAGCAGTTACTCTCAACCTTGTTTTAACTATTCTAACCTTCTGAGCCTCGGTCACATTATCACAGTCAAAGTATTATCCAATCCTTCTATCCATTCCATGACTACTTCTGGTTCCATCTTGCCACTAAATAAAGGCACACCTTCTAAGGACTTACCATTCACTACCTTCAATACTCTCAAGAACGCCTCTTCTTGAAGCATAGGGTCAGGTTCTAGCACTATGTCTTCCTCAGCCACTGTCTTGTCTTTTTCATCAGCTTCCTTCATCCTTTCACTAACTACTACAGTCCTAAGATGCACTTCTTCCAACTTGGAAGCCATTTTGGCCAACTTTTCCTTTAGGAGTCTATTCTCCTCTCTTTTCTCTTCCACGTCTTTTGTGAGTTCCGCATTGGTCACCATCTTGGATGAGTCGACAGACGTCCCTGTAGATAACATCCAAAAAAAACATGCCCAAATCTTTTAGGGCTCTGATATCAATCTGATGTGGGACTGGAGTCTCATTGCTACTATAGAGTTAGCTTCGCTATGCTCTGAGATCTTTCTCCTAGATCTCTTAGGGTATTCACAACCCTAAACTAAGGTAAGTCACTATCAACTTTACCTCCCCTTCAAGACTCGGTCCCCATCGACATGTTATTCATCTTCCTCATTGAACCTACACAAATAGATTCATTCTACTCACTCAATCAATGTTTTTAGAACATTGCTTTCATTCTCTTCCCTAGCCAAAATATTACCGAGCTCACCTAGGGTAAGATATCCAGACTCATAACTGTTTCTTCTCCTACCAAAAACAAAAAGGAAACTATGTACAAGGGCTCCTCTTGAGTTCCATCCCAACATACGATTCTCACCATGGATTCAGGAATCTCAAGGGGCCATTAATGTTTACAACCCAGAACAAGTGAAGAGCTAACAAATTACAAAATAGAAAGAAAGTAAAATAATCTACTTGCATGCAAAATGAACAACAAACCTTGATATTCACCAAACATATAGTCTGCAACTTCTCATTTCTGGAAACAAAATCAAAACACTACGATAATCTACAACTCTGTAACTTCTCTTTGCAACCTCCACTACTCTCTAAATGAAGGCTTGGAATGTCATTATTAACCATCCCATCATTGGAACAATGCTAACTGCCCACTGATTTGTAAGCATCTCTTCAGGAACCATTACAACTACCCATACTATCTATTAAAGACAAGATCTTCTTTTTGTGGGCCGTTACGACAAGACTCATCGAGTAACAACAATGTAAACCGAGAACCAATCTTAATCGGGTGCCAATGTTAACTGAGTGACAGTGTTAACTGAGCTCTGGTATTAATCGAGATCCAATGTTAACCGAGCTCCAGTGTTAATCGAGCTCCAGTGTTAACCGAGCTCCAGTGTTAACCGAGCTCTAGTGTTAACTGAGTGCCAGTGTTAACCGAGCGCCAGTCCTACTGAGCAGCTTATCAAAGGTTCCTGATGCCTTGGTTGGATATCAAGAGGCTTAAAAACTACCTCACATACACAAACAACTAAAAGAAACCAACTAAGTAACAAGAGTGTTTGTTCATCAGCTTGACCCATTTTTCCACTCGGTCATTAAAAGAGTGAATGAAAAAAATACTTTACAAACCAAAAAAACTAATCTAAGAGTTCTAAGGGTCTTTCACCCTAGTTCTTTAGGTGCTCCTGCACCACTAAATAAATCTAAAAACCTAAAGCTAAAATAAAATAAAAAAATCTCCACCTCGCATGAAGAATCTTTGAAGCATCAACCATCTACAATTCAACCTCACCTCTCTAAGCCTTTTAGGACCTTCAAAAAATGTTGAAAACTCAATGATATTATTGGCATGTTTTGACAACTTTATAGAATCCATTCACTTTAATTTCTACAAAACTATCCTTGATGATGTGTCCATCTTTCTAGAAGCATCATCAAAATTTATTTTCAACCTTCTCGTTGGTAGGAGAGATCATTTGACGAGCCTTCTATAACCATGGAGGAAGTGAAGGGCTCCTTGGGTGGAATGAGGTGTTTTCATGTGATTGACATTCTATCATCTCAAGTAGTATTTTTTTTCATTTTTTTATCAAACACTTTGGTATTTTGGTGCTCACAAATTCATATTTTAGTCTTGCTCAATTGGGGTATTTTACCTTATTTTAAAATTCAATATAGATATATGCCCTTTCTAATTGAATAAAGTTAAAATGTTGGATTGGTGTTGATCATTTTCTTTATAAAAGTGTGACACAACTTTGTACTTGTACACTTAAATCACCTTTAACTTATGTAGCTTTTAAATATTCCTCTAAAACATTCACTTATTCCTCCTTATGCTTCCCCATCATAAACGGTTTTAATTTTTCTTCATACTGATTAACATTTCTAGCTAAACATGTTTAGCTAGAGAACTATTATGTTCTTTCCTCAAACCATCCAATGCAATAGACATGAGTGGTTGGTATATATCATCACCCTCCTTCAAAATATTGTTCATACTATTTTGCATAAAAATTATATGTTTTTTGCAGGACTGGATAGTAGTCAAGAAATGTTAAAACAAATAAAAAATAAGATATTCACAATAAAGATCTAGCGTTACAAAAAAAAATCTCTAGCAACAATTTATAGAATCTTTATGATCTTAACAAAAGAAGGATTTCCCATGTTAGATCTAGACCTAAAAAAACCTCACAATCAAATGAAATACTTCTTGCACTATGTCATCCTTGTAAGGAACTTTAGGAGCTACAATTATTTTGATTACACTAATGCAAGAGGTGATAGTGAGGATCACATCTTCATTAATATGACTCATAAATTTGGGCTAGACCAAAATATCCATTAGTGGGTTTGGAGACCATTGTAAAATTCTACAATATAATTGACCAACCTTAAATAAAAAATCTTTTATTTCCTTCAAATTATGTCATAGAAGGCTTGACCTTCTCAATGAAATTTTTGGAAATTAATCTATGACAGATTTGGCCTTCGAGTAAATACGCTTTATCAAGTAGTCATAAAATGAACTTCACAAAGTAGGTTCCACCTCTGTCCGTATTTTTAATCTCTAGTTTGGGTCATGATATGAATTAATGTAATTGACCATGATGGCCAAATCCCCTTTAATGTCTATGTGATTTAATATCATATCTTTGGCACCTTTCAAGACCCCCAACAAATGCCAAGAACTCAACAACATTATTGGTGTCTTCTAACATTTTTATGGAATCCACCTACATCAATTTATGAGAATTGTTTGTGATG
The DNA here is from genome assembly GCA_018584345.1 of Thuja plicata. Lineage (NCBI taxonomy): Eukaryota > Viridiplantae > Streptophyta > Pinopsida > Cupressales > Cupressaceae > Thuja > Thuja plicata. The sequence goes on from MU227649.1 coordinate 14,176,847, forward strand.
ATGTGCCTATCTATTGATGCTCTAGGATCACTCCCAGAAGTGCCATCAAAATTAATTTTCAACTTTCTGGTTAATGGGAGAGACCTTTTGATGACCCTTCTATTAGTCTTGGAGGAAGTGAAGGGTCCCTTGAGTGAGATGAGGCGTTTCCATGTGATTGAAATTCTATCATCCCAAGCCATCAATATTTTCAATTTTTATTGAACACTTTGGTGTTCACAAATTTCTATTTTAATACTATTTAAAATTATCTCAATTAGATTATTTTACATCATTGTAATTTTTTTTATAGATATATTCTCTCTTTTATTGAATCAAGTTAAAATGTTGGATTGGTGTTGGCCATTTTCTTTATGAAAGTGTGACACAACTTTGTACTTTTACCTTTAAATAGTTGTCCACTTATGTAGATTTTAAATCTTTCTCTAGCATATTTTAATATTACTCTAGCACATTTATTCTTAATCTTCCTTATACTCCCCCATCATAAATGGTTTCAAATTCTCTTCACATTGACTAACATTTCTAGCTAAAAAATGTGTAGCTAGAGAGCTTTTATGTTCTTGCCTCAAAACATCCACTATAATAGATATGCGTATTTTTGGTATATCAGACCAATCTCCTTCAAATTTTTGTTCATAATGTTTTTGTATTGTCCTAAAATGTTAGCACCCAAAGTTGGATACTCTAGGACCTATTGGACCCCATTTTGATGATTTTGAGGTTTGAATGTTTGTTATGCTTGATCACAACAACCTCAAATTTCTCCTCCCACTTCTTTTCACCTTCTCACACATCCCTGTAAAATTTGAGCCCATTTTTCCTGGGACAAGTTGACTAGCCAACTTATCCCTCGGGACAACTCGACTGGTTAACTTGTCCTTGGGCTTTTGGGCTCAAATTTTTCCTAGAGGCCGATGATGGGTTTTTTCTTCAAGATTTAATTTGTGGTCGAACTTAACCAAATTTGAATCCCAAATTTGAGGATTTACTATAAAAGGACCTCCTATCTCCTCATTTGAATAAGTGGAATCATAATATAACATGATAATCTATCCAAGCGCAATCATTCAAGCATTCAAATAATCAAGCAATAGAAATTGAGGATTTGGATTCAAGATTTAAAGGCAAGCATCCAATTCAAGGTCTTCAAGTGTCCATTTCTTCAAGATCCATTAAAGAAAATGAAACCTTCTCTAATTGATTCATGTTTCTCTCCCATGATGTCCAAGTAGAGGAATTTTAAATCAAGCAAGAAGATCCATCCATCCACCCTACTGTCTCTTCTTCATTGCATGTGGTTATCAAGGATATATGCATTCAAGATTTAGGAGTGGCAATCATAGATCCACGCATTTGTGAAGACATCTTTGATTCTACATCTCATTCCAAGGTCAACTCTTTGGATTTAAACCTCATTCAAGAATCTTCATAGATTTGAGTGATTACTACATCCATTCATGAGAGTTTATGCAAGATAAATCAATAATTTTCCTTTTATATTACTTTCCTTTATGCAATTTCTATCATATTTCAAGGGTGATTCCTAAACAAGGGTTTGACCAAGGTAGACCCCTTTCTACAACCTTTTTCCCCATTTTCTATGTGAAGGAATAGGTTGTAGAGATGTAATTCTGGATCGGGGTAGTACAGGTACAGTTGAAAGATCCGAGAAAGTTTCATTAGTTTTTGATAGGAACAAGTTGACTAGTCAAATTGTTCCCAAAAATTTGACTTGTCCCTACCATTTTTCAGTGAGATTTTAGGTATAGAAAGATTTAGGTTCATGCCTTCTAGATGTAAATTTATAGTAGAATCCAAGATCCAAATGATAGTCAAATTCAGATTCAAAGTCCTACCTTCTCTATCTTGTTTACATGTGCACTTATTCTTCCCTCTTTTCCTTTGCACTTATTTTATTATATTAGATTTGTCCTTTACCCTTTATCATATCACATTTATCCTCTTAGGAATCCAAAACCCCCTTGGTCATAGATCTTGCATTAGCACCCTTCCTCCTTTTGGTTGTGCTAATCATTTTTTTCTCAAGGGTGGGTTTGTATTCCAAAGTATGTAAGATCTTGGTGAGTGATCTACATCTTAGCATTGATCACCATTTTCTATTATACATTTTGGTGAACCCGAATCTCTTAGAGACTTTTTATTAGGTAGTTAGATCCTCTTTTCATGATCTTCATTGTGTGCATCTAGATCTATAGGTTTATTTCTTTGTAAATATTATTTAGTGTCTAGATCTACTTGTGTATGCTCTACATTACATATTTTTCATTTTCTAATTATATTTTCTTGCATATCCCTTTCAAATTACATTAGATATATATCCTTCCTTTCATTCCCTTATGCATGAGTGTTATAACTTTTAGTCCTACTTATAGCATTTCAGTTAGGAGAAGTTATAGATTAATGGGTTCCTTTGATCTTGAGTCCTTTCTCTTTCCTAGGAATATTGATGAGACCAACATGCATATTAGTGAAAACAACCCTATCATAGAGAAAAACTCTTGCCATTCTTCTCATGATGAAGATGAGTCTTTAAGAGTCTCTATTATGCAAATTCAAAAACATTCCAATGACTTTGAGAATTTTGAACAATATTTGGGACAATAAAACCATAATCCTAATGTCATTTCCATTGTATAAGGTTTAAGGAAGCTAATCCATAATGATGAACATGGGGTTAACAGCTTACATAGTATCTCTCATCTCATTATCAATGTCAAACCTATTAGAGATTTTTTTCAAGGTTTAGGTCTTATTCCACCTACTACTAGTAGTGAGCCCTATATGCCTATTTATACCTCTATCCCTAGCATTTCCACTTATTCTCCACCTATCAAAACAACTTCCACTCAATATTTCAAACATATCTCCTTCTACAATTATTTCTATCAATCCTACCATTAATAGCTTGGCTCAAACTATGTCTTCTTTGCAACAACAAATTGCTTCAATGACTCAATCCAAGTTCAACATACCTACTTGTGATATTTCTAGTCCTTTGTCTTTGGATATCATTTGTGTCGTTATCCCATAATATATGGAGATTCCTTATTTTGAAACTTCTAATGGAAACGATGATCCTTTGACACATGTCAAAACATTTCAAACATTTTGTAGTGATTTATCTCATGGCCATAGGTTGATGGCAAAGTTGTTTACTAGAACCTTTCAAGATAAAGCCTTGTAATGGTTATTGTTCTTTGCCTCCTTATTCTACTGATTCCTTCCAAAATATTTCCAATGATTTCATTCAATAATTTCAAAACAACATTGGTCCTGAGATTTCTTTGACTGCTTTAATGCATTGTAAACAAGGTGTTAAAGAAAAAATTATTGATTTCATTGGTAGATTTAAGCATTTACATGCTCAGATTTCTTATCTTGTGCCAGATATTGATGTTCAAATAAATTTCATTTCTAATTTACAAAAATACATTAGAGATAAGATTCTACTTTTTGAATTCTCTTCTTTTACTCAATTATGTGCAATGCTTCATAATTATCAATTACAAGTGAGTTTGTTTGAGAGAACCACTCCAATGGCTCCAGTTGATAAGAGTGATGCTATATCCAAAAATTTCAACATGTTTCAAAAACCAAATAACTTCATCAAAAACTCATCCAACAATGTTGATGAACAACTGGAAACAACATCTAAAGGTGTGGCTCATTTTTCATCTATCTTTAGACCTTCTTATAATTTTACTCAGCTTTCTGAATCTTTAAATAATGTGATGTTGAAGTTTATTAATTCTAATGTGTTAACAATTCCTCTAATTAAACCAATTGACACATCCAAACCTTTACCCAAAAAATTTGATCACAAAGCTTTTTGTCAATATCATCATCAACTAGACCATGATACTGAAAAATGTTTTCACTTGAAAAATATTATTGAATACCTTATTGATTCTAATGTTATATCTGTTGAGGGTTCCAATTATCAAGGAAATAAATCTATAGCACCCCCTAATCAAAACCTCAAAATCTATACCAACCCTTTGCCTTCTCATTCAACCAATACCATTGAGTCTACCCAACCTTCATCTTCCTCTTCCAGTCAGTTTATTGACTATGATGATAAAGTTCAAGAAGATAATCATGTTGTCAACCTCATTGATCAAACCAAACCTAAACCTGAACCTGAACCTGAGCTTTGCATTACCTTTGACTCTACTAAGACAATTAAAGAACTCAATGGTCCTCTTTATATTTTTTCAAAGGTTGATGACATTCATTCTCGTGGTGTTCTTATTGATCCTCCTTGCATGGTGAATGCGATAAATAAATATCATTTCTTTAGTAGGAAATTATAACATGATTTTTATGATACATATAATGTTACGATCCAAACTTGCAATGGTTTCCTTTATCCTTCACATGGTTCTATTTAATTTCCAATTTAAGTTGGTGTAAATCTTTAGATGTTACCTTTACCATGATCCCAACTTCTGATCAATTATAAGTAAAACTTGGTATTCCTTGTCTTACCTCCATGAAATTTGTGGCCTCTCATATTCATTAGTGTTTGAAATTTCATCACAATAGAGAAATCATGACTATTAACCATAGCCTCTATCAACGTTTAGTACCTCAAGACTTTGTTGACCATGATTTCTTTTGACCTTCTGTAAGGTATAAAATTTGGCACAAGAAGGATTCCCTAAATAAGATTTATGTAATATGGTAAAGCGAGATCCTAAGGCCAAATTTATGTTTTCTTACACTTAATTATTATGATAAAATAGCTTGAGGAACATATAAGAAATAAATGGACAAGATACCTACCTCATAACATAGCAGATCTGGAAAAACTCATTTTTTGAGGTTTGTATTGAGTTTCTAGAAAATCTGATAGTTGATACTGAACTGAAACACAGAGATGATCAAAACCCAGAAATCATTTTCTGTTCTGATCTCATCTTATGAAAAAGGTCGACCTTGACCCATAAATGTCAACCTTGACCCAATAATGTCGACCCTGACCTGCACAGATCTAAAAGTGACTTTGTTCGCGTCGTCTAAAAGAAAGCCAAAAAGGGTATCTAGATCTGGTCTCTGATCTGTTGTTCTGCACCTGTAACTCCCGAAAATAGCACCTACAAATATCTAAAAAGAGGGATTTTGGGGTGGCTATATAGGGTTTTGCCTTAGTCAAACCCCCATTTTGGTGATCTCCACCTCCATGAATAGCCAAATATAGAATGTAATGTGTGTGTGTATTGATCTCTTGAAAAGAGCTTTTAAACATCCAATATCAAGATCTAATCTTCTAGATTAACAATCCTAACATAACATGGAAATGAGAAAGCAATGCATAGATTTGAATATGACAAAGAAATCATACCAAGCCCCCAAGGCTAAAATATTCCTATCAACTCACAATCCATAATTGCTACCCCATGGTAATGTCCTTTGAATGCTTGAATGTTGAAAATAGTAGATCTAAAGAGAGAACCTTCTTGCTTCAATGAAGATCCACCATAGATTATCCTTCAAAATGCTTAATAGAAGATGATAATATGTCCACCTAGCTTGTCCTTCTATATCATCCTCTTGCTTGTTTTCATCATTTCATCATGTCATCTCCTGATTTTGTCTCATGATCAAATGAAGGCAAAAGAGAGTGTTTATATAGAGATCTCAACATAGGCCTCCTAGGGAAATGCAAGGGATCCAAATTCAAATTTCACCTTGAATCATGGTCCAAACACATTTTCCAACTAAGGAGGAAACATATTAATTCAAATATCAGAGAAAACACCTCCGCATCTAAATCCAGGGACCTATTTTAAGTTTCGGACACCGATAAGCTCCAGATTTGAAAGTGGGGACCAATATCTGGCAAAGGTCTATTCTGACCTCGACCCTGACCTAGGTTAGGGTCAACCTCGACTCTGACTTGAGGTTTCAGGTAGGTCACCAGAAAGTTGCAAAAAGGTTTCCAGATTAGTTGGGGACGTAGAAAGGTAGGGGAATGTGCCAGAGTGCTTAAGAAGGCATAGGGGCCTAGATAGAGAGTAGGATGAAGCCTAAGAGGACCTATACATAGGTCCTACCTAGAGAGAAGAGACATGGAGAGAGAAATCTAGGAGAATCCATAAGATCCTAACCCTAATTTCATTTACATGCGTATAATCAAGCACAGATGAAAATCTAATATGCCAACCATACTAAAAGAGGGTGCTAAGCCTATCAAAATGGAAGTGCTTCCATTTTAAGATGATACATTTAGCCCCCAATTTAGCTTAGATATGATACTATGTGAATATGCAAGCTAAAGTAAGAAAACATCATAAAGTATAAAAAGGATATAACTAAGTCCTCAATGTGAAGATCCTGCAAGAAACCATTAGTATCCGCAACCTGCAACACATGAGGTTAATGAAGATATAGAGAGTACCTAAGTCTTACTATGATGATCTTGAGAAGTATATAGAGCCCCTTATGCCCCCCCTAATTTGTCTTACTGATTCATGGAAGGTGAAACATGGTGATAAGGTAATTTCTATACACTGAATATGCAATTTGATGAAAAAGTCCTTTCCTAAACTAGTTATAATGGTCCTAAACCTTCCTAAACTGATTTAATAGGTTAGGTATCTGAATCACGATTCCAATGCCTCTAACAGCACTAACAAAAGAGTTACCAAACTCAAGTTATGATGAAAAGAGTAGATGCCTATCTAAATGCATATAAAGGGAAAATTTGAATTTAACCTACATAACTTCAAATGAAACCCTAGTAAAACCCTAATTTACTTCCTATAAATGGGAAAAAGAGATACTTACCACCTCATTCTTACCATTTTCAGAGTTTGGGGAAGGAGATAGGATGTTGAAGAGAGAAGAATTCTGAGCGAGCTGCATGGAGGTCTTGAGGGAGTGTCTAGCCAGCCGACAGCCACTGCTTGAGGTATGTTCCTATTTCTAGTACCTGTGATTGAAATTTTGATGTTTTTATAGGGAAGGTCGACCCTAACCCAATAAGGTCAACCCTGACCCAGTAAGGTCAACCGTGACCCATAAAGGTCGACCTTGACTGGGGAGGTTCTGTCCTTTTTGGGGCCAGGTCGATCCTGACCCAAAAAAGTTGACCCTGACCCATAAAGGTCGACCCTGACCCATAAAGGTTGAAATTGACCCAAAAAGGTCAAAATTGACCAGGTTAGGTGGGTACATCAGATGTTTGATGTAGAAGTACTAATATGATCCATATTTGTGCTTGCAAGATCCAGTCCATCTTCGAGAGCATCCCTTTGGAGGGTTACTACTATCTGTCAGAGGGAGTGTTGCCGAGCTACAGCAGGATGAGATACAGTTATTGAGAGATGTAGGATTATACTGGGTAGTAGTCCTACCATAGTTGAGGTTCCATCAGCCTATGATATTGGCCCTAGTAGAGAGATGGGACAAGGATACATGTTCTTTCCATCTTCCATTAGGAGAGATCACAGTCACACTGGAGGATGTGTATAGGATCCTACGACTTCTAGTCTGAGGTGAGCCTGTCAGCTTGAGAGGACCATGGGATTCATCCAAGGTTTTTGAAGATATGGAGTACTATATGGGATGGGTAGCATAGATGAGGACCTGATCAGATCAGATATCATTGGCAGCCATACTAGCAGGTCCGACACCCTTGATACGGAGGGTGATGTTATGTATACTTGCTTTGGTTGTAGTGCCCAACACAAAGGGTACAATATTTTTAGTGCCATTCACCCATCTTGTACGTAGGATCGAGAGTGACAGGGTCACTATCGCATGGGGCTGCAGTATGTTAGCCCATCTTTATCATGATCTGAGTCAGTTGGTGAGGTACCAGTGGGAGAGTCTTATGGTGTGCACCCTTCTATAGGTTTGGATGTTTGAGAATTATACATGTACATGACCACATGGTACTCCTGTGATGGTAGATGCGAGCACACCTAGAGCCTTTGCATATCCACTGGCATATGTCTGGCAGCACAAAGATATCCTCTTTTGGAGGGTATGCTTTGACCATATCCCAGGTAGAGATGTGATATGGAGACCTGTTAGAAATGGAAAATAAATATGTAAATAAACAATACCAAGAAAGAATCTAAGATGAGTTAATGCATGAAAATATATTACCATAAGATAGGAGAGAGAAAGCTTCAAGATCCAACACCATGAGACAAGATATTTGAAGGGGAA
>MU227649.1:14197328-14209451 GCA_018584345.1 Thuja plicata
GAGGTTGTGGAGGAGGATGAAATAGGAATGGGATCCATGGGGATCTCATTTGAACCATTTTCATTCTCACTTCCATGTACCTCATTAAGGGATCTATCCTTTTGTACAACAAAATCCTCATCAAAGTGTTCAAAACAAAAATCATACATGTTGAAACACTACAAGCATGAAAAATGTACATGTTTTTTGTATTTTTAAAGTAAATTTTGCAATTTTTATGAATTTTGAAATATAAATGCAAAAGCATAAAATAAATTCTACTTCTATATGCATGCAAAATATAATATGAAATGTGAATCTAACACGAATGAAAAAAAGAAAGATTTGTCTATTGCGGGTTCACCAAAATGTAAGGTATAAAATTTGGCACAAGAAGGATTCCCTAAATAAGATTTATATAATATGGTAAAGTGAGATCCTAAGGCCAAATTTATGTTTTATTACACTTAATTATTATGATAAAATAGCTTAAGGAATATATAAGAAATAAATGGACAAGATATCTACCTCATAACATAGCAGATCTGGAAAAACTCATTTTCTGAGGTCTGTATTGAGTTTTTGGAAAATTTGACAGTTGATACTAAACTGAAACGCAGAGATGAACAAAACCCATAAATCATTTTCCGTTCCAATGTTGTCTTATGAAAAAGGTCGACCTTGACCCATAAATGTCAATCCTGACCCAATAATGTCGACCCTAACCTACACAAATTTGAAAGTGACTTTGTTCGCACCGTCTGAAAGAAAGCTGAAAAGGGTATCCAGATCTAGTCTCTAATCTTCTATTCTACAACTGTAACTCCCGAAAATAGCATCTGAAAATATCTAAAAAGAGGGATTTTGGGGTGGCTATATAGGGTTTTTCCTTAGTCAAACCCCCATTTTGGTGATCTCCACCTCCACGAATAGCCAAATATAGAATGTAATGTGTGTGTATTGATCTCTTGAAAAGAGCTTTTAAACATGCAATATCAAGATCTAATCTTCTAGATTAACAATCCTAACATAAAATGGAAATGAGAAAGCAATGCATAGATTTGAATATGACAAAGAAAGCATACCAAGCCCCCAAGGCTAAAGTATTCCTATCAACTCACAATCTATAATTGCTACCCCATGGTAATGTCCTTTGAATGCTTGAATGTTGAAAATAGTAGATCTAAAGAGAGAGCCTTCTTGCTTCAATGAAGATCCACCATAGATTATCCTTTAAAATTCTTGATAGAAGATGATGATATGTCCACCTAGAATGTCCTTCTATATCATCCTCTTGCTTGTTTGCATCATTTCATCATGTCATCTCCTGATTTCGTCTCATGATCAAATGAAGGCAAAATAGAGTATTTATATAGAGATCTCAACATAGGCCTCCTAGGGAAATGCAAGGGATCCAAATTCAAATTTCACCTCAAATCATGGTCCAATCACATTTTATAACTAAGGAGAAAATATATTAATTCAAATATCAGAGAAAACACCTCCGCATCCAAACCCAGGGATCTATTTTAAGTTCCGGACCCCGATAAGCTCTAGATTTGAAAGTGGGGACCAATATCTGGCAAAGGTCTATGTCGACCTCGACCCTGACCTAGGTCAGGGTTGACCTCAACCTTGACCTAGGTTAGGGTTGAGCTCAACCCTAACCTAGGTAAGGGTCAACCTTGACCTTGACCTGAGGTTTCAGGTAGGTCACCAGAAAGTTGCAGAAAGGTTTCTTGATCAGCTGGGGACCTAGAAAGGTAGGGGAATGTGCCAAAGTATTTAAGAAGGCCTAGGGGCCTAGAGAGAGAGTAGGATGAATCCTAAGAGGACCAATACATAGTTCCTACCTAGAGAGAAGAGCCATGGAGAGAGAAATCTAGGAGAATCCATAAGATCCTAACCCTAATTTCATTTACATACGTATAATCAAGCACAGATGCAAATCTAATATGCCAACCATACTAAAAGAGGGTGCTAAGCCTATCAAAATGGAAGTGCTTCCATTTTAATATGATACACCTTTTATGCCTTAACCAACCCTAACCCATCTTGATAATCTCTTTCATTCATATCAAGCCTACAATATCCAAATGATTTGTGAACTTAGAAAACCTAATGATGTTTCATCTCTTTTCCCTAGACTTGGACTTCTTCCTACACCTCCTACACCTCTTATATATGCTTTAATTCCACCTCCTATATCTTATAAATTTTTTGTAGATTCTATCTCTCAACCTATTGTGGTTCCTTCCATTCTTCCCCCTAAGAAGAAAAGGACCTGATGTTGATTGATCCTAAAACCTTAACCAATTTCTAGAAAAAAAAAATCTAACCGTTATGCTTGTGATCACCATTGTAAAAATCATGCTAGACCCCACTAATGTACTTCCCAAAAAATTGCCTCACCAAAAACACCCATTGATTATTTGATTCCCTTTGACCAACCTATGCTTGAACCCAAGGAGGAAGTTAATTTGAAAAACATCAAATTGAACAAACATGATAATGCTATTCGTATTTGAGATTTTATTACAATTAATTTGGATGAAGAAGATACTCTTGATGATGATTCTTTTTGAGTTCCTAATATTACTAACAATAATATGCATGCTAGTGATTCTAATGATATGTTTGACATTATTGATGTTAATCATGATTTTCCGGTTATATTTTCACAATAATTACCTATCACTCCTAGTGACAAAAAAGTGACTTATCTTTACAACATGGTCCTTGTTTGGAATTTTTCATTGTTCCATCTGTCATGCATGATGTTTCTCCTCTTGCAGGTTTCCTACCTTCCCTAAGCAATATAGACCGAGATGCCCGACCAAGTGATATGCTTGACTAGCTCCTCTTGTGCGGTGGATTTTGTGTATTTTCATGTTTTTCGTGATGTGTTGCTTGTTATATGTTTAGATTTCTTCAAATGACCCTTGTTGCTTCATTGGTACAAGGTGATAAAGGAATCACAATATTATAAGCATTCTTCTATTTGCATCTCACTTCTTTTATATGTTGTTACTTGTTATGTTGTGCATGTGCCACTTTTTGTAAATGTGCCTTTGTGTTTTCTGATTGAGGATGATGTAGAATGGTAGCTACCTAATGTTTTTTGTCTCTATGATGTTGGCCCTAAAATTCTCTTCTTTGTAACTCTTACGTGATATTTTTCCATTTTGCTTGTACTTCTGCTACCTTTGGTGAATGATGACATTTCATTTTTATATAATATCTCATGTATTATCATATGATCATACTGACCCCAAAGTTATTAGATCCCTTTTGTGCTCTCTTTTTTCATGTGTTCATTTCCCTTGACTTGTCCTTTCTTGGGATAATATCATAGTGGAAACATCTCTTCTGGTAGCATGTATGCTCCCTTAAAGTCATTGCTCCTATTCAGGAATTTGCAATTGCTCTACATGGGGGCATGCACTCCACTCCATGTTTCAAACTTTGGACACACTTACATGATGATTCAATGTAGCCTCTCTTGTAGATGATCAAGGAGACAACGCTTTCCTTATCTTTATGCTTTTCATTGGATCCCATAATGAAACATGACTTTCCTTAAGGACTAATGCTTCTTCTTTTTGATCCCTAAGGAGACAATGCTTTCCTTAGGCCTGGTAACTTTTCATGATCCCTATGGAGACAATTCTTTCCTTAGGCCTAATCATTCCTTTGTAAGATCCCTTAATGAAGGCAATGTTCTCCTTAAGGTTTGATCTTGTTTTATGGATTGAATAGCATAACATAGCTTGCTAGACCTTCAATACCATCTTTTTTAACATTTTCCTTTTGTGTGTTCCATAGTAAGATAATATCTTACTAGGATAGTGATCTCTCTCTCTCTCTCTCTCTCTCTCTCTCTCTCTCAAGTGATGCCTCTCTTATCTCAGTTTTGGATTTGATGAAGGCTTGAGTCACTTGGGGGCTTGATGTTTCTTTGTCTCCTTGACCTTGATGAGATCATTCTTACACATTAAATTTACTTTACCATGAGCATGAGTTCATCTCATACTCCCGCTAAAGTGGGGGCTAAATGTGTCATCTAAAAAATTTAGCACCCATAATTGGATACTCTAGGACCTATTAGACCCTATTTCATTGATTTTGAGGTTTGAATGTCTGTTATGCTTGATCAAAGAAGCTTGCATTTTCTCCTCCCACTTATTTTCACCTTCCCCAACATCCCCATGAAATTTGAGCCCATTTTTCCTGGGACAAGCCGACTAGATGACTTTACCCTGGGCTTTTGGGCCCAAATTTTGCTCGAAGCCTAATTACAGAGTTTTTCTCAAAGATTTATATTTGTGGTCAGCCTTGATAAAATTTAAGTCATGAATTCAAGGATTTACTATAAAAGTACCTCATATCTCCCCATTTTTTATAATTGGAATAATAGTATACGTGATAATATATCCAAGTGCAAGATTTCAATAATTCAAACAATCAAGCAAGAGAAATTGATGATTTAGATTCAAGAGAGAGAGAGAGAGAGAGAGAGAGAGAGAGAGAGAGAGAGAATATTTTTCCATTAGTATACAAAGGAAATAGTTTTGAACCATCGGTAACATGATCACTGAAAGAGAACCTAATAGTGTAAATTGATAGACAAGTTTACAGTGTAACCTGATAGAGAAGGTAACAGAGGAACCCAACAGACAAGTTTACAGTGTAACCCGACAGAGGAGCCAACATTGTAAACCGATAGACAAGTTCATAGAGGAACCCAACAAACAAGTTCACAGAGGAACTCGACATACAATTTTAGAGTGAACACTGACAGACAGTCTACAAATGAAACCAAGAAGTAGAATGTCTACTAAGACATCACCGAGGAAAGAATAAAGAGAAACCCAAGCACCATTCTACCCAGAGACATCTTTATTCTGAGAAATGTTGATTTGAGTTACACGTCAAATAAAACACTTAAGTTTTATATTTATCTTTAAATATTATCTTTAAAACCATTTCTTGAGGGACAAGTAAAGAAAATGCAATTTTTTTAATCACTCTAACTGATTGAAAACATGCAAACTAGGAGATCAAGGTCAAGTTGTAAACCTTTGATCATAGAGTTGTCATAGTTAAGCGTGAAACCTATTTAGGTCAATTCAATGTATAAATAGATGTGTAATCAATCAGAACAAGAGGATGTGATGATGATAGTAGACATAGAGACATCTATGGATCAGAAATAGAGTTTCATACATAAGGACAACAAAAGATGAAATCAGTTATAAAGAACAAGATTCAAGGCTATTGAGTAGAAAAAAGGTATTAATCAATCACATTAGGTGATACATCATATTGTAAACTTTAAAGGATTTGTTCTCAGCAATTCAAGATTTCATTTTATCAGGTCAATAAGTATTTTTGACTAAATTCTAACAAGTGTAGAAAATAGAAGAAATCCTTTAAAAAGGTGGATTTAACAATCCTTTTTTAAATCTCTTAACCGAGTGCACACTAAATAGTGTTGCTAAATATCTTAAATGAGTAGACCTTAACCAGTCTAAACATGTTACTCCTAATAGGGTAAGATCATTAGAAGTGATTAAACTTGTAAGCCTTAACCAACCCCTTCAGTTCTGCAGATAGTGAAGCTTTGTGGGTTTCATCCCCACCGCATTTTTTACCTTCTAACATGGGTTTTCTGTGTTACCAAATCTTGTGTCATGTGTCATTACATTTCATAAATGCTTCTATGAATATTAACATGCAAATTAAGTTTATGATTTGATATTATATGCACAAAGGTAGAATAGCACATATGGTCGGTAATGCAAGGAATTGATTACTAAAGGATTAAGGTTAATTGATAAAAAAATTTAAGGGTCAAGGTATACCCTACACCATTCCATTATTCCAACAATTGGTATCAGAGCTAGATCTCTTTTTTGGAAGATTTTAAATACTTAAGAGAAAAGATCATACAATGGAAAGGTATAAGCTAGACAAGAATATTGAGAATCAAAAGTTGTAAATATAGATCTTCTATGAGAAATACAAAGAAGATAGAATCAAGATGAGAGAGCTACTGGATGAAAGTAAGGTTATGGTATCTCGGTGTAATGAAATAGACTATCATGAAGAAGAGATACCTAATTTGTTTGAGTCATCAAAATCTATATCTAGCAATACATCTAACACATCAGAAGGAAGCATTACAAGTCTGAATGAAATCATTCAATATCTGGTTGGACAAGTGAAATCACTACAAATTGGTCAAGAGACACAGATGGAAAGGATGATTGAGGTTATGAATAATGCTAGACAAGCCGAGAAATATAGAGCACTAGCTATTGATGACAAAAGGAAGATCACTGAAAAGCTACAAGAAAGAGAGACAAAGATACAAATACTTACTGAACATCATCATGAAATCACCAATTAAATAGTTCTTATGAGTCATGAGGAAAACTGAGTGAACATAGAACTAAATGGAAAATTGGAATCTATTGGTGAGCTAAGAGAATAAAATGAAAAACTAAAGCATGAAGTAAGGATTTAGCAACAACATAATGATATGATCAAGAGAGTGGAAGAAAGTACAAAAAGAATGGATGATTTTTTGGATGGACAAAGAAGAGTCAACAACAATACCGGTCTAGGGTATACCGAGCATGGAGAATCATCATACCAAGCTGATCAAAAATATGTCTACACAAATCCAAGACCAAGGAAGAAGTCATGCAATCACTATGGAAAACCAGGCCACACATCAAATGTTTGCATAAGAAAAGCTAAAGGTTTTCCTAAATCCAAATCTATATTCATAGGAAATTGTTATAACTGCAACAAGAAAGGACATAAATCATATGAATGTAAATCTAAGGTGAAACAACCAAAGAGGGAAACCTACATAGAAAAATATTGGCATACTTGAAAAATGCATGGGCACACATCTCTTGAATGCAGGAAAAAGAAAAATCAAGCATGGAAGCCAAAAGAACAAGAAAATGCTTATCAACCGAAAAGAGTCAGTAACTCATATGTTTGGGATTACAATACATGGACTAACTGCACAACATGTGGTAGATATGGACACATAGCTGCAAACTACATGATAAAATAGATGAGAAGGTCTAGAAGCTGGACTAACCCCAGAATGTCATGCTAACACTATCATAGGGTCAGTCATCTAAGAAAGGAATGTAGAGACCGAGTGACAGAGACAAGCACTTTTTCCAATGGAATTACTATTGAAGACATCAAGAAGATGAGAAATAAAATGTGGAGGAAAGATACAAACACTGATGATGTTGGACCAAGCAATATAATTGGTGACACCTTACCCAATGGATCGGGTGATATCACCACCCCCCCTAAGCAGAACAAGTAAGTATGGAACTACACTATACCAAGTTATACTTTACATCAGTTCCATTATACATTGAAACAACACCAAACTAGCATGAATAAAGATGCACTATGGTATTACTTTTATGAATTTGTGAATCCAATCTCATCGGTAAATACATACCAAGAATCGTCGATGAACATACAAAATCTAAAGTTTTTAATGTAAACTGAGCATCGTGGGTATTCAAGTAAAAGACAATTATTCTTCGCCACATACCGAGCACTGTCAGTGAACATGTGAAAAGTCAATTGAGTTGACACTTACCCCGAGCATCACACTCTCACGGAGAATGAATTTAGCATTTTCCCCGAGTGACTCTATCTTTAAACACTGAGAAGTGGGTAAAGAATTAAATGCACCACTTAGGCCTTTGTCTATAAAAGGGCGATGAGGGAACTCATTCATTCACCATGTGATTAAGAGCAAAGAGCAGAGTGAAATAGAGTGAAGAATAATGACCTGATTGCAGAGAAAATCACAATAAAAATCATGACATTAAGATAGATCTAAAACATCTCCAACAGATCAAGTGAGTAAATAAGACTCATAGAGCTCACATTTTATTTACAGGAAAATCCCTAATTTCTAGAAATAATGGCAACCACATCTTGCATCTCCAAGATCAAGAATGCAAAGGATAAGAAAGTAAATTTGATCAAGAACACTACATGTGAAGAGCCTAAGTACAAATTATACCGAGAGGTTGCTTCACAACCTGACAAAGTTGATGCAGCCTCAAGCATACCACCTAGGGTTTTTCTAATCAAGGATGTCCAAGCCTATATCCACTACAAAGTTGCAGAAATCAAAGATCTGGAAGTAGAGGAAGCTTATAAGAAGCTTTGCACAGACGGAACCATCAAGGATGAACATAAGCATATCAAAGTGAAAGGGCTGACAAATGCCCCAATGTTCCCAAATTATTTCAAGACCGAGTGGATTTGGATAGTATTAGCCAGGTACATGACCGAAAGCTATGGCTGGATGAACCAAAATACATCACTAAGGATGTAATACACGTAGTGATCGATTATCCAGTAACCGACAAGAAAAAATAACTTAAACACCCTTCTCACCCTAAGATTGAGAAGATGACAGGTGCAGAATGGGATGGCAGAGGATTGAAGGTACACTCCATCACCGATCTGGAACTGAAGTTTGGTGCATGCATATTGGGATACAAGATATTCCAAGCTATCAGAATGAATAATATTAAATGCAGAGCAGTAGAAATTGCTCACAAAGTTGTAAAGAAGGGTCTACAACTGGATCTATCTGAGCTTCTACTAAAGAAACTAGAGGAGAACATGAGGACCATTAGATTAGAAAAATCTAATTCATGTAAGTTTGGTTCACTCCTCATGTGTATATTGTTCTACTTTCAAGACTTTTTCCCATCTGTCAGTTGTTAGAATAGTCCCAAAGGATAACTGAGAGGGGGGGGTGTATTAGTTATCAGTAACTTTAATTCTATTTACTTCCTTCACTTTAGAATACAATAAAGTAAATGTTTAATCAGATAACATAGTACACAACACACAATTTGATTATGGGGAAACCAAATATTAAAAACCCTGGTGGGAATTAACACCCACAATGAACTATACTTGTTTATAGTAATCCCTGTTAGAAGATATTTCAACCCTGTTAGGAGTTGTACTTTAAAATGCAATAAGTATAGTGACTTGGTTAGGGGTCTAACCCTGTTAGGAGTCTTTTACAAATAACCCTATTAGGGGTGGTGGACTCGGTGTCCAAAAGCTCACTGCTTCAATGGTGAAGGCTACAACCTTCTGTAAAATAGATATGCACTATATTTGATGATGAACTATAGAGTAGACCTGCTATCTTGATCAATTCCAATGTATTGTAATCTTCTACTTCTTCTTCACATAGACTCTTGATGAATGAACCACAACTGATATTCTGCTCTGTACATTTTCTGTCTCTTTTTGTATCATTCACACTTAGCGAATCACAAATGACTTGATATAAGTATCTTCCTCAAGGTATGAGATCATGGGACCTGTAATACAACTCTTCATAACATCCTTGTCAGCTCTACTAATCACGCAAACAATATTAAGTCCATGCAACACAAATTGAATAGACGTGACGCTTCACTAAGTCGGCCTCACTAAATTAACTCTAACTTTGTAATCTTCTTGAAATACATTAGGCGCCTTTAGATAACAATAATCAAATCATAACTAATCATGAATATACACATGCATATCCTGAAGATAGGCTCAACTCAAGAAACATGTTACATACGTCAGCTTTGAACAAATACTCTTCCAGAACTATAACTGTCAATAACATAATTACACAACTTGACTCAAAAATCATATTTGGATCTGCGTGTATGAAAATAACATAATAAACATGTCTACAACATGTATCTAACCACACAAGGCTTGATATAATCATTCTGGTAAGTACATATAGAATCACTACTGTGTATTATATGTTGTCATTAATGACAAACATACAATCAATCAACTACATAGAAACAAATCTCCAACAATCTCCCCCTTTGACATTGATGGAAACATATGATATTAAAAACATCCTCTGGTCATGGTGTCCTCTTTCTTATACAATATTCTCAATATCCTCATCAAGGATTCCTCTACACTACTTTAGTTATTCTAACTATTTTTATACTCCCCTAAAGTATATGCTCCCCCTTACTATATACTCCCCCTTTGACATTAATGGTAAAGGGTGCCATGAATCATTAGGCAGAGGTACTACTCCAGAAGTAGAGTAGTCAACCATTCATCAGTCACTTAATGACTGATGTTCTTGCTACTTTATCTAATCAGACTTAGGAGAGGGAATTACTCCCAACTTCTCTCTGAGATACTCAAAAGTATCCTTTGATAAAGGTTTTGTGAAAATATCTTCCAACTATTCTTTGGTGCTCACATAGTCTAATTTCACTTCTTTGTTTGCAAATTTTTCTCTTAGAAAGTGGTACTTGATCTCTATGTATTTTGTCTTTGCATGCATCACAAGGTTTTTAGACATGTTAATAGTGCTAGTGTTATCACATTGAATAACAATAGGATAATCAATCTGAATACCAAAGTCTTTAACCACCTGCTCCTCTTGAAGTACTCTTCCTATCATCGATACATCCTGCCCAATCTGCATATGTATACACATGAAGAATTACATTCTCTGATTTAGGATACCATAAAACATAGTCTATAGTTGCCTTTAGATATCTGAATATCCTCTTGATTGTCATTAGGTGATTCTTCTTGGGTTCAGCTGCAAATCTTCCAACAATGCCAATTGCATTAGATATGTCAGGTCTAGATTGAGTTAGATAAATGAGTTTTCCAATCATAGATTTGTACAATGTCATATCAATTGTTGTGGAATCATCATCTTTTGAAAGATTGCTTCTTGTTATCATATGGGTACATACTGGCTTACAGTCTTCCATCTTAAAGGTCTTCAATATTTCCTTCACATATTTTGACTAATTAATGAATATGCCTTTATCTGTCTGCTTTACATTTAGTCCCAAAAAGTATTTTATAGGACCAATCATGCTCATTTCAAATTCATTCTGTATTTCTTTTTTAAATGTTGTACTAAGCTTGTCATTACCTCCAAATATAATGTCATCAACAAATATAGCAACTAGTAGTAACCCATCAGGTGTCTCTCTTGTGAATAGGTTACAATCTACTACACCTTTCTTGAATCCAATCTTGGTAAGATAACCATCAAGTCTCTCATACCAAGCTCTTGGGACCTGTTTAAGACCATAGAGTGCTTTTTTCAATCTGCATACCATGTCTGGTTTACCTGAAAGATTAAATCCTTTAGGCTGTTCTACCTAAACTTCTTCCTTCAATTCACCATTCAGAAAAGTTGACTTTACATCCATTTGATAAACTTTAAAGTCTTTGAATGTTGCATAGGCCAAGAAAAATTTAATGGCTTCCAGTCTACTCACAGTGGCGAATGTATCAGTGTAGTCTATTCCTTCTCTCTGCACATATCCTTTACATACCAATCTTGCTTTGTTTCTTACTACTGTACCATCTTCATTCATCTTGTTTAT
Source organism: Thuja plicata (assembly GCA_018584345.1). NCBI lineage: Eukaryota > Viridiplantae > Streptophyta > Pinopsida > Cupressales > Cupressaceae > Thuja > Thuja plicata. The sequence continues at coordinate 14,208,773 of MU227649.1, forward strand.
GAATACCCACTTTGTTCCAATCACATTTTTGTCACTGGGCCTAGGGACCAATTCCCATGTATCATTCTTAATTAACTGATATAATTCTTCTTTCATTGCATTCTTCCAATCAGAATCATTACAAGAATCTTCAACACTTAAAGGTTCAATCTTTGAAAGTAAACATACCTCTTCATACATTGCTAGAATTTTTGCTTTTGATCTGGTCCAAACACTACTGCTCTGATCTCCAATGATATCATCTTTAGAGTGGTATCTAGATGTGCATTTTGGAACCTTAGGTGTGAATTCTTCTTCTGTAATTTGTGATTCTTCTCTGCTTGATTCAGGGTCATTGCATGAGACATCAATGCAATCAAACATTTCTTCAATAACAATATCTTTGCTGCTAGGCCTGGGTTCATCTTCAATCATAGGTGCATATTCAGAGTATCTCTCTTGAACCATAAACTTCTCATCAATTTTTACATGAGTACTTTCAATTACCTTTTTCAATCTCAAATTGAAACATCTGTATGCTTTGATTTTTGTAGAGTAACCAAGGAAAATATGTTCATCACTTCTGGCATCAAACTTACCAACACCATCATCTCTCTTGATGTAGCACTTGCTGCCAAAGATTCTAAAATACTTTACTGTAGGTACATTACCAAACCAAAGTTCATAGGGTGTCTTATCT
>MU227649.1:14209911-14251304 GCA_018584345.1 Thuja plicata
ATGATCTTGTTTGGGTAGGACCACATAAATCTGTATGCACTAGGTCCAATTTGTTTTCAGCTGAGTTCTACTTGCTTCTAAAAGAACTCCTTACATGCTTTCCCATAACACATTCCCTGCACATTGTTTCAACTGGTCTTGCAATACTTGGAAGGTCTCTGACTGCCTTGGCATTACTTATCTTTACTATGTTATCAAAATTGATATGACAGAGTCTCTTGTGCCATAACCAATTGTCATCCACTTTTTCAACAAAACAACTTACAAAAAAATTGAGCTAAAAAACATTACCTTTTGCTTTGGATCCTGATGCAATCATGTCTCCATCCTTGTTGTTAATGATGCACTTGTTATCTTTGAACTCCAAATGATAACCTGTGTCAAGTAGTTGTCCAACACTTAGCAAGTTATGATGTAATCCATCAACATATAGAACATCATCTGTCTTGTTCTTTCCATCCAAGGTGATAGAACCTCTACCTATGATAGGTTTAGGAGTGTTATCTCCAAATCTAACCATACCACCTTTGTATTTGTCTAAATGAACAAATCTTTCTTTGTCACCTGTCATGTGATGAGAGCATCCACTGTCAATGATCCAATCAATTTTGATGTCTGCATTGGAAATTAGGGATAATTCTTGTTCTTCCTTTTCATCTGCAATGTCCATTTCCTCGAGAAACTTTTCCATGTATCTAAGGGCAACAAATCCAATTTCATCCTCTCCTGAATCTTCATCAGTTACACCTTCTTCAACATGGTAATATTCCTTCTTATATTTAGGTTTATAATTAGATCTGAACTTCTTGACTCTTGTGGGAAACTTAGATGCAAAGTGGCCAATCTTGTTGCATGAAAAACATTTGAATGGAAGTTGTCCTTCATATTTTACTTTTCCTTTCTTTTCTCTTTTAGCAATCATAGCAATGATATCTTCTAGTTTTTCATCAACTTATTCTTTCTCATTATGGCTAGAGATGTGTAAGGATTTCTTACCATGGAATGAGGCTTTGAAAGATGTTTCACTTTTAGGTTCAGTCTTCAATCTTGATATCTCAAATGCAGAGATTTTACTTATCAAATTCTCTCTCTTGAAATCTTGTGAGAATTGCATGGTTTTCTCTAGAATGCTTATCTTGTTTTCATAGTCTGATGTTAAGGTAGTTAACAACTTGTCTATTATATCTTCTTCTGATATTTCTCCACCATTGTTTCTGATTCCAGAGACTGCTTTATTTATCCTTTGATTGTAAGCTCTAATGTTTTCTTCAGGTAACATCCCAAGACTGTTGTAATTCTTTTTCCATGTCTTCCTATGTGCATTCTTTGCTTTAATATCTCCTTCAAACATATCTTCTAAATACTTCCATATGGTGTATGCTCTGTCAGTTTTCTTGATCTCAAAAAATTCACTGCTGGATAGGGCGCTGATTAGGGCTTCTTTAGCAATTGCATTATTGGAAAATGTTTCATTTTGTCTATTAGTAGCATCATCCTTTGCAAGGTCTTTCAAATATGGAATAACAACTTCTTGTGTAGCAATTTCAAAGATCTCAAATCCAATACACTGTAGATGTGTTATCATTTTGTTTTTCCAATCCAGAAAATTTTCTCCATCAAACTTAGGGCTCTCTTTTCTGAAGTAAGACATCTGATCTACCTTAAGCTATTAGGCTTCTTCTCCAAGGCACTTGGCTCTGATACCAATTGTTAGAATAGTCTTAAAGGATAACTAAGAGGGGGGGGGGGGTGAATCAGTTGTTAGTAACTTTAATTCTTTTCACTTCCTTCACTTTAGAATACAATAAAGTAAATTCTTAATTAGATAACATAGTATACAACACACAATTTGATTATGGGGAAACCAAATGGTGAAAACCCCAGTGGGAATTAACACCCACAATGAACTATACTTGTTTATAGTAATCCTGGTTAGAAGATATTTCAACCCTGTTAGGAGTTGTACTTTACAATGCAATAAGTATAGTGACCTGGTTAAGGGTCTGACCCTGTTAGGAGTCTTTTACAAATAACCCTGTTAGGGGTGGTGGACTCAGTGTCCAAAAGCTCACTGCTTCAATGGTGAAGGCTACAACCTTCTGTAAAATAGCTATGCACTATATCTAATGATGAACTGTAGAGTAGACTTGTTGTCTTGATTAGTTCCAATTTATTGTAATCTCCTACTTCTTCACATAGACTCTTGATGAATGACCTACAACTGATATTCTGCTTTGTACATTTTTTGTCTCTTTTCATATCATTCACACTTAGTGTATCACAAAAGACTTAATATAAGTATCTTCCTAAAGGTATGAGATCATGGGACTTGTAATACAACTCCTCATAATATCCTTGTCAGCTCTACTAAGCACGCAAAGAATATTAAGTCCGTTCAACACAAACTGAATAGACATGACGCTTCACTAAGTCGGCCTCACCAAATTAACTCTAAATTTGTAATCTTCTTGAAACACGTTAGGCACCTTTAGATAAAAATCATCAACTCATAAATAATCATGAATATACACACACATATCCTAAAGATAGGTCCAGCTCAAGAAACACGTTACATACGTCGGCTCTGAACAGATACTCTTCTAGAACTATAATTGCCAATAACAAAATTACACAACTTGACTCAAACATCATATCTAGATCTGCGTGTATGAACATAACATAATAAACATGTCTACAACATGTATCTAACCATGCAAGGCTTGATATCATCATTCTGATAAGTACATACAAAATCACTACTGTGTATTATATGTTGTCATCAATGACAAACATACAATCAATCAACTACACAGAAACAAATCTCCAACATTGGTAATGTCAATCGGGACACTACCCGACTAGTGACAATTCAAATTAGTGAATTTATTAAGTCACTAGGAGACAACTTTACATCAGTCACGGATGAATACTTCACCGGATTCAAGGACATAATGTAGAAAAGGATGAGGATACCAGAACAACTGGTGGATCAATATAAAGATGATATTTGTTTCATGGTGGACACTAATACAACTTTGATCAAACCAGTTGTACTGAGGATAGCTGGTTAGCACATATTGACTATGAGATTAACATAGATCAGGCCACAAATTCTATTGAAGCATTATTGAATGAACCATTGGACAATTCATTACCAATATTTGGCACCTATGAAGAAGATAAGGCCAGAATCAAGGATTAGTTGTTAAAATGATAGATAGAAAGAAGACCAAAATGGTAAAGACACTTGAAAAGAAGTTGTTAGTTAATGAAGAAGAATCAGAACAAAAATTAGACATCGAGGGAAAGTCACCCGTCAGTGAAGGTGAACAAGTGAGTGACTTCAAGTCAATAGATTCTGATGCACCACCCCCAAAGAAACCAAGGAAAACTATTGCATCAAGAACAAGGATTCAAACTACAAAAGAAGAGTCACCACTGGTTAAGAAAGGACAAGTGAGGACTTATAAAAGAAAGCCTCAAATCAGGAAAACATCAAAACCAAAGAGGAGAAGGATATTAATCTAAAGCAAGGAAGATAAGGAAGACATTGAACAAGATGAACAACCTGAAAAGCAAAAATTTCCTAAGATAATTGATGAGATTGTTGCATCAATAGTCAAGACAGGTAGCATATCTGACCCTAAGATAAGGCAATGGATAACTTTATCACCCAAGGATCATAATAAAATAGAAGAAGCCGTCATCAAGACAATGTGTGTATTCAAATATATACCTATACAGTTTGATAAGATGATGCCACAAGAAATTCTAGACAGGTTATCAGCAAGGTGGACATTTGCATTGAATTCTGAAAGACAAATAAGGGAAAGATCGCTAGTGTCAATTATGCCACCCAAGTCAAAGGTAGAAGAAATTGATGAAATTATGAAGTTGCATTCAAAGAAGTTCTCAGAAAAATTAAGAGCCTACAAAGTAATACATGGAAGCTTAATAGAGCTTGACACTAAAAGTGATGATGCTTCGAGAAAAATACTCAATGTTCCTAAAGAGGATACAATCCCCAAGAGAGTATTATCACTCACCGAGAAGCCTCACAATGAAGAGAAAGAGGCAACACCAAGCCCTGAACACATCTTAATAAATGATGCTAAGGACATCAATCCAGTTGAATTGGAAACATAGGTAAGAAAGGCTATGGATGATGTACCACAGATTTTGCAGTCATTAAAGGGCACAATAGATGCCATAATCTAAGATATGACAATAATAGATATCACCGGTGATCCTTTTGATGAAGTAAAGGCAGATGAAGATGTCACTATTGCTACCAAGAAAATCAAGGAATAAGAGACAATAAGGGATGCTGCATAGATTAATATACCAGGACAAATGCTATTATTGATATAAGCTATAAATATCATCTCACAAAAGGAAAAGTCACCCGAGCATGATGCAAGCATACCCAAGGATAAGGGTGAAGAGGAGTAGAAAAGTAAAAATGATGAAAAAAATGTAATAGATGGAGATCAGAAAGATGCAAGTGAAGAAAAAGGTGATGCCACACCAAAGGATACCAAAGGAGAAGCTATAGATAAAACTAAGGTTGATGTGGAGACATCTACATCCAACCAACCTATAAATACTGAGTGGTAGGTAAAAGGCACAACACCCCCAAAGCCTTCACCAAGTACATCAAACCAAGCAAAGGATCTTTTTATGGTACTATGTACAACTGTGTCATGCCCAAAACTAGGACAAAACACACAGACAATTTTTTTTTTTTTTAAAAACATAAGTACGTACAACTAACAATGGTTGAGCTGGAAGGGTGATAGCAAAAAGAGTCAACCTTCGAATTACAAGGTGTAAATGCAAACTGAATAAAGGGCAAGCCACAAACTGATGTGGAATTAGGTATCAACTTGTTTCCCTGGGTTATAAGGATACTCAACTCAGGTAGATCTAACTCTGATTCCTTGCTTAGAATTATGATGGTAGTTAGTGGTTACTGAACACATGTTGATCTGGGTTGCCCTTACTTAATCTTTAACCTAGTTTACAACTTAATCTGATCAAGTCTAGTTCTAGTTAACATTAACTACTAGCCCAAGCTTAGTCAGATGAATATTCTGCTAGCTAAAATCAAGTCAGGTTTCCTAATCCTACTAACATCATTAATGAAATTATTCTCCTATGATAAAAACAACATGCATTTCCAATCGATCAATTCCTAACATACGACTTTAAATTAACCTTTTATTTAGACATTTGAAATATCTCCTAATTCAACAATTAAATTTACTTTTAATTACAATCGAGTATAAACCCTAATCCCCTTAAATACAAGAGCAATATAATCCCCTTTTTTATTTTGGTAATAAATTAACAGTGAACATTAACTATATCTCTAATCAACTGAGCAATTCGCCACTCTAATTGACTAATCAATACTTTAGACAAAATTTCTGATTTATTAAATCCACAAAAACTCTCCATGATAAATTGATCTAAAAAAATAATGCTAGGTACCCATTTAAAAGATTTACTATAATATTTTAGTTTCATTCCCTTCCATCTTAAGAAATTTTGCATCTTGAAAACCTCCTAGATTCAACTTTCTTCAATAGAAATCTGCATTTTAATCTTAGCTCTTGAGGACAAGAAATAACTTTGAAAATCAACAACAAATTTTATTAGTTAGCATGTCAACATGAAATTCAGTAAATACTATTGGTCCCTCTTGTATATTGTTCATTAAATCAATCCTATTATGCACTATGAACTTCTAACAAAAAAAAAAGAACCTAGCAAATCTAAAATGTAAGAGCTTATAACCAAACCTATCACATTTTCTAGAATTAGAGCATAAAAAGCTCTATGGAATTTGTATGGGAAAGGAAATATTCTCTTACCACAGAGAATATTCCTTTCCCAAATGGGCTTCCCTCTAATTAAATTTGAAATTATATCTCATCATAACAATCCCACTAGACCCTAACCTGGTCCAGCTCTCGGCCTCGAAGTGTAAGGGTCTGTCGGGCTATAATGCGAATGGGCTCTAGTGCTAGCTGCCCGTCTGACTCCACCTGCAAGGCATCCCAATCTATAATGTGAGACTCATCATAAATATATTTTTGAAGCACATATACATGAAACACATCGTGGATGCATGACAGGCTAGGTGGCAAGGCTAGAGGGTAGGCAACTGGTCCTATCCTCTCCAATATCTCGAAAGGTCCAACAAAGAAAGGCACTAACTTAGAGCCCTTTCCAAAATAGATTGGACTCTTATGCGGGCGCACTCTCAAGAAGACCCTATCTCCAACCATATACTCGTGATTAACCCTCTTCGCATTTGCATACTTATTCTGCCGATCCTGAGCCTCCCTAAGGCATTTCCTAATCAAGGTAACCTACTACTCCATATCCTTAACCAACTGAGGTCCAATAGATACTCTATCCTCAATCCTATCCCAACTCAGTGGTGTCCTGCATGGTCTACCATACAAGGCCTAATATGGTGGCATACCTATAGAAGAATGATTCCCATTATTATATGCAAACTCAACCAGATGTAGGTATTCCCCCCACTTGACCTGATGGTCCATCACATACATGCGCAACATGTCCTCCAATACCTGGTTAACCCTCTTGGTCTGGCCATCTGTCTGAGGGTGATATGTTGTACTAAAATTGAGCCTAGTGCCCAATGCTGCCTGTAACTCTCTCCAAAAGGCTGATGTGTACAAGGAGTCTCTATCAGAGATGATCTTATGGGGAATTCCATGAAGTCTGACAATATCCTACAAAAATACCTAAGCTACGTCTCGTGTTGTGAATGCAATACACACAGGTGAGAAGTGGGCAACCTTGGTCAATGTGTCGACTGTCACCAAGATAGCATCATGGTGGTGAGAAGACATAGGGATACCAATAATGAAGTCCATAGATATAGTATCCCACTTCCAATCGACAATCTCATGTGGCTGCAAGAGCTCACCTGGATGACCATGCTCTGCCTTCACTCTCTAGCACTCAAGACATCTAGCAATAATGCTGGCAATCTACGATCTCATACCCGGCCAATGGTACAACTGTCTCATATCGGCATGCAATTTCTTAACTCCTGGATGAGCTGCACAAGGTTCTCTATGAGCCTCAAGTATAATAAAATCCCGCAAGTCACCCGTAGAAGGTACATAGATGCGTCCCCTATGACGTAGAAGTCCATCGGACTCCAAGGAATAATCTGCAAATTTCCCCTCCAAGGGTCTCTCAGAATGGATAGACTGACAAACCTCCACATAGAATCCATCCCCTGGAAAATGATGCAAAATGCGGTCCCTCAAATCTTTACTAGAAGTTATAGATGAGATCTCAGTACCCATATCTTTTTGATGAACTCCAGGAGGAAGTTCATGTCTAGTGGGGGAGGATGTGAGGCCTCACCCCAGTCCATCATAGCTTTACTATTTGACCACACTTTGACACTCTATGTTTTGATATATTGATACACTTTTTGTTATCCCAACAGGGACTCGTGATATTATGATATGATGATAATTATATTGTGTGGATTACATTTTGACATGGATTAGACCTAGAACAGGTGGTTGACCTTGATTATATATGTTTAGATCAGTGAATTGATGGGAAGACAAAATTATGATTAGACTTGACTTTTTATGGATGTTATGTCATGGTGATTAAGGAATTCTTATGTTTTAAACATTTATGTATGAAAGTTTCAATTAGGGACTTAATTCTGCTTATTGATTAATGTTGTTAATTATGAATTGAAAATGTATATTACATGTGATTTTATCATCGTGGACTACTGATGCTCAAAGTTTAGTGTGCAGGAAAGGGAACCATGGAATTTTTAGAGAATCAGGGCTAAACACATGTGAATAGAGTAAGTCAAGGGTTAATCCAATAAGGGGTTGAAACCTCATTATAATGTGACCCTTGTTGTAAATGTAATCTGAATGTGTTAATAGTTTTAATTTATGTTTTTATTTGGACATGTCATTTGTGAATGTGATGTATATTTTGTTTGGTGTCACTTGACACTTGTGTTGTCCATGTGGATAGTGACATGTCATTTAGGGCTTGAGAAAGAATCACTTGCATATAGATGCCTTGTAGGGATCCTATTATGTTGGAACTCGGATTTGAACCTTAGGGGTACTTTGGAGGGGTTAAAAGTGACCCTAGAGTGTATTTTTGACCAAAATTAGTTAACCCTAAGGGGGTACCTTGGGTTAGGGATAGTTTTTACCTATGGGAGAAACCTAGGTCACCATTATGACTCTAAAAAATGCCCACTTTTCAAAAATGGCGAAAATAGAGATGGTCTTATGCACCTAACTTGTCCCACATTTCTTGCTAACCTCACAATTATGAGGGGAGACAAAAAGGCTAGTTGTCATATCTCATCATTGCTAGTTCTTGAGTGCACTTTTGGAGGTCTTTTTAGAGGGTTTTTGGAGACTTAGTGGGTGTTCACCCACTCTCTAATTTTAGAGACAATTAGGTTTTTGGAAGGAGGAAGGAGGAAGGAGAAGGATTTGGGCTCTTCTCAAGTTTCATTTTTCCATAACACAATTGAAAGGTTGGTTTCTCTTGCCATGGAGTGCTTGATTTGTTGCAAGAAAATTTGAATGTATTGGTTGATGAATATGAAATCTTGTATGGGATTCTTGTATGAAATCTTGTATAGTGGTGTAGTATGTAAATTTTATTGTCATGTGTTGGGTAGGGAATACTTTTGGATTTTGTATCAACTTTTGTTCTTTGGATTTGGGAGTGTTGTTTATGGGAGTGAAGACATTACTCACCATTTTGGGAAGGGAAGAAGTGGCCTTGGGTGAAGGGGTTAGTTGGGCTCTCCATTGTAGTGAGAGTCTCTTCTCTTGGAGAAGAGGGTTAAATTTATGGAGTATGGGCTCCATGAAGCCATGTTGGAAATATTGTATTTTGGCATAGAAATGGCCAATGTGTATATGGAAGCAATGCCAATATAGCCTTGGAAAGGCATGGAAAAATCTTGTTGAAAAATTTGGAAAATTGTAATGGCATTCTCCTCCTTGGAAAAGCCCACCTTCACCATTCTTCAATGGGTTTGTAAAACACATTTGTGAAACCTTGAATTGGAGTTTATTATTGTTTTTGTGCTTGTAAAATGTTGTGAGAATTTTGGATGTGAAACCTTGTTTAGCCTTGTTTCTCCAAGCTCAGAGGTGGCCTCCTTAAGGCCTTGGTTAAGAGGTGAGCTTCTCATGGTTTCTCCTCTTGAAAATTACAGGTTTTTGAAGTCATGAAGATGGTGCAAGAAGTTTGAAAGAAAACCCTATTTGGGGGTAGTTGTGTGCAATCAACTTCAATGTTGCTTAGTCACTCTTGTATTGCAAATTCATTTTGTTGATTGTTGTAATGATTAATCTTGAAGTTTCTCAAGCTAGATGTAGAGAGATATCCTCCTTATGTAATTATCTATTAAAGTAAAACATGTTGTGTACCATTCTAGCATTGTGTAAATCTATCTTTTTGAAGATATTGTAATGTAGGTTATAAGATTATCATGTTGTAAAGATTGGATTCTTAGCCCTTGTAAATTGCATTTAAATTCCTAAAAAAAGATGAGTTAACCACCCATGAATATAAGGATAACCAAATTGAAAGAGAAAAACAATATTTTAGTTTCATTCCCTTCCATCTTAAGAAATTTTGCATCTTGAAAACCTCCTAGATTCAACTTTCTTCAATAGAAATCTGCATTTTAATCTCAAGTCTTGAGGAGGAGAAATAACTTTGAAAATCAACAACAAATTTTATTAGTTAGCATGTCAACATGAAATTCAGTAAATACAATTGGTCCCTCTTGTATATTGTTCATTAAATCAATCCTATTATGCACTATGAACTTCTAACAAAAAAAAAGATCCTAGCAAATCTAAAATGTAAGAGCTTATAACCAAACCCATCACATTTTCCAGAATTAGAGCATAAAAAGCTCTCTAGAATTTGTATGGGAAAGGAAATATTCTCTTACCACAGAGAATATTCCTTTCCCAAATGGGCTTCCCTCTAATTAAATTTGAAATTATATCTCAGTAAATTAAACATGCAAATTAAATCCTAATTACCTAGTAAACTCACCTTAATTCTTACCTTTCCGTGGGTCCCACCCTAACCATTTTACTCTTTTGCTTAAGATTTTGTTTGTGCAATTTTAAAAATATTAATCACTTTAGAAAAGGGCTACACTACTTGGGAAGCGCTCCCTTCTCCTTGTTGTCCTCTTCCCTAAAACTATCTGTCATGACCCTTTCCCAAAGTCAACCCCTCCTTCTCCTCATTTCATGCGAAATTTTTACTTGGGGAATGGAAGCCTAGGTTGGTGGGCTCTGTTGACCTTTCATTCCCATCTCCCAGCTTGCTTTCCACGCCACCTCCTTGGTTTCTTTTCCTACCATGCAAAATTCTTTGAAGGGGAGGTGAGTAGGTGGTATGGTGGGCCCCCTAGTGCTAGTCTTGTCATCCTGCACTCCCTTACTTTTCAGATTTTGAAATCCCTTGTCTTGTCTTGTTAAATAAAGGGATAGATTATTGTTAGTGGTTAATGGGGAGTTAGATGTGTAATTTTATAGGTTAGTTAGAGGTTAGTTGATAGTTAGGCTAGTTTATTAGGTTTTGTTTTATATATTGGTTTTAACTCCTTTTGATAGAATTTTCCCTTGCACATCATATTAATTTAATGATGTAGCATGTAATATTATGTATATAACTGTAGTATTTTTATGTTAATTGGTATTGAAATCATTAAGTGTATTAAACATGTTTTAAATTCAATTGGCATTAGAATCATTTAGGGTATTAAATGTGGTTTTAATTTTAATTGGCATTGAAATCAATTTAGTGTATTGAACGTGTTTTAATTTTAATTGGTGTTAAAATTATTTATCAATATTATAGTAAATCTTCTAAACGGGTACCTAACATTATTTGTTTAGATCAACTTATCATGGAGAGTTTTTGTGGATTTAATAAATTAGAAATTTTGTCTAAAGTATTGATTAGTCAATTAGAGTGGCGAATTGCTCAGTTGATTAGATATATAGTTAATGTTCAATGTTAATTTATTACCAAAATAAAAAGTAAATTTAATTGTTGAATTAGGAGATATTTCAAATTATCAAATAAAAGGTTAATTTAAAGTCGTTTGTTAGGAATTGATCGATTGGAAATGCATGTTGTTTTTATCATAGGAGAATAATTTCATTAATGATGTTAGTAGGATTAAGAAACTTGACTTGATTTTAGCTAGCAGAATATTCATCTGACTAAGCTTGGGCTAGTAGTTAATGTTAACTGGAACTAGACTTGATCGGATTAAGTTGCAAACTAGGTTAAAGATTAAGTAAGGGCAACCCAGATCAACATGTGTCCAATAACCACTAACTACCATCATAATTCTAAGCAAGGAATCAAAGTTAGATCTACCTGAGTTGAGTATCCTTATAACCCGGGGAAACAAGTTAATACCCAATTCCACATCAGTTTGTGGCTTGACCCTTATTCAGTCTGCATTTACACCTTGTAATTCGAAGGTTGACTCTTTTTTCTATCACCCTTCTAGCTCAACCATTGTTAGTTGTACGTACTTATGCGTTATAAAGAAAATAAAATTGTGTGTGTTTTGTCCTAGTTTTGGGCATGAGAAACAACCTCCACCACAATTTCAAAGAAAAAGAAGAAAAATAAAAATCCTGTCACCTTGGATGGGATAATAGAAATACTAGACTGTGATCCGAGGATATTGGATCCAGGGTCACTTACAAAGTATGTGGAGCTTTGTAAAAGAAAAGCTATCCAAGATAAGCTCAAAAAGGAGACAAAGGACACAAAGGTACTAGAAACTACAAATGATATACTATTATAGATTGTACCTGATATTGATATTGATCAAAATGTACATATTCTTGATCAATTATCACTTCTTACAGAGGCCATCACATCACAAAATGTAGATGCAGAGAAGGCAATAAAAGAACATGCAGAGAAGAAGTACCAATACAAGATAACAGATAAAATAAGCCAAGAAGTGGCAGAGAACAAGGTAAATCTATCTGAACTAGTCAATATATTGGAACTAATTATTTCAGAAGTTATAACCTTACTTCAGAAGTTATGCACTATAGAGTAATTCACTAAGGAGAGTAGTGAAAATATTGCAAAGATAGATGTAGATCTAAATGCTAGTGCACAAGGTCCTATAACCAATGACAATGCATTCAAGTTGCATTATGACAAGATTATGGAAGAAAAAAGGTTGAGACTTGAGATTCTAGAGGCAGAATCCAAATTCAGAGATGAAGTAATAGAGCTTCAGGCTCTACTACTCCCTAATCTCACATTACTGCAACAACATATAAATTTGGCAAAACAATTGATTGCCACCTCAGAAATGTCTGTAATAGAAAGCATATATGATATCTATGAAAGGATCACATTGGAAATCATGGCCCTTGATCACCTCAAAGAACAATGGGAGAAGAAAATGAAGGAAATTATAAAATCCCATTCCCACATTTTTGACAAATTGTAAGTATACACCTTTGTCATTACTATTAAAAAAGGGGGAATTGATATGAGAAGAAGGGGAAATGATGATAAAGTGAAAGGGGGAAATATATGTATAAAGGTAAGTGTATATACATGTACATATACTATACCAAGGCATGCACATAGGGGGAGTCATGTTGACAAGGTAAAATACATGGTGTATATACTAAACATTTTAGTTTTGCACATATCAATTTTTGATACTAATGTCAAAGGGGGAGATTGATAATCGTATTTTACCATTAGTATACAAAGGAAACAATTTTGAACCCTTGGTAACATGATCACCGAAAGAGAAGCTAATAGTGTAAACCGACAATTGAAGACATTATATTTTTCCATTAGTATATGCAAGGAAAAACATGACAAACACCATCGATTAATACTACACCGAAAGACAGGGCACAACACTGCCCAAAACCAAGGTTACTAATATTGCTAAATACAAAGCATCCCGATGCAACACTATTTAGTGTTAACCAATGATAGAAAAGAAAAAGGAACCCGATGAGTAACCAACAGTGCAACCCGATGAAATAGTCAAGAGTGGAACCCGACAGATAAAGGGAACCTGGTGAATAGTTCAAAGAAGGAACACTGACAGACTTTCAGTTCACACCGACAATCAAATACCGAGAGTCAGTTACATCCCGAAAAAAGTGGATCTGACTTCCATGTCAGATAAATCACTGAAGTTTTATATTTATCTTCTTGATTTGTTTTTTAATCCATTACTTGAGGAAAAAGAAAAGTAATTATTATTGTTTTTATCAGTTTAACTAATTTAAAACATGCAAACTAAAGGATCAAGGTCAATTTGTATACCTTGGATCTAGAGTTAACATTGTAATGCATGATTCTAGAGTAGGTCAAAGAAATTGTATAAATAGATGCTCAATCAATTGTAAACATGTTGTTCGATGATGATTGTAGCCTCTGAGAGCATCTAAGGTTCAGACAAGAGAATTCATGCGGAAGCACAGACAAAGATCAAATTAGTTTTCAAGAACAAGAACCAAGGCCACCGACAAGTAGGAAAAGGTATTAATCAATCACTATAGGTGATATTAATACTCTGTAATCTTTATTGGATCTATGTTCAGCAATTATAGATTTCATATATTCAGGTCATACATATTGTACACATTCTAATAAGTGTAGTATACATAAGAAATCTTTTCAAGGAAGGTTGATTTAACAATCCTATTGTAAATCTCTTAACCGAGTTCACACTACATAAGGGTTGCTAAAGCTATTAATAGATTAGATCCTAACAGGTCTCCACATTAATAATCCTAACAGGGTAGATTATCAGAAGTGATCAAATTGTAAGCCTTAACCGGCTCCCTTCCAATCTGCAGATAATGAAGTTTTGTGGGTGCCACCCCATCATAGTTTTTACTTCCTAACAAGAGTTTTCTGCGATATCATATCTTGTGTTATGTGTCTATTAATTTTATTAATGTTTCTATAAATTTTACATATAATTAAGTTTATGAATTAGTATCGCATACATAAGAAAGAACATCAAATTTGGTCGGTAATACAATAAAGATTGATTGCTAATGAAGTAAGGTGAAAAGTGTTAAAATTTTTAGAGGTATCGGTTCACCCCTCCCCTCTTAGTACTAATTCCCATTAATCCCAACAATTGGTATCAAAGCTAGATCTCTTGCTTTATTGAAAATTTTAGATACTTGAGAGAAAAGATCAAACAATGGAGAAGTATAGACTTGATAAAAATATTGAGAATAAAAATCTTGAAATTAAGATGTTCTATGAATAGTATAAAGAAGCTAGAATCAATATGAGATAGTTGCTGGATGAAAGAAAGAATATGGAATCTCACTCTAATGAGGCATATTATTTGAGTCTTCAAGATCAAATACAAGCAAAGTGTTAGATGCATCAGAAGAAAGCATCACAAGCCTAACTAAAATCAATCTACATCTGGCTGGGCAAGTCAAATATATGCAAATTAGTCAAGAGACACAGATGGTAAGGATGATTGATGTCATGAACAATGCTAGGAAAGCTGATCAAGAAAGAACACTAGCTATTGATGGTAGAAGAAATATCATAGAAAAGCTACAAGAAAAAGAGTCTGAAATACAAAGACTTACGTAGCATCACCATGAGATTACAAATCAGATTATTCTTATGAGTCAAGAAGAAAATAGAATAAATATGGAATTCATTGAAAGAATACAAAGTATCGGTGAACTAAGAGAAGAGAATGAAAAACTAAAGCATGAGGTCATAATTCAGAAACAACATAATGACATGATTAAGAGACCTAAAGAAATTAAAAAAAGGATGGATGAATTCTTGAATGCACAAAGAAGACCCAACACCAACACTAGACTAGGGTACACCGAGCATGGAGATTCATCAAATGAAGCTAATCCAAAAGATGCCTACATCAATCCTAGACCAAGGAAGCTGACGTGAAATCACTGTGAAAAGAAAGGCCACACCTCAAATGTTTGCAGGACCAAAGAAAAAGGTATTCCTAAATCCACATTTACATTCATAGGACACTGTTATAATTGTAGCAAGAAAGGACATAAAGCATATGAATTTAAATCAAAGGAGAAAGAACCAAAGAAGGAACCCTATATGGACAAGTTTTGTCCCACCTACAAAATGCATGGGCACACATCTCTTGAATGCATGAATAATAAAACTGAAGCATGGAAACCCAAAAAAAAAGAAAATGCATGTAAACCAAGCAGAGTCGGTAATTCATATGTTTGGGATTACAATACATGGATAAACTGTAAAGCATGTGGTAGATATGGTCACATTTCTACAAACTACATGACAACATGGACCAAAAGGTCTAGAGGCTGGACCAACCCTGGAATGGAATTTTTATACTGTCACAAGGTTGGACATCTAAAGAAGGACTTCAGAGACCAAATAATAGAAACCACCACTTTTGCAAATGGTAACACCATTGAAGACATCAAGAAAATTAGAAAGCAAATGTGGAGGAAAGCTTCAAACATTGAGAAAGTTGGACCAATAAATGCAGTCGGTGACATCACCAACCCTGCCTAAAAGATGAACAAGTAAGTATGGAGCTGTACTACACCAAGTCATATTTTTCATCAATTCCATTATACAAATTGATAGATAGTCAAAATCTACATGAATAAAGATGCATATTATGTTACTTGTTACAATTTTGAGAAAACAACCCTATCGGTAAACACATACCGAAAATCATTGGTGAACATAAAAGGATGAGCTGTCTACACTACACCAAGATCCATCGGTGAAAGCAACAATCTTAACAGCTATCACGAGCATCCTGTCAACATCAAGAATGTTGTTTGAGAGTTTAACTGACAAAATTCATCTTCATGAATCGAGGAGTTGTTGAGAATTTATGACAGACTTAGGGAAAAAGTCTATAAATACTCGATGGAAGCACTTTAATCTTCACACACGAATTGAGAAAATAGAGAAGAGAAAAAATAGAGCAAAAAGAGAGCAGTTAGCAGAGCATCCTTGATTTGATCCAATGCACTCCAAACCAATCACTCACAAGATACACGGATTGAAGTAAGTACCAAGCATACCGAGAACTCTGTTATTATTTTCAAAAAAGCCCTAAATTCAAAATACAATGGCAATGACTTCAAGAACAGCCAAATTGAAGAATGAAAAGAAGAATGTCATTAAGTTAATCAAGAATAGCACTTGTATGGAACCAAAATACAAGATATGTCCAGAGGTTGCCTCACAACCCGATGATTCTGGTGCATTCTCAAAAATTCCATCTAGGGTTTTGTTGATAGAAGATGTTAGATCGTATATCCACTACAAGATTGCTGAGATTGGTGATCTGGAGATAGATCAAGCTTATAAGAAGCTATGTGATGATCAAGGGAATGTCAAGAAAGAATACAAGCACTTTCAAGTAAAAGGGATAAAAAATTCCCTATATTTCCCGAGGGTTTTCAAAACTGATTGGATTCGGTTAGTACTAAGTAGAATGCACAATCAAAATTTATGGTTGGATGAAACCAAATAGATTACAAAGGATGTAATACATGATGTAAGAGGTTACCATATAACTGACAAACCAAAATCTCACAAGCATCCCTCTCAACCAGAAGTTGAGAAACTCACCAACGCTGTATGGGATAATCGAGGACTTAAGGTGAACACCATCACCAATGAGGAACTGAGGTTTGGTGCACGTATCATAAGGTACAAAATATTTCAAGCTAGCAGGATAAACAACATAACATCAACATCAGTAAGCACAACTTACAAGATTGTCACAAAAGGAATACAAATGGATCTATGTGAGATCCTACTGAAGTAACTTGATAAAAATATGACAAAAATCAGGTTTGCCAAGACAAATACATGTAATTTTGGCTCACTTATAATGTGTATATTCTTTTATTTTCAAGAATACTTTCCTTCAATTGGAAAAGTGAAGTGGGACACCACCAAGCTATTCACATTACAAATAAATGTCCTTTTCAAGTCATTAGATGACAACTTTGATTCAGTGATGACTGAATACTTCCTTGATTTCAAGGAAAAGATGATGGAGAGAGTAAGGATCCCTGAACAGTTAATTGAAAAGCATAAGGAAGAGATATGATTTATGGTGGATTCAGATTATACTCATATTAAGCCAGTTGTACCAAGGACAGCCTGGTTACCACCACTTGACTATGAAATAAACATAGATCAAGCAACAAATGCAATTGATGCACTCTTGAATGAACCACTTGACAGTAAGAAACAAAGATTTGGAACATATGAAGAGGCCAAGATGAAAATAAAAAATGGGCCTAGTCATAAAGAAGATTGTCAAAAACAAGAACAAGATGGTAAAGAATCTTAAGAAGTTGTTGTCGGTAAATGAGAAGGAGAAAGAAAAAATATAGGACACCGAGGGATAGGGTGCCATCAGTGAAGAGGAAGATAAGAAAGTAGCAGATTATGAAGCCACAGAGATGTGCCTCCACCTCCAACCAGGAAACCAAGGACTACAGTATCTTAGAGGACAAGGAGACAAACTGCAAAGAAAGATACTACACCTCTTAAGAAAAGTCAAGTGAGGACCTATAAGAGGAAGCATCAAATAGATAAGCCAACACCTACAAAAAGGAGGAGAAGACTCATCATAACCAAAGTCGACATTGAAGACTCAAAATAGGATGAGCCTAAATTAGATAAGAAAAGCTTGACCCCTCAAACAATTGATGAGATTTCTGATTCAATTGCTACAACAGGTACCATGACTGATAGGAAAATCAGATAATGGGTAAAAATGGAGCCTGAGGACCAAAATAAAATAGAATATGCAATAATCAGGTCTATGGTCAGGTTCAAATATGTACTAGGTGAGTTTGCTAACAAAATACCCAAATAATTGAGTGCTTGAATTTCAGGACGATGGTCTTATGCTTTGCACTCATAAAAGGAAGCAAGGGAGAGGATACTTGTAACACTCATGCCTCCCAAATCCAAAATGGAAGAGATAAAAGAAATGATGAAAAAGCATTCCAATAAATTTTGGCAAAGATAAGAGCCTACAAGGTGTTATAGGGGATAATCAAAGAGCTTGACAGCATGAAAGATGCTAAATGGAGAGAAATTCTTGATCTACCTGTAGAATCAACAAGCTTTGAGAATCCATTACTTCTCACCGAGACACCTCATATAGAGGAGCAGAAAGAAAAAGCAAGTCCATAGCACATTGCTTTGGATAATATGGAAGATAGTGAGCCCATTGACTTAGATAAAGTCATGGATGATCTTGACATTCAATATATTACTCACTATGATTCTGATAAGGATCCAAAGAAGGATGATGATGTAATATTCATATCTCTAAAGGATCTAGAAAAAAAAAAGCATTGAAGACACTAGGAAATAAGGACATGGATGTTTTTGATGAGACATGGACAGACACTTCAATCATTAACATACTGGACCCTGTAGGACAAATTCAAAAGGATGAAGGTGTCATTGTTCAACAAGATCAAACCGATGAACATGACACAACTACAGATGCGGCACAGGGGAGCACACAGAACAATGTGCCAGTATTCATGAAGGCCATCAATCTGATAGAAGGACATGAAAAATATACTATAGATACAAGCATACCCAAAGACAAGGGTGATGCAAAACCAAAGGACACAAAAGATGAATCCAAAGATACAACTGCAGAACAAGCTTCTACCGATGATCAGCAAGACAAGTCTACTAATCAAAATCAAGAAGGAGAAAAACAAGTAGATGAGGAAAAGCAGAAGGAGAAGAGTGAAGAAGAAAAGATAGATTTTCCACAAAATAAAATAGAATAGAAATTCGCTGATACACCCAAGGTTGGTGATGAGACATCTTCACCTAACTGACAGGTGAACATTGAGTAGAAGGCACAAGAAGTTTCATCTGCAAAGCCTTCACCGAGAACCTAGGAGAAAACAAATGAACTAGCAATGGTAGTTCATACATCTGCATCTACAAAATTCACAAGGAAGAAACAAAAGAGCAAGATAAAAAATCTAGTCACTCTGGATGAAATAATTGAGATTCCAGTATGTGATCCTAGAACATTGGATCCTACTGAGTTAAGAAAGTATGCTAGACTTTGTGAAAGATAAGCTATCCAATATAAATTGACTTAATGTTGATAAAAAAACTCCCATACTTGATCAATTATTGGTTCTCACTGATGCTATCACATCTCAGAATATAGATGTTGAAAAGGCTATGGAAGCAAGACTTGAGAATAAATTTGAATTCAAGTTAGCAGAGAAAATAAGCCAAGAAGTGGCACTGCACAAGGTGAAGCTATCTGAAATGGTAAGCACATTGGACCCTATAATTTCAGAAGCTATAGCCTTAATTCAAAAATTGTGCACGTTGGATCAACTCACCAAGGAGTATATCAAAAAGATAGCACAAATTGATGTTGATCTTCAAGCTAGTGCATAAGGTCTCACAAACACTGAAGATGTAATCAAATTGCACCATGACCAGTTCAAGCAAGCTAGGAAGCTGAGACAGGATTTCAGATTGCAGAAAAAAAGTTCGGAGATGAGGTGAATGAGCTTCAAGCTCAACTTTTACCAACTCTCACATTACTTCAACACCATATGACACAGGCAAGACAACTTATTGCCACCCTAGAAATGTCTGTCCTAGAAAAAATTTATGATATGCATGTCAGGATTGCACTAGAGCACATGACACTGTAAATACTCAAAGAAAAATGGGAGAAAATGATGGAAGATATCAAGAACAGTCACTCCCACATACTTGACACTCTATAAGTTGCACATTTTTGACAACTTATAAGTTGTACATTTTTACCATGATTATCAAACAAGGGGAAAATGATATGTACAGTCAGTAATCTTATATCATTAAAAAGAGGAAAGATTATGAAAAAAGGGGAATGTATAGTACAAAGGCAAGTATACATGTACATATACTTATACTATACCAATGCATATAGTTAGGGGGAGTCATATAATGATAAGGATATATACACAGTGTACATACTAAACACTTTAGTATTTTGCACATATCAATTTTTGATACTAATGTCAAAGGGGGAGATTGAAGACATTATATTTTTCCATTAGTATATGCAAGGAAAAACATGATAAACACCGTCGGTTAATACTAAACGGAAAGAAAGGGCACAACACTACCCGATGCCAAGGTTACTGATATTGCTAAATACAAAGCATCCCGATGCAACACTATTTAGTGTTAATTGATGACAAAAAAGACAAAGGAACCTACCGAGTAACCAACAGTTCAACCTGATGAAACAGTCAAGATTGGAACCCGACAGATCAAGGGAACCCGATGAATAGTTCAAAGAAGGAACACCGATAGACTTTCAGTTCACACTGACAATCAGATACTGAGAGTCAGTTACATCCTGAAAAAAGTGGATCTGACTTCCACGTCAGATAAATCACTTAATTTTTATATTTAGCTTCTTGATTTGTTTTTTAATCCATTACTTGAGGGAAAAACACTGTAATTATTATTGTTTTTATTAGTCTAACTAATTTAAAACATGCAAAGTAAAGGATCAAGGTCAAGTTGTATACCTTGGATCTAGAGTTAATATTGTAATGTGTGATTCTAGAATAGGTCAAAGAACTTGTATAAATAGATGCTCAATCAATTGTAAATATTTTTTTCGATGATGATTGTAGCCTCTAAGAGAATCTAAGGTTTAGACAAGAGAATTCATGTGGAAGAACAGACAAAGATCAAATCAGTTTTCAAGAACAAGAACCAAGGCTACCGACAAGAAGGAAAAGGTATTAATCAATCACTATAGGTGATATTCATACTCTGTAAGCTATATTGGATCTATGATCAACAATTATAGATTTCATACAATCAGGTCATACATATTGTACACATTCTAACAAGTGTAGTAAACTTAAGAAATCCTTTCAAGGAAGGTGGATTTAACAATCCTATTGTAAATCTCTTAACTGAGTGCACACTACATTAGTGTTGCTAAATCTCTTAATAGAGTAGATCCTAATAGGTCTCCACATTAATACTCCTAATAGGGTAGATCATCATAAGTGATCAAATTGTAAGCCTTAACTGACTCCCTTCCAATCTACAGATAGTGAAGTTTTGTGGGTGTCATCCCCACCGCAGTTTTTACTTCCTAACAGGAGTTTTCTGTGATATCATATCTTATGTTATGTGTCTATTAATTTCATGAATGTTTCTATGAATTTTACATATAATTAATTTTATGAATTAATATTGCATGCATAAGAAAGAATATCATATTTGGTCGGTAATACAATAAATATTGATTCCTAATGAAGTAAGGTGAAAAGTGTTAAAAGTTTTAGAGGTACTGATTCACCCCTCCCCTCTCAGTACTACTTCCCATTAATCCAAACAAAGTTTACAATGTAACCTGATATAGCAGCTAACAGAGGAACCCAATAGAAAAGTTTACAATGTAACCCGACAGAGCAGCCAACAGTGTAAACTGACAGACAAGTTCACAGAGGAACCCGACAGACAAGTTCATAGAGGAACCTGATAGACAAGTTCATAATGAACACTGATAGACATTTGACAGAGAAAACTGAGAAGTAGAATCTCTACTGAGACATCACTGAGGAAAGACTAACGAGAAACCCAAGCACCACTCTACTGAGAGACAACTTTATTATGAGAAATGTGGATCTGAGTTACATGTCAGATAAAACACTTAAGTTTTATATTTAGCTTTAAATCTTATCTTTAAAACCATTTCTTGAGAGACAATTAAAACAAATTTAATTGTTTTAATCAATCTAACTGATTGAAAACATGCAAACTAGGAGATCAAGGTCAAGTTGTAAACCTTTGATCATAGACTTTTCATAGTTAAGTGTGAACCCTATTTAGGTTAATTCAATGTATAAATAGATGTGTAATCAATCAAAAAGAGAGGATGTGATGATGATAGTAGCTACAGAGACATCTATGGATCAAAAATAGATTTTTATGCAAAAGGACAACAAAAGATGAAATTAGTTATAAAGAACAAGATTCAAGGCTACCGAGCAAAACAAAGGTATTAATCAATCACATTAGGTGATACATCATATTGTAAACTTAAAGGATTTGTACTCAGAGATTCAAGATTGCATTTTATCAAGTCAATAAGTATTTTTGACTACATTCTAACAAGTATAGAAAATAGAAGAAATCCTTTAAGAAGATGGATTTAACAATCCTTTTGTAAATCTCTTAACTGAGTGCACACTAAATAGTGTTGCTAAAGATCTTAACATAGTAGACCTTAAACAATCTAAACATGTTACTCCTAACCGGGTAAGATCATCATAAGTGATCAAACATATAATCCTTAACCGACCCCTTCCATTCTATAGATAGTGAAGCTTTATGGGTTTCATCCCCACCACAGTTTTTACCTTCTAACATGGGTTTTCTCCGTTACCAAATCTTGTGTCATGTTTCATTACATTTCATGAATGTTTCTATGAATATTAATATGAAAATTAAGTTTATGATTTTATATTACATGCACAAATGTAGAATAACACATATGGTCGGTAATGCAAGGAATTGATTACTAAAGGATTAAGGTTAATTGATAAAAAATTTTAAGGGTACTGATTCACCGCTCCCCTCTCAGTACACACCATTCCATTATTCCAACAATATATATATATATATATATATATATATGAGTGATGATCATAGATCCATGCATTTGTGAAGGCATCCTTTATTATACATCTCATTCCAAGGTCAACTCTTTTGATTCCCACCACATTCAAGCATCTTCATGGATTTGAGTGATTACTACATCTGTTCAAGAGGTTTAATGCAAGGTAAATCAACAATTTTCCTTTTACATTACTTTCCTTCTTCAATTTCTATCGTATTTCAAGGTTGATTCCTAAACAAGGGTTTGACCAAGGAAAGCCCCTTTCCACAACCTTTTTCCCTATTTTTCTATGTGCAGGAATAGGTTGCAGAGTTGCAATTCTGGATTGGGGCAATACAAGTATAGTTGCAGGATCCTAGAAAGTTTCATTAGTTTTTGCCAAGTCGACTTGTTCCCAAAAAATTGACTTGTTCCCAAAATGTCAACTTTTCACTGCCATTTTTAGTGAGATTTCATGTACAAAAATATTCAGGTCCCCGCCTTCTAGATCTAAAGTTACAACAAAATTTGAGATTCCAGTGATAGTCAAATTCATATTCAAAGTCCTACCTTCTCTATCTTGTTTCCAGGTGCACTTATTCTTCCTTCTTTTCCTTTGCACTTAATCTATTAGATCAAATCCGTCCTTTACACTTTATCATATCACATTTATCCTCTTAGGAATTGAAAACCCCCTTGGTCATAGATCTTGCATTAATTCCCTTCCTCCTTTTGGTTATGCTAATCATATTTTTCTTAAGGTTGGGTTTGTATTCCGATGTATGTAAGATCTTGGTGATTGATCTATATCTTAGCATTGCTCACCATTTTCTATTATATAATTTTCCATACAAATTAGAAGATTTTTTGCATGACTTGATAGTAGCCACAAAATGTTGAAACATTTCAAGAAAAAAAATATTCACAATAAAGATCTAGTGTCACAACAAGAAAACCAACTCTGGCAACAATTTATAAAATCTTTATCCTCTTAAACAAAATAAGGATTTTCTATGTCAGATCCAAACCTAAAAAATGTTACAATTAAATAAAATACTTCTTGCATTGTGTCATCTTTGTAAGCATATTTAAGAGCTACAATTCTTGTGATTGCACTAATACAATAGGTGATTGCACTAATGCAAGAGGTGATTGCAAGGATCACATCTTCATCACAATGTATCATAAACTTGGACTAGGCCAAAATAACCATAAATGGATTTGGAGATCATTGTAAAATTCCACAATCTAATTGACCACCTTTAGACAAGGAAGATTTTATTTCCTTCTAATTATTATGCAAAACATCTTTCAGTTGATGCTAAAAATCCAGATCTTTTCTTATTGATAACTTAAAGATTTCTCCCACTTCATTTTATTTCTATAAAGGTCTGCTTTGGGAAAAATGGATGAGTCTCTAAAATGTCTTGATAAGGGATTCTTTTTATTTATTTATTTATTTTAGGTACATTCTAAAAATATAGATGTTAAATAAACTTTGCATAATTAACATTAACAAAAATATACCTTACAAGCTAGAAAGATATCTACTTTGGTACCACTGTAGTATCCCAAAGAAGTAAAATTGATATTTATCCTTCTAACATATCGAGGTAAAAAAAACTAAATATATAATTCTTAAACCTTTTTGTTTAAGAAAATTATGTTAATTATTGTTAAAATGATTCCGAATAACTGAGAGGGGGGATGAATCAGTTATCCTTAGGTCCAAATGTACCAATTGAAATTTTAAACATGTCAACCAACTTAGATATACTCAACAATCCACTAGGTCTCTATAGCATATGATTAATAATATAAACTTGCAGTCCACTGTCATAACGTAATCAACTTGTAGAATATAAAAATATTAACAGTAAACACATCAAATAACATTCACACAAGTATAACACCAGGATTTAACGTGGAAACCCAATATGGGAAAAACTACCAGTAACATGCTACCAATCTTTCACTATTCTAAAGTGAGCTTTGTGAGGACCCAACCCTGTTAAAGGTTACAATAGACATTGTTAGGTGTGACCCTATTAAAGGATTTAATCACCTTGTTAAAAGTGAGCCTTGTTAGAGGACTTAGATCATTCCATTAGAATTTCACCTTGATTAAAGGATTTACAAATTACTGTTAGGTCAACCTTGATTAAAGGATTTTGACTGATACAATGGTTAGAAATTAATAGAAATTTTGATCTGAAACATACAAATCACTTTGAAAATACATATCCAGTTTATCTCAAATTCTAATTCATTGACTGGCCTCCATTATCATCTCTATCTCTCAGATCTTCTTGGAAATTCATCAAGAAATCACCACTTCACAGTTCTTTACTGCTCTTCTTAGCCTTCTCTACCTTCTGCTTAGATTTTCCAATCAACTTAATCAACCTCTATCTATAACTTGCAATTAGGTTAATCTTATACCTCTCTGATTAGGTATCTCGATCTTTTTCCACTTAATCATCACTATAGATATTAGCGTTTGTTCAGATCCAATGAATCCTTCCAACATTTCATTCTCCATCTACTTTGTAGATACTTCTCAAAACTCCTTCTTGAATCCATACATAGAAATGGTTAAACATATATTAAATTCTCATTAAATACTCCATGACGTTCATCCTTATCTTAAATACACTTTGCATATCTCAAGAATTCAACTGTGTCGCTTAGGATCTCAAATCTTTCACAAACTATAAAATATTAACACTCGGTCATCACTATGTTCTACCACTCGGTCATCACTAGATAACTCGATAAATACTAATGCTCGATTGACACTATATTTTCTTGACATGTACTAGTGCTCAGTCGACACTCACATCACTCGGCATAAACTTAAGTTCCTTAATCTTTTGCTCTTTTTCTCGGTCAAGACTAATCTTTTAGTCTTCCATTCCTCACTTGGTGTTAAAGATAAACAATACATTATCTTTTCAATTTTCCAACTAATCAAGTACCCATTGTAGTTTCTCATAATTCCACCATTTCACTAGGTCTTCTTGTTATCTCCTATTTTCAAATTTTCTTCATCAATCATCTGATATGGCACTTTACTAGATAGAAATTGTCTTACCAGTTAAGGTTTGACATCAATGAAAATATAATAATTGTTTTAATTGCAGCTTCCAACAATCTCCCTCTTTGGCATTGAGGGAAAACACCACATGCAAATTACCAAACAATCCAAAAAGTATGTTCTTGTTAACAGATTTTCATTAATCTCCTTAGCTTCATTCTAATTCTCTCTAATATAAATATCAGCTCCCCCTTGGATAGGTCTCTCTCTGTAGCTTATCTCCCTCATATTCTTATCTCCCTGTTTGACAACAATGCCAAAGGCATTCATCTTCATCATATAGATATCTTTGTGTTAGGTTTCTGAACTCTATGCTCTCTCTGTCATCTTTCTTATGACTGATCAACATCTTGTGTGTTACTCTTCACAACTTTAGGCAACTCCCAAAGTGTGACCTCCTTTGCATCAATTTGTCAAATATTATGGGTAATACATTTGATGTAATCACTCTATTTAATCTAATTAGCCTCAACTAGGGGAATAACCCCTAATTTACCTCTCAGATACTCAGGTGCATCCTTAGGTAATGCTTAGGTAATGCTTTATTAAATATAACTGCTAACTGTTCCTTTGTATTCACATATTCTAATCTTACTTCTTTGTCTTGAACTAGCTCTCTCAAGTAATGATACTTAATAGAAATATGCTTGGTCTTAGTGTGCATCATAAGATTATTTGATATATTGATAGCACTTGTGTTATCACAGAAAATAAAAATTGTCCCATTCATCTCTTCCTTCATACCTTTCAACAATTTATTGATCCACACTATGTTTGAACAATTAACTGTTGTCGCCACATATTCAACTTCTGTTGTAGATTGAGAAATGCAGTTATATTTCTTGCTTGTTCAAGAGACAAATCTCTTTCCTCCAAATAATAAGCCACCACTTGTACTCTTTCTATCATCCACATTTCCTTCCCAATCTGCATCAGTATAAACTTTCAATTCAAACTTCTCATTCTTCTTATAATACAATCCAAAATCCCCAGTTCCTTTTAGATATCTCAGTATCCTTTTGACTGCCATCATGTGACTATCTTTAGGATTTGCAAAAAATCTTGCAAAAATCCTAACTGCCAATGCAATATTTGGTCTACTATGGACAACATATTATAGCTTCCCAATCATTGACCTATACAAGGTTTGATTTACTTTTATTGTCTCATCAGTCTTTGATAGTTTCTGTCTAGAAGCCATGGGTGTACTTACTGGTCTGGAGTCCTCCTTTCCAAAGGTTTCTAATATCTCCTTGATATATTTAGATTGAGTAATGTAGATATCTTTCTTCATTTGATATACTTGCAAACCAAAAAAACATTTAATCTCTCCAAACATAGACATCTCAAATTTAGTTTGCATTTCATTTTCAAATGTTTGGCATAAAGCATCTTGACCTCCAAATATTATATCATCAAAAAATATTTCAGCTAACAATATCCCTTTACCTTTTTCAGTTTTCATTTCAAGTATAGATTATTGTTGTCATTTGTCCTTATAAAACCAATTTTGACTAAGTAATTATGTAATCTTTCATACCATGCTCTAGGGGCTTGCTTCAATGCATACTACTCTTTTTTTAGCTTTCAGACCATATTCTTCTTACTTGAATCAACAAATCCTTCAGCTTTTTCAATGTATACCTCTTCTTTGAGTATTCCATTCAGAAGTGCTAATATAACATCCATCTGATACACTTTGAATCCTTTGTAAGATACATATGCAAGTAGAGTTCTAACTCCTTCCAATCTAGCAACTGGGGAAAATGTCTCACCATAGTCAATGCCTTCTTCTTGTGCATATCCTTTGCATACCAGTCTAGCCTTGTTTCTTGTTACTTCTCCATGCTCATTGAGCTTATTTATAAATACCCACTGGATTCCAATAACATTCTTATCCTTTGGTCTAGGTACTAGTATCCAAGTTTTGTTCTTCTCTATTTTCTCAATTTCTTCATTCATGGCTTGTATCCAATCTTCATTATCCAAAGCATATTTCACTAATTTGGGCTCAAATTCACATAATAAACATGTCTAATTTTTCAACTTTCTTCTTGTCATGACCTCAATATCTTTTTCTCCAATGATTTGATCTATTTTATGATCTCTTCTTACATATTTTGTTAATGTAGGCTCTGGTCTCCTTTCTTCTTGTTGTTGTTCTTCAGATTCATCTAGCATATTCACTTCAGGTTCATTTTGTGTCTCTATTTCCTCTTCTGATTTCTTGACAATTACCTCCTGATGCTTGGCAACTTCTTTCCATGACTTGGCAGACTCTTGTTGTTGCTCGGAAACATCATTTTGTTGCTCAGTAGGTTCTTTCTCTAGTTCAGGTAAACTGTTGGGCTCTCCTTCATTCATGTATATGAAATATCTGTAATCTTTAGGTTCTTGCTTGCATTCAACTTCATTCTTTTCTGCATATTCATCAATTCTAACATTTGCACTTTCTACAACTTTGTTAGTGTTATAATTCAAACACTTATACACTTTTCTCTTAGTGGAATAACCTAGGAATATGCCTTCATCACTTTTAGCATCAAGTTTTCCATTCCTATTTTCCTTCAGTATATAACTGTTGTCTACCAAAAATGCACCCTGTTAAGTTCGCAGAAACTTAACATTTTGGAGAAACATGGAAACATTCCAAGTTTGTGGGTAAAATATGGCTAGAATGAATCTCTGGGTCCTAGGTCGGCTTCCTATCTGGTGATCACTCTATACTACCTGAAACTGATTCTTTTATGATGGAGAAAAAAGATAGAAGGAGAAAAGAAAATAAAACTATATCTTAAATGGTGATGCACCAGAAGATATCTGAGAAATGCACAAATAACCTGACACACAATGAAATAGTAACTTAAGCTTTCTTACACAACCCCCACTAAATCATAATATTTGCATAATCAATTTATAAGAAGGCCAATAACGATAATCCTTTCAAAGGAGAAGGATTTCTCACAATTTGGGGAAAATCTGACTTGAGCACAACTTAAAACCTGCAAATAAGCATGAAATACTGCACAAAGGCACTGATAGGCGATACAAATTAAGGACAAAGAACAACACATAATTCTATACCAATCACTAAGTACACAATAACAGACTAGTAAGGGAAGGCATAAGCTATCTTTCACAGTCAAAGGTGTTACAAATCTATATATTTCTCAAAAATGGGTTACAAAATCTCTTTGCCTCCATCAAGAACTTAGAACAAGTTACAAAACCTCAAGCCAAAGGGAAGAAGAACTGGTAACAATGAGTCTTCAACTCATATTTATGCATTTTCAAAGCCAACTGCATTCTGAAAGCAATAACTTCTGGATCAGATTTGGCCTGTCCAGCCACTGTTTAAGCCCTAAAAGTCATCCCAAAAAATATCAACATAAATACTCCCTCATAGAAGTAGTGTTATCCCTCTAGAAGAGTCACAAAAGTCTCTGAATTGCAATAAATTTTCTGCAGCCCCAAAAATGCATCTTCTGACCTTTCAAAACTGATCTTTCATCTGTAAAATATCTGATTTCTAGCGTCTAAGAAAATATCTAATCTTTCTGCTCTCTGAAAAAAAAATCTGATCCTTCCCTTTGTTTACCTTTTAAATTCTGTGACAATCGCAGACTTATACATAATTTACCCAGAAATTAGCAGAAATCGACAAGTAGCACCTCCTTTCCTCATTTCCTGCTTGTCGCCTACCCGCTCAGCCTCTATACTCTGCTTTTGTCCTCTGCATGAGTGAGCGATGTTGTCTTTTCTTACCTCCGTCGCAAGCTCGCGAGCTATTTTCCTTTTATCTTTATTGTTTGGCGACTGTGTGATGACCCTCCTTTTTTGCTCGTCGCATACTCGCGAGTTCACTTTTCATCATATTTATTGACTGGCGACTGAGCGAGGCGTTGAACGGTCTCTTTAGTCGCGGGCCTTTGTCACTAACCATGGTTTCTTCTCAAGACTTGACGACAACGTGTTTTCTTACCCTTGGCTAACCTGAGTCACGATCTGGCGATAATGCGACATAACTGAAGTCATAGTCACGCAGGGTTAACATTAACTCATCATTCATTCCCAGACCTTGCGACTAACTGTCTTGCTTAGCCTTTACGGTGATCTCCCAGTCGCCAAATGTTTAACTTTTGTTTCAAGACTACGTGACAATGCCTAGTCGCCCAGTCAGGAGATATGAGTCCTGAGCTTTGGAATTTACCGTAACAGGTCTTATGTGCCCCTTTTCCGCTTCTGACGACTGCGTGACATACCTTAATCGCTAAGTCAGGAGGACTTTTTCCCTAGGGCACCTTTCTTCTCAGACTTCGCGACCACCGTCAGATCTTCTGATCTTTTCATCTTGCGGCTGTCGCTTAATCGCCAGATGTGTGAGCCTACCCTTAAAATCTTCTCAGACACCACGACTAAAGGGAAAGCACCTTAGTCTGGAAGTCGCTGAATCCACTTTCTCCTTCCGGCGACCAGGCGATAACCTTTTAGCTTCCATCCACCTTATGACACATGTCACTTGATCACTGGTTCACTTACTGCATATTTGGAAAACTGAAAAATTATCCCATCCTAGTGACATCCCAACTGAGCAGTGGATCCCATCTTCATAGAGCCTTATGACATTGCTATCCTGTGACTACCCGACTATGAAGAAATCACTAAGTCTCATAACACTGAAGGAATATCCTGAACCATTATGAGACCACGCGACCAACAGGAAATGCACAGTCGGGAAGACAAATGGAATATTCGCTCAGGGTAACGCGATGAGGCGACCAAAATTAAATTACATGCCTTAAGTGAAAGGAAAAAGGTAACAGAAAAATAGAACGCCATGACTTAGGGTTTTAATTTTTTAATGTTGAACACTTGGAAAGTCAAGGGTTTTCAGGGTTTTCACAAATTTGAGCAAGGTTTAGACTTGAAAACCTGAAAACATGACAGAGGTAAAGCCAGACTGAACAAGAGATAAATGAATTAGATACGCTAGAACTGAGAATCTACCTTAATCCATTCAAAACATAACAGATCCACCTGATTGATCTTGGCACCGAAAATCGGTAACAATAACATTTGCTTCCAAAGACTTTAAAGTATTTTACATTAGGTGAATAACCATACCATAACTCATAAGGTGTAGTTTTTGTACCTTTCTTGACTTTTACTCGGTTCCAGGTATAGACCTTTTTACTTACAGCTTCTCTCCAGTATTTTTGTGAAACATGTTTCTCTATCATTAGTATTCTAGCACAATCCATGATTGATCTATTCCTTCTTTCAGCTATGCCATTCTGTGGGGGATTCCTTTGAGAAGAAATCTATCTTTTTATTCCTTTATCATTGCAAAATAAGTTGAACTCATTAGATATAAACTCTCCTCCTCTGTCAAATCACAGACATCTCAAGCTCTTACCTGTCTCTTTTTCAAATTTTGCCAAATACCACTTAAACAACTGAAAGACATCATATTTTTCTTTGAAAAGAATCACAGTCATCATTCTAGAATAATCAACAACATACAAAATGAAATAGTTATCACCATGGTAGCTTTTCATTCCAATAGGTTCACAAAGGTTAGTATGAACACTTTCCAAAATATCATAAGTATAGGTTTTGCTCTTGAAACTAGACTTTGTCATTTTTCCCAATTGGCATTGCTTACACATCACATTATCAAGTTTCTTCAATCTTGGTAACCCTGAAGTACTCTTTTCATCTTAATAATGTTTACCAAATTATCAAAGTTCACATGACACAACCTTTTATGTCGTAACCATACATCATCATATTGTGCAAACAAACATGTCTCATCAGATAGATCTAGATAGAACAAATTACCTCTTGTCTATTCTCCACTTCCAGTTAGTTCACTAGTAGCATCAAATATTTTATCCTTTTTGTGATGGAATTCAACTTGACATCTAGAAATGTTCAACTGTACAACACTCAAAAAGCTATAGTTAAGTCCTTCAACCCAATAAGCATTGTCACATATGAACTTATCAGTCAATTTTATTGATCCTTTTCCTTTCACAAGACATGGTGTATCATTACCAAACTTAACACTACCACCTTTGCAATGATTTAAGGTTTCAAACTTACTTTTATCACCAGTCATATGATGTGAACAACCGCTATCAATTACCCATATATCACCTTTACTCATATATGAAATAAGTGTAGTTTTCTCATCTTCATCAGAATCATCTTTCATAGAAACATAAACAAATTCTATATCATGGTCATCAGATTTATATGATTCGCTATCAGTTTATTCTTCAACAATATAGTAGGATTTATTACCTTTTTCCTTTTAGTCCTTATACCTTATGAAATCTTTGTCATCCCTTTTGTCTTTGTACTTTCTTTCTCTTCTTTCATCCTTGTCATTCCTATCAAGGCATCTTGCTGCAATATGGGAAACTTTGTGGCATGAAAAATAGATTATAAGAAGTTTACCTTTGAATTTTCCTTTTCTTCTCGGTATTCTTCTAGCCATAAGTGCCTCAATTTCATCAAGATCATCATCAAAAGTGTCATTGTCACTGTTCACACATCTTTCTTTTCCTTTCTTAGAATTATGAATAGTAAATTATGATTTGAATGTAGAATCAACATTGTGAGGGGTAAAATTATCAAAATTTTATAACTCAAAAGTAGTAATTCTACCAACTAAACCTTCTAGAGTTAAGTTCTTACCAGGAGTACATCTTAGTTCTTGTATTGCAGAAAATCTAATATCATAAATAGGAAGTATGGGTTCTCAATACCTTTCTAATAACAATAGCATCATCAATAGGTCCATTAGATCCTCTAATAGCATTTACAACCTCCTTAACTCAGCTACAATATTAAGCAAAAGTTTCACCTTATATAATTCTCATTTCATCAAACTTACCTCTCAAGCTTTCAGATTTGGCTCTTAATACATTTGTATCTCCATCATAGATAGCTGCCAGTGTGTCCCACATTTTTTTTACAGTAGTACAGTCTTTTATGTCTTCAAATTTAGGATAACTTAGGGCTGAGAAATCCCCAACATTGCTTGATTGTGTTCTTGATTTTCCTTCATCTGCTAAGTTGTCAATAGTGTAGGCACAGTTATTTATTCATGTTCCACATACTATTTTTTTTCTTCTCCAATTCCAGCTAGGTGTAGCTTCATCAAAATTGTCCATGCATGGAAGTTCTCCTTGTTTAGCCTCGGTGCCTCATTTTTATACATCTTGATCTTTAGCTTCAAGTACCTTCAAAATTTTCCTTACAAGAACCATGATGCTCTGATACCGATTGTTAGAATGATTCAGAATAACTAAGAGGGGGTGGGGTGAATCAGTTATCCTCAAGTCTAGATGTATCAATTGAACTTTTAAACACTTTAACCAACTTAGATCTACTCAACAATCCACTCGGTCTCCATAACATATGATTAATAACATAAATTTTCAGTCCACTATCCTAAAGTAATCAACTTGCAGAATATAAAACTCTTAACAATAAACACATCAAATCACATTCACACAAGTATGACACCAGGATTTAACGTGGAAACCCAATATGGGAAAAACCACCTATAACATGCTACCAATATTTCACTCTTCTAAAGTGATCTTTATGAGGGGCCAACCCTGTTAAAGGTTACAATACACACTTTTAGGTGTGACCCTATTAAAAGTGAGCCTTGTTAGAGGACTTATATCATTCCATTAAAATTTCACCTTGATTAAAGCATTTATGAATGACTATTAGGTCAACCTTGATTAAAGGATTTTGACTAATACAATGGTTAGAAAGTAATAGCAATTTGATCTGAAACATACAAATCACTTTTCAAATACAAATCCACTTTATCTCAAATGCTAATTCATTGAATGGCCTCCATTTTCATCTCTATCTCTCAGATCTTCTTGGAAGTTTTCCAAGAAATCACCACTTCACAGTTCTTTACTGCTCTTCTCAGCCTTCTCTACCTTCTGCTTATATTTTCCAATCAACCGAATCAACCTCTACCCATAAAGTGTAATTAGGTTAATCTTATACCTCTCTGATCAGGTAGCTTGATCTTTTTCTTCTTAATCATCACCGTAGATCTTAGGGTTTGGTCAAATCCAATAAATCCTTCCAACATTTCGCTCTCCATCTACTTTTTAGATACTTATCAAAACTCCTTCTTAAATCCATACATAAAAATGGTTAAACATATATTTAATGCTCATTAAATTCTCCATGACATTCATCCTTATCTAAAATACACTTTACATATCCCAAGAATTCAACTATGTCGACTGGGATCTCAAATATTTCTCAAATTATAAAATACTGACACTTAGTCATCACTGTGTTCTACCGCTCGGTCATCACTAGATAAATTAGTAAATACTGATGCTCGGTCGACACTATATTTTCTCGGCATGTACTGGCGATCGGTCGACACTCGCATCACTTGGCATAAAATTTAGTTCCTTAATCTTCTTCTCTTTTTCTTGGTCAAGACTAATATTTTAGTCTTCCATTCCTCACTTGGTTTTAAAGATAAACAACACATTATCTTACCAATTTTCCAACTAATCAAGTACCCATTGTAGTTTCTCATAATTCCACCATTTCACTAGGTCTTCTTGTTATCTCCTCTTTTCAAATCTTCTTCATCAATCATCTGATATGGCACTTTACTAGATAGAAACTGCCTTACCATTTAGGGTTTGACATCAATAAAAATATAACAATTGTTTCAATTGTAGCTTCCAACAAGTATAACACACAAACTTTGACAATTCTATTGAAATTGTTAGCGCTCAATTACAAATGTTTTCAAACCAAAACTCTTGGAAATTTTTCTCAATTCATTTTATATGAAAATAAATTAAATATGATAGTAAAAAAATAGTGACAACATATACAAAAATAAATAAAAACTCACTTCCAAATCACACCAAAAATTCAAAACAATATACATTGAAGACTACTCAAAAAATCTCACAATTTGTACCAAAAAAAATGTGCCAAATAATCATGCTCCCAAGATGAAACAAATATACAAATAAAAATGAATAGAAATATGGTTGTTTTAAAAAAACAAAAAATATGTGGTCAAAACTCTAAATCCAAACTACAAATTCTTCAAACAAACCCTTCTCTTGAAGCTTGAAAATACACATAACCATTCAAACTATAAAATATGTATGCTTTATTCCTAAGGTAGACTCTAAGTGAAAATGCCTCCAAGAAACAAAGGATTTTCATCCTCTAATCCATAAAATCAATTAATTTTTATTGACTTGGACTCTAATCTTTATCAAAGTTTCATGCATGTAAGATATGAAGAACACAAGTGCTCTTGAGAATATTTTTACCAAGATTAAATAATATAAATGATAGATTTATATGGTTTTAAATGTTGCATGCCTAAAAAATCCACACTGACTTTGTGATGGAAAAAAATTAAAATTATGGTGTGGTCCTTTGTAATCAAAAGATAAAAATAATTAAAAATGTATATCCCAATTTTTTTTGTAGAAAATGCTAAATTGATAGTGGCGCAATTATCTCCAAAAGATTTCATACAACCCTCTTGTGCTACACCAATAAAAAATAATACATTCAATTATATTTATTTTTTCAATTGATGAAATAGAAATAGACCCTCTTATATTCCATGATACCATGTGATCTAGTTTTAGGTCTAAAAATATCTTATAGTGGTATGCGACTACATTATACTTGTTGTAGGGGGCACCTAAGTATCCTACAAATGAGGCATACATACCTTACCCCTATAGGATCTTAAATTTTGACTTCTCTTTCAAGAATACATGTTCTCCACTACTACAAAAAATATTTCATAAGGATAAATAATATAAACAACAAATTATAAATAATATTTCTCAATGTGTCATGTTACCTCTAAAATGCTAATTATGGACTATGGAAAATTACTATTTTTATTAAGTGCCACTTTTAGAAAAAATAGCATGAAAAATAATTAAGAGGTGTGGGATTTAATAATTGGATGCACTTAATAATCCCTCTCTAAAATTTTAAAAATCTATATGAAATAATTTTGAATAATATTACAAATAACCTTTGTAATGCATCAAAGTATCATGACACTTATCAAATTTAATATTGTACTTTCGCACAAGAAAATATGGTGAGAGAAAACCTTTTGATAAGAACTAGCCAATGAGATGTTTATTCAATGTGAACTTTCCCTAAAAGTATACAACTATCCAATGATATGTTTATTCATAGATATTTTCTACACAATATCTAACTCTTTATGATTTGTAAGATGTGCTTCTCTAATGGCATCAAAACATCGAAGTAGTATTTTATAGCAATATATTTTTTTGTTTAATCCTTGTGGAAATCAACATAGAATTACATGTCATCAATTCTACATGTGAAATAAGTCAAAATCCCATAAGATCCATTGAAATGATAGCCTAGAGATTGAAAACAAATAGTCGTGTTGGAAGCACAACCTTTTAATTAATGTTGGTATGGTTTGCTTGAAGTACATATGAATCTATTATCATAAGATGGATAATTATTTTTGGATGATAAAAACCCTTTAGAGTAGTTACAATGTCAAATTTGGTCATCATTGGCGACCTAGGTAGTGCAAGGAGGTTGGTAGGAGTGAATAGTGCAAGCATTGTGAGAGATTTCAAACATGCAAAAAACCTTGGATTAATTTATTGGGTGCCCTTGCCCTACTATTTTAGGTCATTTTTTGGGAGAGAATATTTCAAAGCCTCCTACTGCATTCCTACTCATTTTAATTAGTCTTAGACTCCTTCATATTAGGGCTTCTAGCACTCATGTCTAGCACTTTCAGTTGATCTAGATTTCAATTCCAAGTTGGACTTGTAACGCCCCGCCAAGGAACCCAAGAGGAATTAACCTAAACATGATACTATGTTTGCATAATAAATTTGTTTTTAAAGTTTACAAACAAGAACATACACAAATGTGGAATCAATTACCATTTACTCACATGAACAAACATAAGCATAGATTACAATACTCAAGGGTTCCATGACATAGAATTACGTAAGACCAAAACTCAACAAGATATCCATAACAAAAATTTCCATTAATAAAATAGATTACATAATAAATATCAATCAAGTAATTACAAGATTACAACTGATACCATAAGGTATATATCAAACCTACATCCTCTGCACATGTTGTAGGGTATATGGTAATCAGTTAATGGATTAAGATTGCAGTTATCTAGATCAAGTATCACATGCGATATGATCAATAAATATACAATATAGAAATAATAAGATCAAAACCTCCATCAAGAGAAAGATAAGTATAACTAATCAAGGAACATCCAACACTGGAACATGAACGCTGAGACCCAAAATCGTAAAGAATCACTACCACCCATCCATGTGGAACTATCAAAGTCGACCCCACCGTGTTGAGGAGATAACAACATACCCCACCCATATAACATAACAAGAATTCAAGATCATCTAAGCAAGGGGATCTTGAAAGCTTACTAACTCAAGGTGTACTAATCATGTTGCAAGGTATACGCACTAAATCCAGAGGCAACCAACACACGT
This sequence comes from Thuja plicata, assembly GCA_018584345.1. Taxonomy (NCBI): domain Eukaryota; kingdom Viridiplantae; phylum Streptophyta; class Pinopsida; order Cupressales; family Cupressaceae; genus Thuja; species Thuja plicata. The sequence goes on from MU227649.1 coordinate 14,247,389, forward strand.
AGGAAACCTAGACTATGTATAGGATGGTGTCATCATATACGTCTAACCCTTAAGTCTCATCCTAGTAGTCTCTCTGGACCCCAACACTTAAGTGACCATATATGACCTATCAATGACTCCTCAACCAGGAAAATCCATTAACTATGCCAGAACCATACCTCGTAGGGTGAAAAGCATCATCTCATCCTCCATCTTAGCCTATACAAGCATTCAAGCATGGGTGAGGTACCATATCTTATTAATTCATTTTAAACCCCCCAATTATGTATAATGTTATCACTTAATTAAGGAACTTACAATAAGTGATCATGGCTGTCACTTGTGGGCCCTGACACATTATTACAAGCCACCCCCTACTACACAACTAGATAACCTACCCTAGGTTCATTGTTCACACATACTGAACTAACAGAGGGTAGATATACAGAAAACCCCAAAATCCAGTTCCTCTAAATATCAGGAATGATCAACATAACATAGCTTAGAGTAACACAATCATCAAATGAACCAGGTTTAAGGTTGAGTACATAGATCAGATTGGAACCATAATCAGGACACGTCGCTAAATACACATCCCAAAGCCTGAGAAATTTTCTAGGGTAAATCTAAAACCAAAACCCATAAACATAATGCAAACAAGTTCATAATCAAGCAGATTAACACTCACATCAAACAGAGAGTTCATAATGTATCCTAACGTAGATTTGAAACATACTAACATAAGCAATTCCAAAATTAAATTAAGCAATGATTTAATCCACTAAGTTATATCCATAATCAAAATTTAATAATGCATAAGCCAATTAACTTAACCATTACTAATTCTGAAAAATAATAAATAATTAAAATTCTGGAAAATAACACAGTTATATTTAAATACAAAAGTTTAGCTATTTAAATATATAAATTCTAATAGTGTCCAAGTCAAAATTACTTCTTAAAAATAATTTAAAAACTATTTAATATTTTGAAAAATAGATTAAATAATATATAATTCTGGAAAAATAATTAAAATATATATAATTCTAGAAAAGAGATAGGAATACATTTTAATTTAAGTTTCAGTTACTTAAATAAATTAACTTCCTAATGATGCCAATTAACAATTACTCCTACAATAATAAATCAATAAACACGCTATAATCTGGAAAAATATAATTTATGACAGACTGTAAAAAATACAGACTTAAATTATTAATCCAGAATGCATAAATACTTATATAAAAATAAACTAAACATTTAATAATAAAACAAAACTATTATTAAACAACTAATATTCATTTAAACCAACCTATTAAAAGAAATTACTTTTAAAAATAAAATAACACTAATTAAAAAGAAAACTAAAAAAAAAAAATTTAAAATATAATAACTTTAAAAAAAATAGTTTTTTTTAGTAAAACCTAATATTTATTTGGGGCCCCGCAGACTCCACTCACTGTCGTGTGTGGCCGTTGTAGTCGGCGGTACCACTGTCAGGCGTCAGTGGGTACCACTGCTGAACATGACAGGTGGTACTACCACTATCGTCGAGAGTGGGTACCTTTGCTGCCGCAGTAGTGGGTACCACCGCCGAGTGGCAGTGGGTGACCCCACTTGGTGGCGTGTGAGGGATGGGTGGTCCCCACCACCTCCCACATAAAATTTAAATTTTTTTTTTAACATTTTAAAAAAAAAAGTTTTATGTGTTTTTTTTCTTTGTTTAGTTTTTTAATATTGTTTAAATATATATATTTTTTAATGTATATGTAAAAAAAGATTTATTAAAATATTTTTTTACAGGTTTAAATTTTTAATTAACCTCTGTATTTTTTTAATACTAGCAAACCAACAAGCATAAAAAAATATATATGTATTTTTTAAAACTTAATAAAAATGCATTCAAAGCGGCATGAGATCGTTTAATTCCACTAAGTATGCCTATATGATTGTTTAAAATTTCCTATACTAAAATGACATTAATTTTCAAAGGGAAAATTTCAGCTTTGAATTCAGAAAAGGTTTTTCCAAAATAAATTTTCCAATAAACTTCATTATTCAATGCAACTCATTTCAGATTCGCTTAGGGTGTGATTCTCTAAATAAAACCTAATTTAATCCTCTGTTCTAAATGATTTTAAAAAAAAACTAAATATTGATGTATAAACAATAATCAGAAAACTAAACTAATCCACATGCAAATATTTTCTCAATCACGAAGGCGCAACCTTTTCAAAAACAAGAATTAACCAAGTGGGTTTCCAAACCCTACCTCAAAAACACCAAAGAATTGTACAGAAGATCACTGAAACCGATAATCTCAATCACCTCCAAATTTGATTCCTAAAGCTGAACTTGAAAACGACACCACCTACAACGATGTCTCCCAGAACCAAATCCAAACTTCAAGCCAACATAATTTCACTAGAATAACAGAATAATCCCCAAATTTTCAAAACCTTCCCTTCAAAAACTGTGTAACTTTTCTAAAATGACAGGATAACCTCTTAAAAGTAGAAACCCTATTTTTTCCAATAAAACAAAAGAACACACACAACTTTCTATCTTTTCCTATTTTTGAAAGAAAACCATTATTAAATAAAAATAAAACTCTCTTTAATTGTGCACTTTCTCATTAATTAATTTTGAAAAAACAACTTTCCTATAAATCCTAATTATTGATTTATCCAATTGCAAAAATATATTAAGTATAATCACAAAAATCAAAAAGAGTTTTTATCAATTTAAAATTGAATCAAATATTCAATTTAAATTCAATAATTCAAAATTGAATTTTAAACTAATTTCATAATTAAACATAGGTATTTAATAAATCATATTAATTAAATACCCTACATTTAATACTCAATTAATTTCAACAAGCATGAATATGAATATAATTTATTTCTGACAATTTAATTAATCCTAATAATCAAATAACGACACTCAAATAGAAGACAATCGAAATGCAACACAACCACAACAACTAGGAGGTAACCACGAATTCATATCCCTTGGATGAATTTGGGTAGGGTAGTTAAATTGATTCTTGTCCAATCATAGGAAAAAGTAGGTTTAGGATAGGGTTTTGGGTCTAATTGTTAACTCCCCTCTTTACCATTTGAGCCTTAATATGGGCATGCTCACTTTTGCCAATTCAGGGAAGACGATGCCCTGTACTTGCAAACCTTTCATAACAAGAACACACCTGTACAACCAATATATTGTTAGAGTAATCTGTTAGTCCTTACTCTTTTTCGCTTAAGCTATCTCTTAGGTGCATATAATTAATACTTTATATTAATTATATTGCACAACCTAGCTCTTATGTTTTTAGGGTTTCATTCACCTTTAAGGTCGAATGTTTGTATTTTGTTTTTTCATAACTTGGAGAATAATATTGTGCTTCTTCTTTTGAGCATCTCTGAGTTCTTCTTTTTCATCTTTGTGCTTCTACTTTGTATCAGGTTATTTGCATGCAGGTGTATTCGGGGTCTGTGAATTTGTATGTTTCTCAAATCCTACATGGTATCAGAGCCACCCTGCTGCTGGTTGGTTTGAAGATGTTTGAAGCCGCGATTCGAAGAAGTCAGTCATAGCCTCTCTGGGGTTTTTTTGTGATTTCTAAGGAGGCGCCTTTTTTTGGAGCTGTTTGAGCCAAAAAAGACTCCACCATTACGTTCAGAAGGCCCGGGAGAGTCAAAATACATATAAATTTTGATCTTTTTGGTTACTGTGCCCTCAGGGAAATTTTTTGGCCTTCTAGGGCCGTACGGACACGCAAAACAAAATTTTTTTTATTAAAAAATCATTTTTTAAATGATTTTTGGCGTATAAATTACGTAGGAAGTTCAAATTTCAACCGCACCACCCGCGCGCCACCAAAAGGTCACCGCCGCCCGCGGTTAGACCGGCGCGCCAACGGCCCGCCTCCGGC
>MU227649.1:14257376-14271877 GCA_018584345.1 Thuja plicata
AGAAACATATTGAGAAACTTCACACCAGCAGTGACTTGATTGATGAACAGTTAGACAAGCAGAAACCTAAAGGTGACATGACTGGTATTGGCTTCAATGAAGCTGAATGTTCAAAGAATCAGGAAGATAAATTAGTAGAGAAGATTGATGTTGAGAAACCATCTATTGAAGAACCTAAAGAGCATATCAGACCTTTTAGAGGTAGATGCTATGGTTGCAACAGATTTGGACACATGAAGAAAGATTGCAGAGGTAATGCCCCTTTTAGAACATTTTCCAGTTATTGTTTTAACTATAATGGATATGAGAACAAGAAGACTGAATGTAGAAGACCTAATCAATCTGGATATAGAAAAGACAATGGAAGAGAACCTACAATGAAACATACATGCTACAAATGTAACAACATTGGACACATTGTGAAGTACTGTAAGTTACAATTTAATCAAGAAAGAAGACCTCCTTAATGTTACAAATGCAATAATCTAGGACATATAGCAAAGTTTTGCAGGTATAATGGAGTAGATAACAGAAGAACACCACCTCCTATGAATTCACAGAAGAATGGAAATGATACTGGAAAGAGTATTGCAGATGTGAAGAATGATTTTGAAAATTGTTTTAAGAAAGAAGAAGACAAAAATAGTGGCAAGATATGGAAGATTAAAGAAAATAGTGAGACATCAGTTCAGGGAGAGTCAGTAGATGCTACTGGATCTTTGCCTAAAGGTAGCAAGATAGAATATACCTAATTGGTCAATCATGGCCTTAGGGGAGAATTAAATGAAACACATCTAAATTTATCCTGCCCCACAAATCATGTAGTGAGCTCATGCAAGCTTGGGAATATGTTGAGCCGACATTATGGAACATATATCTAAGAGTGCATCATCAGCCAACTTGTATATTTTGATCACGAGATTCAGCAGCTGACCAGACAGTTTGGAGTGAAAAAGAAAAGTCATAACCTAACTTGTATAAAGAACCATGTTATGATCTATTTTTCTATCATTTGACAAGGAGCGAGCCAAGGAGATCAGAGAGAAGAAGTATTCAAATATTTCTACACCTACCGTGCATGATCGATCGAAGCATAACCTCAGATTTCTGCGTGTGAAAGGTATTCTACATTATCTAAGCTATGGATGCACCTATGATTTTTGATGTTGTTGATCATCCTAGATACAAATTCAAGAAACATCCTTATAATTCATGTGAAGAGGATCTGGAAGGAGAATTTTCACAGACCCCACATGGCGTACTACACATAGAAGACATCAGGGATTACATACACTATAAGTATGACACATTGGAAGATAGAGATATATATATAGAAATTGAAAACATGTCTGAAAATGGAATCATGAATGAAGAATGGAAACACATTAGTCAATTAAGTATAATGAAGATTATGGACTTGTGCGACTTCGATGAAAATGAATGGTTTAAAATACTTATGAGAAGGGTTCATGACCAATTCATATGGATTGGTAGCCAACCTGTGAAGATATGTAGTGACCTAATTCATGAGATTGTTGGTTTAGATAACACTGGAGTTGTACCTGTTGCGGAGAAGCATGTCAAGAAGGAAGTCAAAACCCTAACACACTCAAAGTGGGACAGAAGGGAAATGACAGTAAATGATATTTTTCAACAAGATGTAAGGTTGATTGCAATGATACTTGGTTACAAATTTTTCTATAGCAGCAGACCTAATTTAGTATCAGCTAGAGTTATTATGATGGCATGGATAATGGTAAAAGAAAACACATAGTATGACCTATGTGAGGTATTGGCACATCAATTCCTTGAGAATGTTAAGCTTGTGAAGAAAGAAAGGACAATTTTTTTTAGATTTGGATCATTATTGGTACACATGTTCATTCATATTGAACATAAGTTTCCTTGTCTACAACCTAGTGGCTGGAAAACTGGAGTTCCTACTAGTATACTAATCTCACAGAGTTAAAAAAGATAGAACACTACTAGGTAGATGGAGAACTGTTTGAAATGATTAAAATTTTACAAAGACAGATGAAGAGTAGATATAGACTAAATGAGAACATTGTTGAGAAGTACAAGGACACAATTTTTTTTATGGTCAAAACAGATTGTGTATGTTTTGAGGCAGTGACCCCTAGAAAGAAATGGTGTTACCCTACGAGCTATGAAGTGAGTTCTGAAGTACTCACCATGCAAGTAGAACATATTCTTGCATTAGAAGTTGATACATCAGATGAGAGATGGGGAACATATGAGGAGAATTCAGAGAAGGTAAGAGAAGAATAGTATAGAGGACAGAGGAAGAGAAAGATTGCTAATCTTATTCATGACTGTGGAGTAAAGGTTGGTCTATCTGAGGAAGAACTGAAAGATATGAAGAAGAAGATGGAAGATAGATCCCTTGGAGTAGCTAGTGGAAGCACTAATGCCCCTTGCACCCCTAAAGTAATTATGGTTGATAAAACACCTCCACCACAGCAACAGGTAGAACAAGCGAAGGAAGTTACTCCTAGAGTAACTAGATCTAGTATGCAGACAAAAGAGAAGAACGCAGAGGAAGAAGAGAAGAGAACTAAAAAGAATAAAGCATGGAAACCTGACATTAAAATGTTGGAGAAAAGATCAATTGAACAAGGAAAATTGGTTTCAATTTATAAATATTATGATAGATATGAAGAAGAAGATAAACTGAAAATTGAAGACATTGTAATAGAGCACAGGCTTAGTTTCAAGAAGACACTTTTGGAAGTTGAAGGAAGCATACCCTCAGTTTTGTACACAAAATTAGAAAGTAGAAAGCCTTTAGCACAAATTGAAGATGATCAGATTAGGAACAAGGAGATTGATGACATGCTACCTATGTTATCTATACAAAACAGAGATACTATAGTCAAAGAATTGAAACCCCTGTTGAGGACAAAGACAAGATTACTAAAGATAATGGCGAGGAAATATGATGAAGTGACTGATGAAACTCAAAAGGCACTTGAGAAGATACTGTTGAGAACTACTTTTGTCAAGCCCCAACCTCCTAAGATAGATTTACCTACACAATTGGGAATGGATGATAGCACAAAGGACATAGAGACTAATGATGAAGAGAGTAAAGAAGACACTACTACAGATTTCTATGTTTCTGGTGTGGCAGTAACACTAGACCCCTCACAAGATGAGAAGGACCCTTTTGTAGGAACCATGGACACTTCTATTGCTAATGAACCTGAGAAGGAAGAGGAGAATAAGGAAGATGAGCAGAAAGAGGATGAAGGATAGAAGACTGAGAAAAAATAAGATGAGAAGGAAGAGGTAACTTTACCATCTAGCTTATTGTTGGCAAGTAGTAATGTAAATGTCGATAACATGGATGAAGATGAACTGGTGAAACTGGCATTCACCATACTGAAAAAAGCAAAGGAGAAATCAGTACAGAAAGGAGATAAGAAAACAAAGGTGATTTCAAGAGCTATTGATACTGTGAATAAATTGCTTCTAGTACCCTTAGTATTCCAGAACAAAGATGATATTGATAATTTGTTGAAGACTGCAGAGGAGAAAGTAGAGAAAACATATGAAGAGAAGAAGCTGATAAAAGTATGCAAGTCCATCTCATGGGACTTAGGAGTTTTGAAAACTTGTCTGATAAATACAAAGAACTGCATTACACATGGGAGAAAGTTATTTGGCTATAGCATGAATCCTATCAAATACATTTAGAATGTTGAAGATATTATTGCCAAGGAAAGGGACACTTTGAACACGTTAATGGATGGTTGTGAAACATCTTCACAGACCACTAAAAAGTCAGACATAGAAGTGACAAAGATATTGGCTAAGATCAGTGTATTGGAGAATGAGAAGGAGAGAGTACTAAACAAATTCAATTTACTGAGGAACTTCATTACTCTGAAGCTATCAATACTTGAGGCACATCTGACAGATTAGAAAAGACTACAGATTCATTGGCTAAAGGCTTACCCACACACTTGAAGAATGTTGAAACTACATCTTTTGCATTGAATGGATTGATTCATATAAGTAAGATTTTGTTTAAGACATGGAGCTCTGAAGTGAAGATTTTGGAAGATTCCTTCCAAGACATTCTAAAATTTGTGATCAAGAAGTGATACTTATTTGTATGCACCTTTGTCATTTTTGTCAAAGGGAAAGAAGAGAAGAGAAAAAAAAATGAATGAAGAAGAGAGAACAAAAAAAAAATGTATATAAAGAAAAGAAAATGAAAAAGATGAGGAGAAGAAGTGGAGACTGTTTTGTTTTGTTGGAACACTTAGTACCTTTTTTTGTTAAGTGTTTCCATCAATGCCAAAGGGAGAGATTGTTGGCAAGTGATCAAATTGGGAAATGTGATACACTTTTTGGTTGTCATTTATGGCAACACATCTAGGTTTGAGATCGATTGTTTTGAAGTTAAGTTTTGGTATGTCTAAAATTGATTAAGTACATAAACAGAGGTACATTATTGTTTTGGATATCGAAGATAGAGATCAATGAATTAAGGCATGCGATCTTAGTGGAAGATAGTATGGAGTATTTTTGGCATACAGCTAAGATTGATTTAGTTTTGGATAACTGTACGGAGAGTTATGAGGATTTTAAGAATGATAGACAATAGAGAATAGCGATACAGAGCACTTGGACAACAACGAAGAATAAAGGAGCAAGACTTGGACCCCAAGAAATCGAAGGCATATTTTTGTTGTTGATAGTCTACACTTTGACTATGCAAGAGTGCCGACTATACATTTAATGTTTACTATATTAATTGTATTTTGTATTGAAGGTTGACTTAGTACTGTTTGTAATATTTATTCTGAGAGCCGACTTTGTAAAGTTAAAAATATATATATGTAAGATCTTTTTGGTAAAGATTGGGTGTTGTGAGCAAGTGAAGGATATGCAGAGAAAACATGCGAATGGCAGAGCTATAAAGGAACTATCAAACCATTTGTGATGCTTGTTTTTGTTCATCACTAAGAACCTGTTGTAATAGAATTACATTGTAAGAGTTGTAAGCTCATTGGCCCCTAACAGGGTGTTGTGAACCTTTAACAGGGTTGTTATTCCTTTAACAAGGAAATGTATTGTGTACTATTCAGCTCCTAACAGGGCTAGGTCTCCTTACAGGGACATTATACTTTAGTACATGCTTGTGGGTATCATCCCCACTGGGGTTTTCCCTTGGCCAGGGTTTCCTCATAAACAAATCATGGTGTAATGAGTTCTGTGTTATTTGTTTATGTTCTTTCCTTTATTGCAATTGTATGGTTAATGTTCAAGTGGTTGAAGAATTTAATTAACTTTTATAATACTAATTCAACCCCCCTCTCAGTATTATCCAATCCTAACACATAGATTGAGTTGTTAACAGGTTACGTTGTTTGTGTTCTTGAGCGATAGATGATAAATCTTTGATCGATGATCGGTGTTGAGATTGTGGTGGAATTAATTGAGTTAGTCACAATCTAGTGACACATCTTCATGATTGGAGGTGATTATATGACATCACATTGTTCGATGCTAGTGTGTGGAGAAGATTCTAGAGGAAGCTTGTGTTTGGTCAAAACATGTTTGATTCCTTGACACAACATTTTATGTAAATCGTTGTAATAGCCGACGCGGTCTTGGAAATATGTTTTGTACATTTCATTTTGTTTTTTGGCGCGTTGGATTTGAGAGGGATTTTTGAAATAATAATTTAGGGCTTGATTAAGGTGGTGGACTTAAAAATTTTAGTATATAATGGATGAAGTTGAAATTTATAAGAGTTGACCATGTGTTGGACAAGTGTGGTGAAAAGTACAAGTTGCGATCAATCTAGGGAAGAGTTAAGTGTGTTGAGAAGAGATTGTGCAAGTTGTGATCAAGAAAAGGTAGTGTTGTTCTATATATCATTCTCTCTGTTGTTCCCTAACAGTTGTAGCAGGTTAAATCCCTTAACAGGGTAGATCCTAACATATCTTTCTTGTAAATCCTCTAACAAGTTGATACTTTGACAAGTGTTTAAAGTCCTCTAACAAGGCTACTCTTACTAGGGAAAATGTCCTAATAGGCCTAAGGCAAGTCCCTTAACTGGGTAGCACCTAATAGTGTTGTTGTAAACTCCTAACAAGGTTAAGCTCCTCACAGGGAGGACTTCAGATGAGTACATCATTTAGTGGGTACTAATCCACACCGTGGTTTTCTCCCTATTTTTATTTGTTGTGATTATGGTTAATCTTGTGAATGTTGGTGTAAGTTTAATTAAGAGGTTGAAAATTTGGATTATATGGTAGATTATTTATTCACCCCCCTCTCAGTAATTTGATCTTAGGACTAAAAATTGGTATCATAGTAGAGGTCCTCTCTTTTGGTGAAGCTTAACAACTTGAGGTAAAGATCTAAACATGATGAGAAATGAAGGTCCTAAAATCATTCACACTTCTATGAGTCATTCCATCCAAGGTTTCTCAAGAATGAGGCCTCAAATATCGACTCATAGCTCCCTATTCATGGAGTGAAAGGGTTTGTAATGGAGACCCTCAGATTGACCTAGTTGTGCCTATGCAAGTACACCATGAAATGAGAGATTCAATGCATGAAAATGAAATCTATTCTATATGATAACAATGCAATAAAGGAAATTAGTCTAAATGATAACAATGCAAGATTAATCTATGAAAGGAAATGTACATATTTAATCTATAAAAGTAAACATGATTCTAAGCTAATATAAATTTAATCTAAATGGATGCCATGCTGCTTGAAAGAAGAAGACAAGAAGAGAGAATTTGTAATATCCAAGATTGAGTGTTCAAATCCTTCTCCAATATTGCTCTCCAAACCTGCAGCATAACATTAGCATAAAATCTTCATTGTCAAATGAGAAGGAGAGGTTTCCTTTTAAAGAACAATGGACAGTGGAGATTAAGAGGCAAAATTAAAGGCCATGATTAAGAGGCTAAAAGCCCACCACTTAGGAAGATGTGTGAAGAAAAGGAACTTTATTTATTTTTATTTAATTTATTTCCTTTTTCAACACAAAGAGGGATTTAAGTGGGGGTTTTATTTAATTAAAAGAGGGATTTTCTTTTAATTAAATAAGATTATTTAATTTAATTAAAAGGGATATTTTAATTAAATGAGATAATATTATTTAATTAAGAGAGATTTTAATTAAATAAGATAAGATTATTTAATTAAAAATGAATTTTAATTAAATAAGATTATTTTATGTAATAAAAAGGAATTGTTTTCTTTTAATTAAATAAGATAATTGATGAAATGATCAAACCTTAAGAAATATTGAAATAATTGAATTAATTACGATTTGACCAAGGAAATTGATTTGAATTGAAAATGTTGCAAAGCATTGATTCAGGAATTTGATAAATTGATTCCATCATTTGATAAATTGAAGAATGGGGGCCCATAGTCTAGGTGACCATTTTAGGGTGCATACATTTTCCTCTCTTTGACTAATGTGTGATCTTTATGGGAACACATGTAGTCAAAGAATACAGTTGAAGTGTGAGATCGATTTGGGATCACAAAACAACCCAGACGTGTGATCTTTATGGGAACACATTAGGACAAAGATAAGATGATTGAAAAAGACAAGGTCAACACCCCTGTAAATAGGTAATTGACATGTCCAATATAAGAATCTCAAGAAAGGTTGCCCCAAGCGAAGAAATTGAGAGGATTGATAAAGCTGAATCAAAGATTCAAGTTTGATAGGTACTGCCCCCTCGTGATCAAAATCAAAATGAGATAGAGGAGAAACAAAAAATTGATAAATTTGATCAAATAAAACTAAAGATAAGGTTCTTGATGTAAGATAAAAGATATAAGGATCAAAGAACCAAGGTAGATCATCTAGCATGAAAGATTATGCCCTAAGGTTGAATTAGAAGAAAAGAAGTGGGGTGAAAGTGAATGGAAGATAGAAGTTTGGAAGAGGTGGAAAGAAATGGAAAGAAGAAAGAGAATTTGCCTTAAGAGAGAGAATGCCCCAAAATCAATCAACTATTTAAGATAGAAAATTTTGATTGAGATCACGAAAGAATATAAGGAAATGAAGATCAAACATGACCACATTTGATTAAAAGTCCACAAGAAAGATGAAGGAAACCCTCTCAACTCATAATGCAGCCTAAAAATGCAAATTAACATGAGGTCTAACAATGCAAGCTACATGAAAATGCAAAGGTGTACTTGCAATAGAGCAATTTTAACATAGGACTTTGTATTCATCATTCATTAGAGAATGTTAAGGAACTTATTTTCATCATTGGGCCATTATTAATGGACATTAGAAAATCACACAATCATCACTAGTAACAAGTGCAACTATGAAGATATGAATGTGATTGATATCAGATTGGAATGTGGAAAAATTCTAACATAAGCATCAAAGACATAAAGGTCAAGATGATTGTGATGTTAGCTTACCCAATTTAATATAGCAAAACCACACTCGCATCAAGGCATAGATGCCAGGATGACTAGCAAAACAGTTATGCAAAAATAGTGAAGCATAAAGCAGGAAGCAAATAAAAACATGTCCTATGCTCCAAGTCCTCTAGCTATGCATCCTAGAGAGACTTATTAGACAAGGACACTCAACGAAAAATAATAATAGTCAGTACACAAAGAAAAGATCATGACATAGCTCAAGCATTAAGTGTTGTGTTTAAAAATTTAAGTGTGTTAACTGATACTGAGTTCCGAGGATAAGGATCGAATGCTCACAAGCAAGTAAGACCACATGACAAAACGGGGTAAGACCAAACCGATAAGTGTTGAAAAACACTCAATGTCAAGGGTTGTGTTGAAAAACACAGTGGGGGTGGTGTTGAAAAATACAATTTGTGGGACGTCCTAAAGACTAACACATCCAAGAGACCGAAGCTAACACAGTTATGCCCCCTAGACAAAGAAAAAGACCAATTCCAAACCAAGCCAACAAGGACAAGGCATGATGGAGAAAGGCTAAGTGTCGAGGACATGCGCTAAAAAAATAGGGGCGCAAAGGCCTCAAGTAGCGCCCGTTTCCAAGTTTTCACCACTTGGATTTTATTACAATTTTTTCATTTTTTTTCTTTTTTTCAGGACTTTTTATAGTTTTTTTGAATTTTTGCTACCGAGGCGCTTGTTTCCAGGTTTTCACCAAGGCACTTTTTCTATTTTTTTAATTTTTTTTATTCTTTTTATATTTTTGGAATATATAATTTTTTTTGGAGATGCATCAAAGCGCCTATTGTTAGGTTTTCACTAAGATGATCATTTTTTCAAGACATTTTCTAATTTTTAGAATTTTTGACAATATATCCTTTTTTTAGATTTTTTCAGGATCAATAATTATGTACAAAGGATGCCCCTAGACAGAATGGGCATCAAACTCCCAAGCAAGATCACATCACGCAGTCCCAATGTTTAGCAAGGTGGAGGACAAGAGGGATTAGCAAGCTGGTGGAAGAGATGAAAGACGAGAGAATGAAGGGGAATGAAGGGAGGAAATCCTAAAAGGCAAACTCCTCAAGAGTACCCAAGATAGGGAAAAGAAAAGAAACATCATGTAAAGCACATTTGGACAAGAATGAAAGGCCAGCATAGGATGAGTCACAAAAGCATAATGCAAGAGCAGGAAAGGATGCAGTCCAAAGGAGTAGACATGTCAAGAGGCTTCATAGCACTATATGCACCGTGTTTTACTCTCTCTTTTTTTTTTGAATTGTTTGGAAGAAGGAAATCTTTTTAGATAATGCTCCTTGAAAGGATAAACTATGATATGCCAAGGATTCAAAATGATATGCTCAAAGATGCTGATAGGGAAAGGAAGATGAAAGAGAAAAATAGAGGATAAGGTTTTATGCAAAGCGAGTGAGGTTGGGAGATAGGAGGAATAGACAAATAAGGAAAAAGGATAGAAGGTAGAAGGATAGTGAATGGAAGGATTGTGAAAGGGTAGACGGAAAGGAAGGCAAGATCAATGTTAGTACACACCTTGAAGGGTGGAGAGAGGATGGAGGAAATGTGAATGAAGGAATATGTGAAGGAAAATGGTGAATGGATAACAGAGGTTGCGGTTTAGGTGCATTGAATGAAAGAATTTTTTTGGAAGAAAATGAAGTGGAAGCCTTTGGAAGTTTGAATGTCAACTTCACTTATTGCTCAACATGAGAATCTTTCAAGAGAGAATTTGGAATCTATATAGTCGTAGGCTTTTCATTTCTTTTTGATGATTTAGAGAGGATATCTTCAATGATGGATTTTGGAACCCATACTTGTCTTGTAGTTTTCTTCTTAGATATCTCTTTTGACTTTATGCCGCCATGTCAATTAGAGGAGACATGGTGATCTTCTTTTTTAGATGGATTCTTGTATTGCTTCTTTTTCTTGTATTAAAAATTAAAGTTACTTCCAAAAGACTTGGGACTTGTGGAGGAAGAAGAATAATATGACTGGTTTAGATGGGTGGATGGATGAAAAGGATTCAAGGGTATGCATCTATGTTGATCTTGAGGAAAGATAGGAGATGGAGGGAAGTAAGGACCCAAGATGGATGAATAATTAGGAGGGTTAGGAGGGGAAATTGAAGGGACATAAGGACCCAAGATGGAAGGAAAATGTGAAGCCCCTAGTATTGGTGGAGGAGGTCCAAGGATGGACATGGAAGACACAAAAGGATAATCAATAAGTTTATCGGCATGTATGTGACAACCAAGGACATAAACATCTTTAGAGTGAGCATTATGATTTTCAATAGGATCATGAACATCTTGAATAGGAGAACTTTCTTTGATAGGATTGTTTGAAGCTTGAAAATACTTAGGAAGAGTAGAAAGCGGAAGAAAACATGGAGTGGTAGAACAAGAAGATGGAAGACTTTGATCTTGACAAGGATCTTTGGATAGCATAAGCACATAATGTTCCTCTTGATTTTTAATAGGATTAATATTGTAAGTAACAACACCATATTTAATAACCTTAATGGAAGTATCATCTTTGGAAAGTGCAAGTGGGGTAAGGTTATTTTGATTGTCAATAATCTCAACGGTGTAAGTAGTGACTTGATCTTTCTTAGGAGAAGACTCAAGACATGGTAGAATGAATGAGAAAGGGCGTGCGAGATCAAAAGAACAATGAAATGGATAAGAGACATCATGAAAAGGATTGGATGACATGGAAGTTTCTTGATCTTGATCTTTCTTTATGTTCTTTTCTTTATCATTTTTAGATTCCTCTTGACATGGAGCCACTTCTAAGGACAATGAAGCATGTTGGAATTGCATGGGAGACTTGGGAAGAGATGGGGAAGGATTAGCTAAAGTAGGAATTATATCATATAAAGGCTTAGGCTCTTTAGGTTTAGCATTATTGAAAGTATTTGAAACCAAGTGAAGGTTAGCTTGAGTTTCTTTAAGAGGTAGCCCTTGAGGACAACTATAGGAAATCGCATGAAAAACATTAGGACCTTTGTTGGATGAAGGATTTGTGAAAGATTTGAAAAACTTGGAGGCTTTAGGAGATGTATGAGTATTGGAGGAAGTAGAGGATGGAAGGGAATCATCACAAAACAAAGGTTAATCATTAACATGATCTTGCTCAAGAGTGTAATATTCATTTTTAGTATGAGAGCTCTTAAAGGAGAGATTCTTATAATATTTATGTTTATAATCAGCGCAGAAAGCTTTCTCTTCCTCAATTGAAGTAAATGTATCATCTGGGTATTGTTCACAAAAATCATCAGTCTCTTTCGAAATCAAAGTCATATGGATCACCATCACAATCTATCCAATGGGACGACCCATTACCAGTAAGAACGAGCACACGACTAGGAGGATTCTTAGGAATAGAGGTGTCATAGGTATCACTACATTGTCCATCATCATAGTCATCAAAGATGGGCATGTCACTCTTCATGGAAGAGGCATCACAAGGATTGTCACGTTTCTCATTATGGTATGTCTTGAGAAGATAAGTAAGACTCTTGGGAGAAGTAGAAGAAGAATGAGATCGTGGAGAAGAGGATAGTGAAGACCTAGTGGAGGAAGAAGACTTGGATGATGAGGAAAGATGAGAAGACTTAGAAGATGAAAGACGTTTGGAAGGAGGTTGTGACAAGATCATGCATATAATCCTAGCAAAGGTGTTTGATTCAATCAATTTTTTTTCTATTTTTGTCATAAATTTATTACCCATGCAATTTTTGGAGGAATAATACTCTTCGAATTGAGAAATGAGTTCGAGATCATCTATTTTCAAGAGAGGTTCCATAACAAGATAGTTAAAATTCATGGTTATGGAAGAGGAGGAATCAAGCATTGGAGTGATGGAAGAGATGAATAGAAGAAGGTAGACTAGATAATAAGAGGAAAAGAAACAAGAAGATCTTAGGAAGAAGAGGAAGAAGTGCGAAGGAAGAAGAGAAAGGATGGAAATGGGAGACTAGGAAGACATGGGAGATGTGGAAGGAAGAAGACCAAGAGTCATTTTGTGCAACTTGATACCATTTACGTTCATTTGGATGTTGAGCAACATGTCATAGCAATTTTTGGGGAGACCAATTGAATTTTTTATCACTCAGGAACTTAGATTTGTTTGTGTTAATTGACCAACTGATGCATTAACAAGTTTTATCATTAATCAGGCACGCAAGACAGCAACTATGAAGTTCAAGAAAAAAAATGTCTTCAAACAATGAGCAAGGGACAAAGCAACCTTGCACATGAACAAGAATAGTGTCATAGTATTCTACTCCCTAAAGATTCTACTTGTGTATGTTCTCAAAATGTTTTTCAATCACGCACATAGTCCTAGAAAAGAAAAAATTGGTTGCACTATGGTTCGTAGTAATGGTTAACTCTACAACTTTTGCAATCTCAAGTGGGTGAAATCAAATCCTGGCACAGTGAGGTTTTGACACAGTCCAAGAATTTAATCAATTAGGAGCTGCTGAGGAGATCTGACAACCCAACAAGAGACTACACCTATGGAGATTTCTTCCACAAGGACATTTATATAGTGGTTGTTGTTACCATGGCGAAAATGGATACTACCACTTGAGGTTCTGTCCACGTGGTTTACCCAATAAAGGGAGTGTCCACTATGGTTAACCCTCTCTAACAAGGAAGACTCACAATATGAACCACATAGGGACTTGGTTCGGATTCAAGTGTTCCAAGTTTCTGATTCTCCCAAAAGAGAAAAGAGCATAATCCTCTAGCCTCTTCACCTCACCCAGACATAGAAAACAAGATTAATTGACCCACTAATTTTAAATCACCTCACCCAAGGTTTGTATATCAACAACAATGACCACCAATCTCAAGAGAGAAAGTACCGTCAAAAGTTGAAGACCAAACCAAGTGAGATAATAAAAAATCCTTCCCTGCCTATAAGGGGTTCTATTGTCAAGAAGAGCTTCGCATGTAAGACAAGAAAATGAAGCCCACTCTCTCAAGATCACCACAAATAGTGTTCATAGGGCCTAATTACTATGTGCAACATATATGCAAGAAAGAAAATCTAGGTTCATTCCTTTAGAGCAAAAAATGGAAATGTGATCTATGAAAGCAAGAAACACTCAAGCTAAACACATGAGAGGTTCATTTTTATTTCCAAAATCCAAATGTTATAGAGATGCAACACAATACCTCAAGTCCAAAGCAATGCACTTAGTATATTTTACCTTATTATTTCCTTTGTTGAGTTTTTCTATGAAAGCAAGCCAAGAACTCTCCAACAAGCAAGACAAGCAAACAAACAAACAAACAAGATATGCAATGTATATTCAACTTATGCAAACCCTAGGGTTAGATCTGAAAATCAATTGTTAGGAGAAATAATAACTAGCAAATAATCCAAATGAAAACTCATATCATGCATTGAAGCATGTGAAAAATATGTGCAAGCTAATTATTAAATGCCCTTTTTTTAATTTTGATTTTTGACCTAGTCAACAAGATTGGATTTATATGACATGAATTCAAATTCCAAGCCCTAAATACAGAGAAGAGACCCCTATTAAAAAATAGAGAGATTTCCAAAAATGTAAATTTTTTAGCAATATTTTATGATTTGTGCCCTAGGGACCCTATTTATCAAAATAGACCATTTTTCAAAGATCGGATTTTTAAGCTATTATTTTTCATCAAAACAAAAAACACGGAGAACATACCTCCTATAGAATTACAAGAGATTTCTAGAAATATAAATTTTTCCAAAAAATTTGCTAATATGCGACCAGAAACAAATTTTCATGAAAAATCATAAAACAAATTATAAATCAAGAAAAAATGATCCGAAAAATTTGATTTTCATACTAAGACACCTTTGACCCAATACCAACTTGCAAAAATAAATTCAGACTAAAAATCCAAGCCGTTTGGGAGATATGATCAAATCTTTCAAAAAACCCTAGGTTTTGTCTTCAACTCATCCTGCACAAGGGTTAGGCTTGAAAAACTTCAATAAAATAACCATGTAAAGATTAGAAA
>MU227649.1:14271935-14292725 GCA_018584345.1 Thuja plicata
TGTGTCACACTTCTATGAATCATTGTATCCAAGATTGCTCAAGAATGAGATCTCAAATGGCGACTCATAGCTCTCTATTCATGGAGTGCAAGGGTTTGTAATGGAGGCCCTCAGATTGACCTAGTTTTTTCCCATGCAAGTACACCATAAAATGAGAGATTCAAAGAGGAAAAGCAAGAATGCTAGTCTCCATGATCATCAAGTATGCATGCAAATGAAAGCTATTCTATATGATAACAATGCAATAAAGGAAATTAGTCTAAATGATAACAATGCAAGATTAATTTATGAAAGGAAATGTGCAAATTTAATATATGAAAGTAAAAATGATTCTAAGCTAATATGAATTTAATCTAAATGGATGTCATGATGCTTGAAAGAGGAAGACAAGAAGAGATAAGTTGTAATATCCAAGCTTGAGTGTTCAAATCCTTCTCCAATATTGCTCTCCGAACTTGTAGCATAACATTAGCATAAAATTTTCATTGTCAAATGAGAAGGAGAGGTTTCATTTTAAAGAACAATGGACGGTGGAGATTAAGAGGCAAAATCAAAGGCCATGATTAAGAGGCAAAAAGCCCACCACTTAGGAAGATGTGTGAAGAAAAAGAACTTTATTTATTTTTATTTAATTTATTTCCTTTTTCAACACAAAGAGGAATTTAAGTGGGGGTTTTATTTAATTAAAAGAGGGATTTTCTTTTAATTAAATAAGATTATTTAATTTAATTAAAAGGGATATTTTAATTAAATACGATAATATTATTTAATTAAGAGAGATTTTAATTAAATAAGATAATTTTATTTAATTAAAAAGGAATTTTAATTAAATAAGATTATTTTATTTAATAAAAAGGAATTGTTTTCTTTCAATTAAATAAGATAATTGATGAAATGATCAAACCTTAGGAAATATTGAAGTAATTGAAATAATTATGATTTGACCAAGGAAATTGATTTCAATTAAAAATGTTGCAAAACATTGATTCAGGAATTTGATAAATTGATTCCATCATTTGATAAATTGAAGAATGGGGGCCCATAGTCTAGGCGACCATTTTAGGGTCCATACAAGGACTAATAATTGGTATCATAGCAGAGGTCCTCTATTTTGGTGAAGCTTAACAACTTGAGGTAAAGATCTGAACATGATGAGAAACGAAGGTTCTAAATTCACAAGAGAGAACTACTCAATTTGGTGCGGTCAGATGAAGCTCTATCTTAAATGTATGGGTGATCAGTATTGAGATCATGTAGTTAATAAGTATACTATCCCTTCAGGAACCCTGACTACAGATCAATTGAAGGCATGGAAAGAACATATTGCTACTCTGGAAGCTATTTCTAGTACTCTTTCAAATGCAGAGTTTATTGATATCAAAGACTTGGATACTACTAATGAGATGTGGGAAAAGCTGAAGAATATCCATGGTGGAGATCCACATGTGCAAAAGGAAAATGTTGATAGTCTGAGAGGAAAGTATGATGATATGAGGATACAAGAAAATGAGAACATTGAACAATACAGTCAGAGAATCAAATATTTTGTTGTTGTTATCCAAGGTGTTGGTGGTAATTTTCTTGAGGAGGATGTGGTAAGAAAAATATTGATAAATTTATTGCCTCAATATGCTATTAGGGTTTCAACTATATAAGAGATCAAATCTCTAGGAACTTTTACTGTTACTCTTGATGCATTAATAGGGAAATTATCTGCATTTGATTGAAGCAATTATGATAATAGTATGCCTAAAGTTGAAGCTAATTTCAACTCATCATTGAATCTTGCACCATCTAGGAAAGGAAATGAGATATCTAACATTTCTTCAACATGTTACTCTAATGATTATGAATCTATCTTGTCTGAAGAAAGAGAACAGGAGGAATTGGAAGCTTTATTTGCAAAAAGGTTGCCTAGAGGGAAAGGTAAATATAAGGGTAAGTTGCCTTTGAAGTGTTTTTCATGTAACAAAATTGGACATATTGCTTCTAGATTCTCTAACAATGACAAGAAGGAGAAGCCAAGAAGATTCAAGGATAAGAACAAGAAAGTATGCTACCTAGTTGAGGAAGGTGTTACCGATGAGGAATCTGATGGAAGAGATGAAGAAGAATTATGTTTGCTGCAGTAAAGGAAGAAACCTCATAAGAAAGTGAGAAAGCTTTGGTTTATAACATATTATTGACAGTGGGTGCACTCACTATATGACTAGTGATAGGAGCAAATTCACCAGGATGGAAGAATGTGATGGAGGCTCAATAAGATTTGGGAATGATGCTCCCTATTTGGTAAAAGGTAAATGATCTATTTCTTTGAATGATAAAACAAATTATGATGATGTTTACTGGGTTGTTGGTCTAAAATACAACTTGATAAGTGCTTCTCAGTTGAATAACAAAGGATATAGATTGGATTTCATGGAGCTATATGCAGGATTATTCGGAAATTAGGAGAATTGATTGCTACTGGTGAACAAACTAAAGGTAACTTGTTCCATCTGAATTCTACTATTTAGAGTTGTCTAATTTCTAAGGTAGAAGATTGTTGGTTATGAAAAAAGAGGTTTTGTAATGTAAATTTTGATAACTTTATCAAAGTTAGTAAGATGAAGATAGTAAGAGGTTTGTCTAACCTAGTGAAACCTTACAATGTAATGTGTAAATAATGTCATCTTGGGAAGCTAACTAGTTCTAGTTTTGTTTGTAAAAATTATTCTTCTGAAAGTATTTTAGATTTGGTTCATACCAATATGTGTGGTCCAATGAGAACTCAGAGTTAATATGGTGATAGATATTTCACATTTCTTGTTGATGATTTCTAGAATGATGTGGGACGTTATATATTTTTAAGGGACAAATCTGAAGCTTTTCACATGTTTAAGATCTACAAAGCCAGAGTGGAGAAGGAGGTCGATAAGACCCTGAAATGCCTTAGATTTGATAGAGGAGGAAAGTTTAATTCACATGAATTTACTACATATTGTGAAGAACAGGAAATTCAAAGACATATGTCATCTCCTAGAACACCTCAGTAGGATGGTATTGCTGAAAGAAGAAACATGTCTATCATTGATTGTTCTAGGACATTAATTATTTAGAAGGGTGTTGCACAAACATTTTGGAGAGAATCGATGAGCACTTTTGTTTACACATTGAACATAGATTAGTTGAAGAAAGGTAAAAACAAAACTCCATATGAGATGTGGAATGGTAGATCACCATGTGTAAGTTATTTCAAAAATTTTGGGAGTAGATGTTATATAAAGAGAGATAAAAATATAGGTAAGTTTGACCCAAAAAGTGATGAGGGGATATTTGTAGGATACTCCTCAAAGAGTAAAGCCTACAAGTGATTGAACAAGAGAACAAATAATATAGTGTAAAGTGCTAGTGTAAGAATAGATGACTTTTCTAAGAAAAATGATGAATCCAACAAGAAGGAACTCGAATACTATCATAGGTTTGTATATGTACAACCGGTGGATCAAGACACTACAACAGAACTGATGGAGAGACAATTCAATGAACAGGAACCAATACATGTGGTTGAAGAAACTCCTAGAACTGAACTGATATTGCTAAAGTATGTAAAGTTGAATCATTTCCCTAATCAAATTATTGGTGAAAAAAATGTAGGTGTGTTAATGAGCAGGAAGGCTAGAGAAGGTACCTATTTTCTATCTGAATTTGAGCCTAAAATAATGAAAGATGCATTGAAAGATGAAGATTGGGTGAAAACCATGAAAGAAAAATTGGAGCAGATTGAGAAGAATAATACCTGGATAGAAGTGCCCAAACTGGTGGATAAGAATGTGATTGGTAGGAAAGGTATTTTTATAAACAAGATGAATGAGATAAGTGAAGTGGTAAGAAACATGACAAGATTGGTGTGCAAAGGATATGCACAAGAGGAAGGCCTGGACTATGGTGAAACATTTGCACATGTGGCCAAACTTGAAGGTGTAAGGATATTGCTTGCATATGCTACTTATAAAGGATTCAAGGTATTCCAAATGGATGTTAAGTTAGCTTTTCTTAATGGTATTTATTGAACAACCTAAAGGATTTTCTAATTCAAAAGGTAAGAACAAGGTGTGTAAATTACATAAATCTCTGTATGGGTTGAAACAAGTACCTAGGGCATGGTATGAGTGATTGAACTCATATCTGATCCATATTGGTTTCCTAAGGAAAACTGATAACAATAGTGTTTATTTGAAGATTGAGAAAGATGATAGGTTGCTGATCACAGAGATATTTGTAGATGATATCATTTTTGGTGGCAATGAATAAATGAGTAGTTCATTTGCAGATGAGATGAGGAAAGAATTTGAGATGTCTATGATCATCGAGATTAAATTATTTATTGGATTTTAGGTTCAACATATGAAAAATGGTATCTACATAAGCCAATCCAAATATGTAAGGGAAATACTGAAGAATTTTGGGTTAGAAGACTCAAAATCGGTTGGTACCCCTATGATAAGTGGTTTCAAACTATCAAAAGAAGATGATTCTAAAGAGGTGGATGTGACACTTTATAGGTCCATGATCTGTAAACTATACTATTTAGTGTACAACAAACCAGATATAGCATAGTAAGTTGGATTAGTGGCAAGATTTTCTTCCAATTATAAAGACTCTCACTTGGTTGCAGTAAAGACAATCTTCAGATATCTTAAGGAGACTGAAGACTATGGTCTCTGGTATGGACATAAAGGTGATTTCTCTTTGAATGTGTTTACTGATGCAAATTGGGAAGGTAATGTTGATGATTAGAAGAGCACACATGGAGGTGTATTCTTTCTTAGTGAAAGGATTGTATCTTGGAGAAGCAAGAAGAAGAACTGTAAATGTCAATCAATAGCTAAAGCTGAGTTTATTATTGTTGCAATTAATTGTACACAGGTAGTATGGATCAAGAAGATTCTAGAAGGAATTCAGGAGAAGGTAACTGAACTAGTGGTTATGTATTGTGACAATACAAGTTCTATTAACATTTCAAAGAACCTGATGATGCACTTTAGGGCTAAGCATATAGTTATAAAATATCATCTTCTTAGAGAATAGGTACAGGAAAAAGGAAGTGACGTTGGAGTATGTGTCAACTAAGGAGAAGGTTGCTGATATTTTCACTAAACCATTGCCTAAGGATACATTTGAGTATCTAAGAGGTAGGTTGGGGGTCATTACCCAATCTGAATAGAATTAAAAGAAGATGCAGTTGCATCAATCCAAGTGTATTCATTAAATATCTTTATGTTTGGATTGATGTTGTGGGGCTACTCCTTAGGGGAGCAGTCTATGTAGCAATGTGTTTTGGTTATTCGGGTTAAAAAGAGAATATATCAAGTGTGTTTGGTGCCTTTGAAATTTTTTTCAGAGAGGTAGAATGTGTGTAGAGTTGCAGAAGAGTAGTGCAGATGAGAGAAGTTCAGTGAAAGGGGGAGTAATTACATAACATGTGAAAGACAGAAGTGGAAACATTTTTATGCACAATGTATCATGTTAGAGAGAGGAATATTGAAGAGAGGAAGAGAGTGTTTCCATAATTCCAAAGGGGAGATTGTTGGCATATACATGATGCAGTGATGGTAAGTGAGTTTTTGAGATGTCATGAT
The DNA here is from genome assembly GCA_018584345.1 of Thuja plicata. NCBI lineage: Eukaryota > Viridiplantae > Streptophyta > Pinopsida > Cupressales > Cupressaceae > Thuja > Thuja plicata. The sequence continues at coordinate 14,277,557 of MU227649.1, forward strand.
GCAGATTTGATTACGAGATGATCAGATATTATGTTGTCATTGATGTCAACTATTGACTTTGTGTTCTTAGTGTGTTGCCAAGAATAATTATGATGAATGAAGGATTTTAGTGAATTTCAGTGGTTTCTATCTTTATGGGAGACTTAGGTGTGTCTCTGGATGTATAATGCATGACCGCTTCTGTTGAAGTGATTTTATGTGAAAGTTGTCATCGGTTGAAGTATAACAATGCAACTGCTAGAACTGTTAATGATAGGTGACATTTGATTTGAATTTCTTGTCAAATATTTATTGTTTCTTGTGGCGTGGTCACAAGATATGGTGGTCAATAATGTTCAGATGCTACATTTGCGACCACAACTACTTTGAGTGACCAGTGTGCATGATAGGTGACTGATGAGTAGAGACAAAGTTCTTAACAGGTTATAATGTTTGTGTTCTTGAGTGACCGTCGATAAATATTTGATATGTGATTGGTTTTGAGACTGTGGTGGAATAGATTGAGTTAGTCACGATCTAGTGACGTGTCTTCATGATTAGAGGTGATGATCTGGCATCACATTGTTTGATGCTAGTGTGTGAAGAAGATTCTAGAGGAATCTTGTGTTTGGTAAAAATGTGTTTGACTTCTTGACACAATATTTTATGTAAATCATTGTATTGGCCGACGCGGTCTTGGAAATACATTTTATACATTTAATTTTGTTTTGTGGCACGTTGGATTTGAGCAGGATGTTTGAAATTATAATTTAGGGCTTGATTAGGGTGGTGGACTTAAAAATTTCAATATATAATGGATGAAGTTGAAAGTTATAAGAGTTGATAATTTGTTGGACAAGTGTGGTGAAAAGTGTGAGTTGCGATCAAGCCAAGGAAGAGTTAAGTGTGTTGAGAAGAGATTGTGCGAGTTGCGATTAAGAAAAGGTAGTGTTGTTTTACAGATCAATATTTCTATTGTTCCCTAACAGCTGCAGCAAGTTAAATCCCTTAATAGGGTAGGTCCTAATATATCTTTGTTGTAAATCCTCTAACAAGGTGATACTTTGAGAAGTGTTTAAAGTCCTCTAACAAGGCTACTCTTAATAGGGTAAAAGGTCCTTACAGGCCTAAGGCAAATCCCTTAACTGGGTAGCACTTAATAGTGTTGTAAACTCCTAACAGGGTTAATCTCCTCACAAGGAGTACTTCAGAAGAGTACATCATTTAGTGGGTACTAATCCCCACTGTTGTTTTCTCCCTATTTGGGTTTCCACAAGATAAATCTGCGTGTCAACTTTGTGGATGGACTTGCATGTTTATGATTTTCATTTGTTGCGATTATGGTTAATCTTGTGAATGTTGGATTAAGTTTAAGAGGTTGAAAAGTTGGACTATATGGTAGATTACTGATTCACACCCCCTCTTAGTAATCTAATCTTAGGACTAACAAGGATAATTACTATAAACAGTAAGTTTTTTGGTGACTTACCATAAATAGTAATTTTAGCATGTGTTAATCATGTAGTTGTGCAAGTCATACTTACTAGATTTAGTAAGTTGTCTTCAATCAACAACTCAAAGTCATGTTTTCATGAACATTTTGGAGATTGATGTGATGGTGAAGATTCATAAGAATCAATACGAAATATATTTGCCTGTATTTTTTTTTCCTAATATAATTTTACCAGGTTTTTCCATGTAAATATAAGTGTTATATGTTTTTGTTCTTCTCTATTATTTTCTACACTTTTAGTTTCATAACAAAAAACACTATGAGGAATTTTTAGTTGTTGAAAGCAATCATACTTTTGAGTTAAGCAATGTAAACATCTGAGCATGTTCTTGGGGTTTGGAAAGATGTATATTTTCAATCAATGGTAATATAGACATTGTATTATCATTTAATGTATCTAAAATCTACTTGTATGGGTAAGGGATGTACTTAGTGTATTATGGATAAAACATGAGGAGAAAGAACATACTATTGACAATTTCATTCTTGTATTATACATTAGATATTGCCACAATTACAACATGTTCATGATTATAGGATGAGGAGTCATTCTCAAAATACATAATTTAATCATTATAAAATGTAAAACATTCATTATGCATAGATACAATAAGAAGGACCACATTTTAAAAAAAATGCATTATAAAATTATTATCATCAATTAGATGGATCTCTCATTGTAAGAGGGTTTATTGTAGCAATAAGAAGATATAATTTTTATTTCAAAATTAATGTTCCTATGCCAATATCTTCCATTAGGGCCCGTTTGGTAGCAGGAATTGGATCGGAATTGGCATTATCTAATTCTGGATAATGCCAAATTCCATGTTTGGGTCCTTGAAAAAAAATGGAATTGGAATTCCGAAATTCTCATTTTGCTCCCAAAATGGGAATATCATCTTCCACCTAAATAGGTGGAATTGAAATTTCGAATTCCAATTCCAATTTTTACAAAAGCAAATTTAATATTTCGTGGGATCCGTGACTATAGAGATGTATTTTATATTGTTATAAGGATGTATATATATACATGTGTGTATATACACATGTGTGTATATACACACATGTATATACACATGTGTGTATATACACATGTGTATATACATGTATGTGTGTATATATACATACATGTATGTGTGTATATATACATACATGTATGTGTGTATATATACACACATGTATGGTGTGTGTATATACACATGTGTGTATATGTCAATATATATACACATATGTATGGTGTGTGTATATATGTGTATATATACATAAATGTGTGTATGTGTGTATATATATACATGTGTGTACATGTGTATACATGGATACACACTTGTATGTGTATATGTATGGTGTGTATATGTGTGTATATATACACACATGTATGTGTGTATATATACACATGTGTGTATATGTATGTATATATACATAAATGTGTGTATATGTGTATATATATATACACATGTGTGTATATGTGTATACATGGATACACACTTGTATGTGTATATACACACATGTGTGTATACACACACATGTATGTGTAGAAAAACACGTGTGTATGTGTGTATATGTACACAAATGTGTGTATATGTGTGTATGTATGTGTATACACACACATGTGTGTATGTGTGTATATGTGTATACATGTGTGTATATACACATGTGTATATATATATACACATATATACATGTGTATATACATGCACTATATGTATGTATATATACACATGTGTGCATGTGTGTATATATACACACCATATTCAAAGAAATTAAAAAATAAAGAATTAAAATTCCTTAATATATCTTCTCATTCATCTTCCGGGTGAACCAAACGGGTCAGACCATATTCCAGATTTCATTTTGAGGATAAGCATCTTCTTGAATATGCAGCATCTTCCTGAATTGACCATATCCATGAAATGGTATTCCAGCTGCCAAACGGGCCCTTAACAACCTTCTATTTATGACGTTGCCCAACATTTCTTAGGCAAATATATGTTTTATCTAGTTAGAGAGATATGAGTATAAATCCACAAATACTTACATATATGTATTTATGTGTGTATGTTGCATCTATGTTTGTATATTTAATTGTATATATGTTTTTATTAATAAAAGCAACATAACAAGATGTCGACCCTTACAAAGCAACAACTAGTAGGCTGTAAATATGGTTAAACGAGTTCAAAAGAGACTTAAGACACTTATACTTGGACAACAGTAAACAAAATAAGTAAAGTTTTTATAAAGGATAAACAATAGACAAGACTTACAGACCTAGGCCCTTGGCCTACATATGGCAATACTAAGGACTCGAAGCCACTCTTGGCGTAAGAAGTCCAATAGCTTCCTATTATCCTCCAACTCATTTTCCCACAAATCTGCATGGAGAAGACACAATATTGTGGTCGTAGAATACATTATTCTACTCTCGAACTTCGTTATTTTCTGCATCCTATTATCCATTTCTGGGATTTGATTCATAAAAAAATCTACTTTACCTTCAAGGATTTGGACTTTCTCAGTTAGGTTCAAGCAACCTAAACAACCTATGTAGTGCGAGGAAGTGTGTTCCTCCTCATTGCCAATGTCATTTGAACCCTCCAAGCTGCCAAAGATGTAGGAGTCTAGGGTATCCATGTCAATCTCCTACTCAAGATTTTTGGCCCACCTAATTTTCTTCAGTTGTGCTTTGACAACTCGATTTAGTGGGTGATTGGTGGTGGTTTGGCCATCAATTTACAACGCCTTCCCTTTCGACTAGGTACACCTTTTCCCTTGTCTTTCCTTTTTCAATAAGGAAAAGTCCTTAATGAGACTGCCAAAAAAATGTGTGAGTTGGCTCAAATTGCTTAGTCATGTGGGTTTTACTTTGATCAAATCCAAATACGTGGACATATAGGCCCACCCTCAATTTGCCACTAGGTTCCTAGAACCCCAGTGTGGCACTGTTGAATCCTACATACTGACAACATTATTTTTCCTCCATTCCTTGCCCGTTGTTGCTTGACTCTTGTTCATCCGCAAATAAACACATGCAAAACTCTCCATTAGGTAATTGTTGACTCTCTTTCTACATAAGGCAATTTGAAATGACATTTGAGTGTCATTTTCTCTATTTAACCGCCCAAGTTGACAGTATGGTGGAAGTCCCGTAAGGTATACTATATAGCTATGTAATTTCTAAAACCTCTAATATACATTGATCTTGTCAGCATCATAACACTTTCCACATCCCTTATTGTCATACCTTTGCTAACAACATGGTAACCATTTTTTCCGTTCAACCCACATGACTTAATAACAAAATTATTATCCTTCTTTGAGAACTTCAACCAACCATTGGTGAGGATGCTAATGGTGTATGGAAGTAATCCTAGCAGTCCACACTTAACTGTTTCTTTCATCTTGAATAATCATCTTTACATGAACATACATATGTTCATATATTTAGATTTTTTTTATATAATATATAATTTATAATTAGATCATGCCAATTTATTTGTGTAATTAATTATAAACCTAAATTGTATAGTTAAATTATTAAAAGAAATATTTTTAATACAAATTTTATAAATTTGTTGAAATAACCCCACTAGAAAAAATAATAACTAAATATCCATACAATTAATTTATAATTTTTTTGTATTTAGTTAAATATTTAATTTTCATAAAATTTAAATATCATGTCTCAATCCATTTAATCTAAATCAATTGATAATGTTCCATTTTATTTAGTTAACCTAAATAATTTCATATAAAGATATTTTTCTATTAAATTATCTTTAATTAACTCAAATCATTTTATATAAAGATAATTATTAATAGATTCAATTGTGTTTGTATTTTTAGCACCAACCTTTAAATCACAATCTATAATCCGTGTGATCCATCATCCATAAGAGAATGAAAGAGAACAAGAGATGAAAAAAAAGTATGAAAATGATTAAGAATATGATATCTCAAAAATGCAAAAGAAAACTTTTTTATTTTATAAAAGAAACATACATCAATGTACTTTACTTGTAAATATAAATTTACACTAAAATATTAAATTAGAATATTTGGTAAATACGAAATTTATGTTTGAGGAAACAAAAAAACTCATCGAACCAATCAATTGGACTAACGTCATGCATTACCATAACTCTTTTTTTCTTCATTACTTCTGCTACCACTTTACGGTATTAATTAGTACGAAGGCGATATTTGCAAACATAATAATCTTATATTAGTTAGGTGTGGAAGGACACTTTCTCAACTATTCTCATAATTTTCCAAATACATTTATATAATTATATAATTATTGTTTTCAATATTGTTACATAAAAGTACACATTTTGTAGAGTATCATGTTTTCTTTCGTCATGTTAGTATAATAATTTGGTTAATATATATGTACGTACGTACGTTGGTATGTACATATGAATGTATGTATGAAGTTTTTATTAATTGTATTTTATTTTAAAATTTGTAAATAAGATTGTTATGATCTCTCTTTTTGTTATTTATTATTTATTTTTGGGATGTGGATTAGATCTATTTATTCATCAATTTGATTTAGATTTGTTGGTACAAAATTGATGCAAGTTATTTTTGCATGTGTAGATTTGAAATCTTGAGTATTTACATATGAATTTTTTAATTTCAGATCATGTTTATCTATCTTATTAATTATTAATTATTATGATTTAACTATAGTGCAACATATTTTGAATTGCATATTATGATAGTTTATTTAAAGTCTAAGCCTAATTTATCTAGAACATCTAAGATTGAGTTAGAATTATCAAAACATCAATACAAAAGCATTACAACAACATTTAATAGAGCATTACAATTGTATTATTAGTTCTTCCCATAGTCTAGTATACTTATGCAATGGCCTAGGACAATAAAAATTTAATATAGTATTTTTATTGATCAATAGAAATAAAGTATTTTTCAATGTGTTAAATTTGTTATATAATTCACATTTTTGTATATTTTTGAATTCTTAAAAATGCCAATTATTTGAAATCTTATTGGATGTGGGAAAAAAGAGTAAGGAGAAATGATTTTTAGATTGGAAAATTACAAGAAAAATTCAAATACTTTTACAGGGATATCAAAGACTGGTGCATTAATGAGAAAGTTTGAACTATAATCAATTCTCTTTTTTCAAAACCCTTTTTGAGTATATGATTATTAATGTAATTTGGTTTTCTTGTTTGCCACAGGTTTAGATTTTAATGCGTTCTTCTTTAAGAAACTCTTTTTGAAAAATTATTCTGGACCATGTAATTTATTTTTAAAACTTAAGCCCATAATTTTTCTGATGGGCTCATGTAATTTGGTTTTGTTGTTGCCTCAAAAATTATAGTTTGGTTTTGTTCTTGCCACAAAATTTTTGACGAGGCAGGAAGTTAAACATTAATCCATTGTGTTTTTAGGTAAACCCTTTTTTTGGAACTTCCTTAATTTTCCACTTCTCAGTTTCAGATGGTGTCATTGTCTTTCTTTGCATGCTGATGCTTTAACCTTCCACTAATGTTGCAGGTATTTCCTCTCAAACCCTAAAAAATGTTGTGTTTTCATTGTGTTATTTTTTCCTCAGAAATCAAGGTTGTAATACATTGTCATTTAGAATTATTGTTGGTTGAGGCTGTAGGATGCGCCCTCTCTTTTTCTCTGCATTTTGCTGTCATTCCATAGGTTTGCAGGCTTGTAAGCTTTTTGCTTGAATTATTAAGGAGGTTGTTTGCAAAATCTTGGCAGGGCATAATAATAATAATTTGATTTGCTTGCTTTATGCTTATTCACTTTAGCTTTTCCTTAGGTTTTCAAAAATGGGTAGAGAGAAAGAAGCAGATTGCATGGTGTAAAACGCAAGAAAGCTTGTATAACTATACTTTCCAAATATCTTTCAATTAATCTTCATCCTTACTCACTCTCTTTTCTCTCCACCAACATTATCTTTTGTATACAGACAGACGTTGGTTCATACGATATTTAGCAACTGTGGCTTTGTGGAAGAATTTCTATATTTTATAGAAACCATATAATTTTCCCACAAATGTTCAAAGCTCAAATCTTCCTCATAAAAGCTCAAATATATTATATTTCAATGAATTTCTCTTTTTGGCCTTCCAGAGTGATGGTCCCCCAAAGTAGGCAAAAATATTTTTAAAAAAACTTAAAAAGCACCATTTTGTACCATGTCTACACTCAAGGTACTCCCATTTTCTTATACTTATGATATGATCTTCTATTTCAGATTTTCCAGTTCAGTTGAGTGAGTATATAAGTCCACTAATTTCTACAGTTTGATTTTGATGGTGTTTTATTTATTGAATCCTCGATGACAACTCATGCTAGTTAATTATAATGAAATTTTACTAATTTTTTCCCTACATTTTTTTTGTTCTTTATTTTGATCATATTATATGCTGATTTGTTCATCAAGTTTAGCCTGACCTGCCACTGCTTGGGAGAATTATTCTTTGTGTAGGCTATGATATCTACCTGTCATTAATGGAAACATATGTAGCAGCTGCTTCGCTCCACTCAACATGTTTTTTACTTACTGTTCTTAATTGCTATATCCATCAATGTTCTTAATATTAGCCACTTTTCCTAGAGGCATAGTAGGAAAGCTTGGTCAGAATTAATCGATTCTGACAATAAGCATCCGGTTTCTTCCAAGGTTTGGGAATTTCATAGTTTAAGAAAATATTTTGATATGCAATGTCTACAATTCTCATTATAAATAAATGTATTTGAAATATTTACCTTCCTTAGGTATACATAGTTTTTTATATACATAAATGATTTTTAAGGATCATTTATGTTTGTGGGCTTCTGATTTTGCAAATAAGCTTGTTCCTTATGATCATCAAGAAAGGTTTACTGCAAGAGAATCTATGGTAAGATTCTTTTTTTTCATTTTCTGCAATGGATTTGAACGCAGATGTGCAAGAGTGTTATCTGCTAAAGATGCTGGTTGATGATTCAATGAGTATTTTGGAATGTGGCAAGAAACAAATTGCATTAGAAATAGCTAAACTTATTCTCCTTGCTCATTTTCTTCTGATTTGCAGGCCCATATGTACTTAAATCAAGTGATATGAAAAATGACATTATCTTGTGCTACCGTGTATGCTCTAGTCAATAATCTATTAGTTGGGATGCTGCTATGTATGCTCTAGTTGGTTATCTAAGTTCTGTCCTACCATATTTTTATTTAGTGATGGACATTGAAACATGGATGAATTGTTGATAATAATAATATTGGGAACTAATATCGATTTCCACTTTTTCCCAATCTTGTGATAAAATATATATGTTAATCTTGAAACTTGGTGAGCTTGCCATCCATCAAAATTCCTCTTTATCACTTATATGACTTTTAGCTATTATAAATACAATGCTAGGATATTTTGATCATACTTGAAGAATAAAATATCTACATTCTTTGTAATATTTATGTATAATACACAACTGGAAGTTAAAGGGGATCCTTGGTTGATTCTTATGCTATGATTATTTGGTTGTCTTTCTAAAAATAAATTTGAAATAAAAGTTATGTTTATTTGTAGTTTGCTTTTGTCAAATTCTGGAATCTAAAAGTTATGTTTATTTGTAGTTTGCTTTTGTCAAATTCTGGAATCTTGTTTGTTGAGTGTTCTGCTTAATTTTTGTGTCACAAATTTCTGAAAAAATTGATCCAGTGGAGTATAGTATGAGTTATTTGAATAACTTTTACAAATGAGCATATCCATACAATTAACAAACTGGGTTAAAGCCACCTCAAATATAGAGGTTCGAAAATTTGAGTCATAAGATTTGAACTACTTGCTCTTTACAAATAAATATTTAGTTCACATATTAGTTGACTTTTGCATATGTAGACACCCAAATTTGATTAGTTACATTTATTGAATTTAGTTGGCCTAGTTGCATTTATTGGTTAAATAATTATGTATTATTTACTTAATTAAGGTCACCCCTTAGCTAAATTAATTTAAGTAATTAAGCTATAAACATTTTTAATTAATTAATGGAAAACCATATTCCATTTAATTAATTAATTAACCCATTTTCTTAATTGAATAAAATAAATTAAAATAATTTATCTTATTTAATGCATATTTTCCTTTTCCTCCTTGCCTTAAAATTCAATTAATTAAATTAATTTTTTTTCAATTGTAGCACATGCCTCCTAACTTTAACCATAACCTTAACTCTTCCTCTAACGTATCCCACTAGCTAACCCTTGATCCCAACCAACCTTATCCTTTAACCTTCATCTAACCTCCAACCCGCTAACTAATCCTCCAACAAACCCAAGGTTCAAACCAACCTTATCCTTCCAAAACCCCCCTTAACCAACCCTATCCTAACCTTTGCAAATATGTGCACATTCCTATTTTAATTAAATGGGGAAATTACTCCAATTTGGGGTGGCATTTCTTCAAAATTGACACCTAGCCTCCCTTCCACATGTCATCCTTTGAGATGCCACTTGTCATTTTTGATGACAAGTATTGCATTTTGGAGACCACTCACTTTACATTCAAATCCTATTTAAACCCTCCCCTTTCCTTCACAATTCATCCACTTTTATGCATAGCACCCTTATAATGCCAAATTGCTTACTCAACCATAGCATCCATAAATCTATAATTATATCATTTTGCATCCATTTTACATCCATTTATCTTAATCTCATCTACTTAACATTGTCAAATCATAATTGATAATAAAAATGGTGGACAAGAGGAGCGACGGGAATGACGGTCTAAGGTTTCTGTTAGTTTGAAGCAAGAAGAGGTCGAATCAGGCAATGAAGAGGACAACGATGGAAACAATGGTGATCCCTGTCTTCACTGGGGATTTGGGTTGTCACTTGTTTATTGTTTTGGAGATCTCAAGTGCAGGGATTTTTCTCTTGTTCCCCTTGTGCGACGTCGGAAGATGGACTCAAACTTTGTTTGGATAGAGCCAGTGGGATGACTTTCTAGGTTTGAGTTTTTTGGTCTTGGTGTTAAAGTGGCGTTGTTCATCCCTTGGTGAAGGACATCTTTTGTCATTATTTTTGGTTATGGCAGTTTGATGCTTCCCTGTTTTAGGGATCTGGTTCATGGCGGGAGTGCTTTGGGCATTGGTGATTTGGAGCTTGCTTCTTCTCCATTTTTTGTAGGATCAATTTATTCATGGGTTTGCGGTTTTTTTTGGAGGAACATAGTGTGGCTTAGTGGGACTTTTCGTGAGCCTATATGTCATATTCAGTCAAATTTTGCGATCGCAGCTGGTAGGAAGGCTTGTCCCGAAGCCTGCTATTTGTGGGTCCTCTTGAAAGTGCCTCTTTTCCTAGTTTTTCTTTCCCTGTAGGGCATCTTCTTGGAGATTCTAGTTGGGTCCCCATGGGTTGGTGACTTGGTTATGAAGAGTTTGGATATTTCCAGAGGTGGGTTTTTTTTCGTGGGTACGATACAAGGATCTGAAAGCTTTTCGACGATCGATGGTGCTATTATGAATAGTTCTTTGCGGTTACAACTGCTAGGTTGGCCTTTGCAAATGATTGTGTCTCCTTTCTCTATTTGGAGAGACCAACACCCTCTGGTTGTGTCTTCTCTTGGCAACAAGGTGTTTTTCTGACTGGCTGAGAGCCACTTCTAGTTACTTTGGTCCTGCAATGTTCAGTGATGCAGCTTCTAGGCTATCTTTTCCTATTGCAGGGTTTTTTGTTTCTTTGGAGGCTGCAGGTTTAGTCTGGGTCTTGTGGAAGAAGAGAGTTTTTTCCTCTCTTTGGTTGTTTGGATTTTGTGATTGTGGCTAGTTGGATGCTAAAAATTTTCAAGGGCCCAATTTGGTCTATAGCTTTTTTTGGTTAAGGAGGATTTCAAGTTTTGGGGTTGATAATACTCTTTGTGGAGTCTGATGCTTCTCTTTTCCTATGCTTTGATGGGCACTTATGGGAACTCTTCAGTCTCTCTTCTTAGAGGTTTCTATAGAGGTGAAACCTCCCCGATATTTTATGAGGTGCATTTCTGTGACCTGGTGGAGAATTTGGGTCTTTTTGTTGTTGTCTTCCTTACTCATTTCCTATTGAGCTGGTTGTTGGAATAATAGAAAGGTGTGTACTGAGAGGCGAGGGGTGAATCAGTACCCTTAAAAATTTTCAATCAAATCTGTGTAACCAAATACTGTTATAACAGACTAAGTAGATTACTTTCACCAAACATGTAATGTCATTGTTGAAATGTAAATGCATGTAATCCAAACAATAAAACATACATGAAATTTAATTACACATGACACTACTATTTTTGTATCGCAGAAAACCCTTGTTAGAAAGTAAAAATTGCGGTGGGGATGAGAACCACAAAGCTTCACTACTCCAGTAATAAAGTATCTTGTTAGAGCTTACAAAATTTTGATCACTTCTGGTGACCTTACCCTGTTAGAAGTAACAATAAGATCGATTAGATATATCTCGTGTGAGGATTTAGTGACACAATGTATGTGTGCGCTCTATTAAGAGATTTATACAAAGACGGTTAAGTCTACTCTGTTAGGATATTTTAGGATTGTTACAATTGTCAGAGAGTAACAAAATTGTGTGATCTAAACAAATTACAATCTCTATATTGTGAATACAGATCCTTTAAGTGCAATGAAATTATCACCTTACTGTGAATGATAATACCTTCTGCTCTGCTCGGTAGCCTTGTCTCTGTTCTAAAAACTAAATATTACAATGTAGTCCTTGATCTAAAACCCTTGTCTGATCTCCTAATGCCCTTAGTGTGGCGGCTACTTGATCATTACTTGATCATCATACATTACAAAATGACATCATAACCTTACATATATCAAACCTCTTGACCTAATTAGAGTTTCACAATATCTTAGAAAACCTAAGATCAACGGTGTAAAAAATTTACCTTGATCATCTAAACATAGGTGATATAAACAATTAATGCTTGCATCTGTAATTAATGTTATCCTCAATCATTGTAAATCGTTATCCAACTCGACAAAATTTGTTACCTAGATTGATGTGCCATTACAAATTTTTATGTAACTACGGGTTTACTCGGTAAATACTATCTCTCAGTGCTCGGTGTTCCTTGTGTATCTTGGTGTATACTGTGTGCTCGGTGTACGCTATTGCTCGGTGATTACTGCACTTTATTAACTCTGCATGTGATCAGTGTACTCAGTTAACTCTGCACTCAGTGATCATATCGACTAGTCTGTCTATGACTCTGTTACCGACTAGACAATTGAATTCTTGAATACTAATGACAACCTTCAAAGCTCATTTGGAGTAACATTATCCCCCTTTGGCATTAGTATCAAAAACTTGTATATGTAGATGTAGTATACACAACAACTTATACATAGTGACTATATATAGTGACTCCCCCTTTGTACATTCTCGGTATATACATATGTTTCCACCTTTTTTGAAAGTAATGACAAAAATAAATAACTTACAACTTGTCAAAAATGTTAGGATGGGACTTCTGGAGATTTTCCAATAACTTCTCCCGTTCCTCCTTTAGATGCTTGAGGGTTAATTGCTCTAGGTTTAGTTGAGCATGCATATCATATATGCTTTCTGTTACTGATATCTCTGGGGTGGCAATCACATTCTTTGCCTGTGTCACATGCTTCTTCATCATTACTAAATACGGTAGTAACATAGCCTGTAGCTCGGTTACCTGATCTCTTATCTTATCCTCTTCCTTCTTCAAATCAAGTCTCAACCACTATGTTTGTAGAACCTTGGTGTAATGCATCTGGAATGCATGTTGCTCAGTTGAAAGACTATTTGCACTATCTTTAAGATCTTCATCTAATTTCTTTAAATTTTCACTAAGCTCGGTAGTGAAGTGATCTAATATGCATAACTTCTGCAGAATTGTAAGTGCCTGATTAATAACAGTTTCTAAGCCTGTTACAAATTCTGAGAGTGATACCTTATTTACTGCCATTGCTTGGCTGATCTTCTCAGTAACCTTGTACTAAATCTTCTTTTATCCTCTCCCTTCTAACTTCTGCTTGACATCAATGTTTGGACCATTTATTTCCTCGGTGAGCAGTGCAATTTGATGAATGATGGGGGCAGATTCATTGATGTTTGCATTAGGAACAACTTGCAGTAGAATCTCCTTTGCAGCCTCTAGCATGTGTGCATTTTTGTTCTTGCCTCAACATGTCTTGTGCTGCTTTTCGGGTGCATAACTCACCATATTTCTTAAGTGATTCAGGATCAAGTGTCCTTGGGTCACATTCAGGGATGTCTATGATTTCATCTAATGTTATTGGATCCTTTCTCCCTTTCTTCTTCTTTTTCTTCTTCCCTTGTACACTTTATGTAGGAGATAGAGTTAGAGATAATTGAACCTTTTTCTCAGTTTCTTGCTTTGATGACCCGGTAGGTGTGATGACTTGAGAAGGTGCCTCGGTAGCTGACATGGTGTTAGTAGTAGAAGTGTCTACCATTTTTTCTATGTTACATTCACCTTTATTTGTTGCATCAATGGTTTCTTTAGGTACATCACCTTGTGTTGTTTCTCTACTATGCTCGGTCTCTTTACCTTGTGTATCACCCTTGTCATCAATTGTATCTATCACCTGCTCAGGTTCTTCTTTTGTGCTTCACTTTCTATATGATCAATTGCTTGTAGCAGAATAGGCAAATTACTTGGTACCATTGCTCGGGTGAACTCTGTTGTATCTTTTTCATCTAAGGTCTCGGTAGCTCTGATTATCATTTCAACTTCCTTTGCCTTGTCATCAGGATCACCTTCAGTTATATCTTCTATTGTGATCTTTGCATGACCTAGATTAGTCAAGAGTTCAGGAATACCATCCAATACATTATCAACAGTTGCATCGTCAACATTAGTTGTTTCTGTGCTTGGTTGATGTCCCTCGGTATCGACTATAGATGCAATCTCCTCAGTTTCCTCTGTTGGATTTAGCAGATTTTTCCAAATCCTGGTGTTCTCTTCATCAACTTCCTTTAAATTCCCTTGAATTTTATTTAGAGTTCTTGCTTTCTTGGGGAATTGATTTGCATATTATTGCATGATGTCATCAATTTTTTCAACTGTGCAATCGGCCTTAAGTAGAGTGAGAGATGCCTCTCTCATCTATTTCTTTGTATTAAGTGCATAAGTCTATCTGGCTAATATTTTTTCATATAATTCTTGTGGAATGTATGTAGAAAATTCTATAGGAACCTTTTTGAAAGTGTATCATCTTAAAATGGAAGCACTTCCATGTTAAGAGAATTTAGCCCTCCTTAGGGGATGTATTTGACCTCCATTACATCATCCCCCCATTTCTACATCATCCCCCCTGATCTGCTCCTCCTTATACCACTTTCGGGACTGATTTCTGCATTTTGGGTTGCAGGACTCTGTTTCTGGGATATAGGGACAGGGTCAACCTCCTAGGAAAGGGTCGACCTTGGCCCTATCCCAGGGTCCAAAACCCAGAACCCTGCAGTTCCTGGGTTGTAGGTCTTTGCAAAAAGTTTCTTCCCGCTTCCAGGTCGGCTATTTCGGGCTCCGAAGCATGGATTCCTAAATTATATTTAATATAGGTCCTCTCCTAGGGGTAAAGGCTTAAATGATGATTTAATTATCCTATGTAGGCCTCCTTAGAAGATTGTGCCCTAATTTCATA
>MU227649.1:14297644-14315740 GCA_018584345.1 Thuja plicata
TCTTTTCCATCCTTTTGATCAATATAATTAAACGTAATATCCTGAATTTGGACATAGGATTTCCCTTCATTATACAAATCTTATTTAGGAGATCTAGGGCATCAAACCCTTCCAAATTTAGATTTTATAGAAAGTAATCATCATACCTATGATAGCTTCTTCCAATTTATCCAGATTCTCGGTAGTCAGATCTACATAAGTGTGTATCTTAGGATGTCCTAACCTTCCGGTTGTCCTGATTGCTTCTGCTATCTCATAAATAGTCTTTGGTACTTTGTTCTATACAACCTTAAATTGATCAATATTATCATCAGAATCATCCTTATCATATTTATTCCTTACATACTTCTTTCTTTGTCTTAGTGTTGTGGTCTTTGGTTTCTTCATCTGATATGTGTATTTCGGTGATGGTCGTGTAATCTTTGCAACTCCTTTCTTCAAAGGTGGTGAATCTGTTGTCACTAATCTTGATCTTGTCCTTGGTGGAGACTCAGTCTTTATGCCTTTTCCCTTTTTGGCCTTGGGTGCCTCTTCTTGTACTTCATCTGACTTGGTGGCATCAACATCTTGAATTTTTTATTCATCTTCACCGACTGTTGTCTGTTCCTCAGTATCATCAACTGCTTTATCTAGTTATTCATCAGTGATAGCAAATTTTCATTTTAAAGTCTTAACAATCCTTTTGTTCTTCCTACCCTTTTTTTCAACTTGTAATCCAATAGAAATTTTGGTTTTAGCTTCTTCATATGTGCCAAATCTCATGGCATATTTGTCAATTGGTTCATTAAGTAACTTTCTATAGCTTCAAAGGCTAAATCAATGTCAAGTTCATAGTCTATCTGAGGTAGCCATGTTGTCCTCAGTTGTATTGCCTTGATGAGTGTTGTGTCTATGTCGACTACAAAGAATATTTCATCCTTATACTTATCTACCAACTGCATTGGTATCCTTGTTTGTTTCTCCATTCTTGCTTTGAACTTTGAAAAATAGTCATTCATTATGGGTTCAAATTTTGTGCCTAGACTTGCAATAAAGTCATCGATTTGCAATGTGATTGGTCAGTTTGTCTTCCATTTTACATTACCGATGGAGGGGAAAAAGTTCTATAGATAGAAAAATGTACATAGTAGTAGAGAACCAAAATTACACGTATTAGATCTTGTTGATCAGATTTTTCTCATATTTTCTTCCAGTTGCCTCTGCAACAACTTAGCTAGGTCAAGTTGCAAACCCTTCTTGACAATCTTATAAGCAATATCAACAACTCCACATGCAACGTTGTTAGGTCTTCTTGACTGGAAGATTTTGTATGCAATAACATACGCACCAAACCTAAGTTCAGGATCACCAATGGTGTTGATCCGTAGACCTCTACCATCCCACTTGGCTCCTGTTAGCTTTTCAATTTCCGATATGGGTGAGTGCCTTAGGGCTTTTGGTTTATCTGTTGTAGGATACCTGGTTACCGCATGTATCACATCTTTGCTTATCTTCTTTGGTTCATCCAGCCAAAGCTTTCCATCATGAACTCGGCTCAATATTATTCTTATCCATTCTATTTTGAATTCCATCGAGAAATGCAGGGCATTTGTTAACCCTTTGACTTCCAGGTATTTGTGATTGTCTTTCAGCTTCCCGTTAGTGCAAAGTGTCTGATATGTCGATATTAGTTCAAAATCACCTATCTCACTGTTCTTGCAGTGACTGTATGCCCTAACATCATGAACTAGTAGAACCCTAGGTGGTATCACGGAGAATGCACCTTTATCATTGGGTTAAGCTGCAACATGTGGATGTATCTTGTAATCTGGTTCTGTGCATGTTGAATTCTTAACAAGAATCACCTTTTTAATTTTATCAATATTTTGCTTCATGGTTCGTGATGAGGATGCCATTGTTTTCAAACTAGGGCTTCCCACGAAAGAACTCAAATAACTCGGTAAGTGCAAATGCTTTCTTGTTCTATCCTTTAACTGCTTGAAATGTGCTCAGAATCTTTGTAAAATCCTTCGAAGTGCTCTGCTCTGAATTCACTCTCAATTTCTCTGCTCTGCTCTAGGATCGTTGTGTGGAGAAATGAGTTCACTTCCTTCAAATTTATACCAAATACTTTTATTCGGGGCAATAAATGCACATTACAAACCACTCAGTTGACAAAAAAATCATGTGGTTAATACTAACAATACTTCAACTCAGTGAGTATAAAAAATGCCCGGTTGCCTTAGCAACTTGGTTGTCTCACACATGTTCACTGACTGACATTACTAACTCGATACAGATTAACTGACTCAACTAGATCAAAGTAATAAAAATATAATATCATAGTGCATCTTAATTCATGCTAATTTGGCATTTGTACAATGAAAATACGAACTGATGTAAGATATAGCTTTGCAAAACATAGTTCCATACCTACTTGTATTGCTTAGGTGCAGATGGTTGAATCACCTAATCCATCGGATGAGGTGTCACCGACTATTGTTCTTGGTCCAACATTATCATTTGATTCTCTCCTCCACATTTGATTTATGATCCTCATGATTTCTTTGATTGTATTCCCATTTCCATAAGTATTTATTTAGTCCGCACAATCTTTGCTTAAGTGACTGACCTTCTGACAGTGTGAGCAAGCCATTCCAGAGTTTGACCAATTCCTAGACTTAGTTCTCCATTGTCTCATACAGTTTGCTTCTATATGTCTATATTTACCACATGTTGTGCAACTAGCCCAAGTGTTATAATCCCAAGCATAAGCATTACCTTGTCTTCTTGGTTGATTTACCTTTTCTTGACCTTTAGGTTTCCAGATTTGCTTTATATTAGTCTTGCATGCTTGTGACGTATGACCATACATGTTACAAGTTTAACAATATTTATCCATGTAGGGTTTCTTATGTGGTTTGTTCAACTTAGATCTGTTGGAAAGTGATCTATTTTGGTAAAGGTGATTTACTTTCTGGTTGTCATTTATGGCAACACATCTAGGTTTAAGATCGATTACTTTGAAGTCAAGTTTTGCTGATTCAGATTTTGACTAAGTATAGTAGTAGTGATACAAAAGTATTTTGGATGTCAAAGACAAAGATCGATGAATTAGGGAAAGAGACCTTAGAGGAAGATAGTATGGAGTATGTATGACCTCCACCCAAGATTGATTTGGATTTGGTTAATTCTATGATGAGTTATAAGGATTTGAAGACAGACAGACTGTAGAAGAACAATGATACAGAGCAGTTGGACAACAACGAAGACTGAGGGAGTATGACTTGGACTCCAGGAAATTGAAGTTGTATTTTTTTTATTGATATTCTATACTTTGAATATGCAAGAGCACCGACTATGCATTTAATGTTTACTATATTAAATGTATTTTGTATTGAAGGTCGACTTAGTATTATTTGTAATATTCATACTGAGAGCCAACTTTGTAAAGTCAAGAGATATATATGTAAGATCTTTTTGGTAAAGATTATGAATATGTGGATATAGTTATCTAGAAGGGCATACATGTGAATGGTAGAGCTATAAAGGAACTATCAAAGCATTTGTGATGCTTGTTTTGTTCATGACTAAGAACTTTTTGTCAATAGAATTACATTGTAAGAGCAGTAAGCTCAGAAGCCTCTCACAGGGTGTTGTGAACCTTTAACAGGTTTTTTATTCGTCTAACAAGGAAATGTACTATGTAATATTTAGCTCCTAATAGGGCTAGGTCTCCTTACAGGGACATTATACTTTAGTACATGCTTGTGGGTATCATCCCCACTAGGGTTTTCCCCTAGCCAGGATTTCCTCGTAAACAAATCATGGTGTTATGAGTATTGTGTAATTTTCTTATGTTATTTACTTTACTGCAAATGTATGACTAATGTTTAAGTGGTTGAAGAATTAGTTTAAAGTGCTATTATACTGATTCACCCCCCCCCCCCTCTCAGTATAATCCAATCCTAATAATTGGTATCAGAGCTTTTGGCCCTTGGAGAGAAATCCTAACAGCTTGAGGGAGATCATAATGGATTTAGACATTTTTCAAGAGAACTTTGATGTTTCACTTGAAGACCTTGATAAAGCAAAAGTAGAGAATGGAGAATTGAGATTCAATATGCGTAGAGCTGAGAAATTCATAAAGAAACTCAAAGAACAACTTGAGATTTCCAGAAGTCAAAGAGAAGATCTTGTGATCAAAATTAATCAAGACAAGTAATCTCAAGAGCTCTATTAATACTGTGAATAAATTCCTTCCAGTACCTATAGTTTTCCAGCACAAAGATGACATTGAAAACTTGAAGATTACACTTGATGAATTTGATGGGTATTATGAAAATTTGCTAAAGATTGCAAAAGAGAAGGCTGAGAAGACATATTCAGAGAAGAAACTGAGAGAAGTCTACAAGTCCATCTCATGGGACTTTGGCATTGTAAAAACTTGTTTGATAAATGCAAAGAACTGCATTGGACATGGGAGAAAACTATTTGGCTATTGAATGAATCTGATTAGACACATTCAGAATATTGAGGACATTATTGCCAAGGAGAGAACAAATTTGAATAGCTTGATGGATGGTTGTGAAACATCTTCAAAATCCACAATAGAACTAGACAAAGAAGTTACAAGGATATTGGCCAAGCTCAGTGTATTGGATAATGAGAAAGGGAGAGTATTAAATAGATTCAATTTGCTAAGGAACTTTATTAATCCAAAATTATCCATACTTGAAGCTCATCTCTCAGATTTGGAGAAGGTTGAAGATTCATTGACCAAAGGCTTTCCCACAAAGTTTAAAGAATATGAAACTACATCATTTCCAATGAATGGTGTGATTCACATCAATCAGATTTTGTTCAAGACATGGAGCACAGAAGTAAATATTTTGGAAGATTCTTTTCAGGATGTTCTGAAACTGGTAAGTAGGAACTAATAACTATTGTCTTATATGCACCTTTTTTATTGTTGTCAAAGGGGGAGAAGAGAAGAAAAAAAATGATGTTGAAAAAATAGAAGTAGAAAATGAAAAAAAAAAGATATATAAAAGAAAGAGAGAAAAATATGGAGAAGAGATAAGGAGAGGAAGAGACAGTCTTGTTTAGTTGGAACACTTAGACTTTTTTTGTTAAGTGTTGCCATCAATGCCAAAGGGAGAGATTTTTGGCAAGTGGTCTATTTTGGTAAATGTGATTCACCTTCTGGTTTTCATTTATGGCAACACATCTGGGTTTAAGATCGATTACTTTGAAGTCAAGTTTTGTTGATTCAGAAATTGACTAAGTATAGTAGCAGTGATACAGAATTATTTTGGATGTCGAAGACAAAGATCGATGAATTAGGGAAAGTGACCTTAGAGGAGGATAGTATGGAGTATGTATGACCTCCATCCAAGATTGATTTGGATTTGGTTAAGTCTATGATGAGTTATAACAAATTGAATACATACAAACTGGAGAAGAACAGTGATACAGAGCAATTGGACAACAGTGAAGACTGAGGGAGTATGACTTGGACTCCAAGAAATCAAAGTTGTATTTTTGTTGTTGATAGTCTATACTTTGACTATGCAAGAGTGCCAACTATGCATTTAGTGTTTACTATATTAAATTTATTTTCTATTGAAGGTCGACTTAGTATTATTTGTAATATTCATACTGAGAGCCGACTTTGTAAAGTCGAGAGATATATATGTAAGATCTTTTTGGAAAAGATTATGAATATGTGGATATAGTTATCTAGAAGGAAAAACATGTGAATGGAAGAGCAGAGAATGGCAGAGCTATAAAGGAACTATCAAAGCATTTGTGATGCTTGTTTTGTTCATGACTGAGAACTTTTTGTAAACAAAATTACATTGTAAGAGTTGTAAGCTCAGAAGCCCCTAACAGGGTGTTGTGAACCTTTAACAGGGTTGTTATTCCTCTAACAAGAAAATGTACTATGTAATATTTAGCTCCTAACAGGGCTAGGTCTCCTTACAAAGACATTATACTTTAGTACATGCTTGTGGGTATCATCCCCACCGGCTTTTCCCTTGGCTAGGGTTTCCTCATAAACAAATCATGGTGTTATGAGTATTGTGTAATTTGCTTATATTCTTTACTTTATTGCAAAAGTATGATTAATGTTTAAGTGGTTGAAGAATTAGTTTAAAGTGCCATTATATTGATTCACCCCCCTCTAAGTATAATCCAATCCTAATAAGATCTGCATTCATGTGCTTGATTTCCATGCTTATTATAGTTATAGCAATTTCTATTAAATTCAGGAGAGTTTCTAGAAATACCATTTTCTTTTATCCTGCAAACATTTGATGTGTGGCCTCATTTTCCATGTAGTGATGGCATGAGGGTTTGTTAGGCTTCATATTTGTGTATACATTACCTTTTTCATCTTGATTTGGTGATTCTCCTTGCTCGATATCCTAATCTGGTATTGTTTTTTAGTCTTATTTGATTGTTTAGAAATTCATCCATCTTCTTAGTACTTTCTTCAGATCTCTTAATCACTTCATTATGTTGTTGTAGAATCTTCAATTCATTTCTTAATTTTTCATTCTCTTCTTTCAATATTCCAATGTCTTCTAGTATTCTAGCAAGCTTGAAATATTCACTCGATTTTCCTCATGACTCATAGAAACCACTTGATTGGTGATCTCAAAGTAATGTTCAGTAAGTCTCATTATCTCAGATTCTTTTTTCTTGTAACTTTTCAGTCATTTGTCTTATGTCATCAACAACCATGTTTCTATCTTGTTCATCTTTCTTTGCATTGTTCAAGACTTCACCCATTCTAACCATTTGTGTGTTGACCAATTTGTAGTGCTTTCACTTGTTCATTAAGTTGTTGATTTCTCTCAGATAGCTTTGATACGATTCCTTCAAATGCATCATATATGCTACCAGATTCAAATCTAGATGTATCAAATGGGTCATGAATCTCTTCTTCCTGATAATTAGTCTCATGATAGCAAAATGCCATATCCTTTCTCTTAATAAACATCTCCCTGAGTTTCTCCTTGGCTTCTTTGTATTGTTCGATGTAGATCTGCAATTGCAAATTGTAATTTTCAATAGTTTTGTCAAGCTTATACCTTTCTATTGTAAGATCTTTTCTCTCTAGTGATTAAACTTTCTAATCAAGAGAACTAGCTCTGATACCAATTGTTGGAATAATAGAAAGGTGTGTCGGTGGGGATGAGACCCACAAAGCTTCACTACTACAGTAATAAAGTAACCTATTAGAGCTTATAAAGATTTGATCACTTCTGGTGACCTTACCCTGTTAGGAGTAACAACAAGATCGATTAGATCTACTTTGTGTGAGGATTTATCAACACAATGTATATGTGCAATATGTTAAGAGATTTATACAAAGGCAGTTAAGGGTACTCTGTTAGGAGATTTTAGGATTGTTACAATTGTCAGAGAGTACCAAAATTGTGTGATCTGAACAAATTATAATCTCTATATTGTGAATACAGATCCCTTAAGTATAATGATATTATCACCTTACTATGAATGATAATACCTTCTGCTATGCTCGGTAGCCTTGTCTCTATTCTGAAAACTGAATACTACAATGTAGTCCTTGATCTAAAACCCTTGTCTAATCTCCTGATTCCCTTAGTATGATGGCTACTTGATCATTACTTGATCATCATACATTACAAAATGACATCGTAAGGGTGAATCAGTACCCTTAAAAACTTTCAAACAAATCTTTGTAACCAAATACTGTTATAACCGACTGAGTAGATTACTTTCACCAAACATGTAATGTCACTTCTAAAATGTAAATGCATGTAAGCCAAACAATAAAACATACATGAAATTTAAGTACACATGACACTAGTATTTTGGTATCGCAGAAAAACCTTGTTACAAGGTTAAAAATGCGGTAGGGATGAGACCCACAAAGCTTCACTACTGCAGTAATAAAGTAACCTGTCAGAGATTACAAAGATTTGATCACTTCTGGTGACCTTACCCTGTTAGGAGTAATAATAAGATTGATTAGATCTACTTTGTGTGAGGATTTAGCAACACAATGTATGTGTGCATTCTGTTAAGATATTTATACAAAGACAGTTAAGTCTACTCTGTTAGGAGATTTTAGGATTGTTACAATTGTTAGAGAGTAACAAAATTATGTGATCTAAACAAATTACAATCTCTATATTGTGAATACAGATCCTTTAAGTGCAATGAAATTATCACCTTACTGTGAATGATAATACCTTCTGCTCTGCTCGGTAGCCTTGTCTCTATTCTGAAAACTGAATACTACAATGTAGTCCTTGATCTAAAACCCTTGTCTGTTCTCCTGATGCCCTTAGTGTGATAGCTACTTGATCATTACTTGATCATCATACATTAAAAAATGACATCGTAACATTACATATATCAAACCTCTTGACCTAATTAGGGTTTTACAATATCTTAGAAACCTAAGATCAAAGGTGTACAAAATTTACCTTGATCATATAAACATAGGAGATATAAATAATTAATGCTTGCATCCATAATTAATGTTCTCCTCAATCATTGTAAACCATTATCTAGCTCGAAAAAAAGTTGTTACCTAGATTTATGTGCCATTACAAAATTTTATGTAACCACTGGTTTACTCGGTAAATACTATATCTCGGTGCTCAGTGTTCCTTATGTATCTCGGTGTATACTGTGTATTTGGTGTACGCTGCTTCTCAGTAATTCTATCTTCTCAGTGATTATTGTACTCGGTTAACTCTACGCATGATCAGTGTACTCCATTAACTCTGCACTCGGTGATCATACCGACTAGTCTGTCTGTGACTCTGTTACCAACTGGCCAATTGAATGCTTGAATAGTATTGACAACCTTCAAAGCTTATTTGGAGTAACAGTGGATCCATCATCTATGGAGGGGGTGATGTGTATTGTGGGTGAGGATGATTGTGGCATAGAGTGGCTTTCTCTTGCTGCTAGTTGTTGGGTGCTAGGGTGGTTTTAGAAGAAGATCTCAAGATGGATTATTCTTTCTTCAAATTTTCCTATAGAGGTGGGACCCCCTTCTATTGAGGTGGAGGGGAGTTTTTTTGGGAGAAAGGTATTTTTTTTCTGTGAAATCATTGGTGCTCATAATTGGATGGTTTTGGGTTCCATGTTCAAACCCACTCTTCTAGCTGATTTTCTTGTGTATTATCTCTTGAGGATGCTAGTTAAGGTTTGGGGAGCCATTAAAACCCTTGTTATATTTTTGTGAGCCATTATAAAACCTAAGATGGTTGTGGGAGCCAAGTTAAAACCAATAATAGTTTGGGCAATTTTTCAAAACCCCATAGTCTTAGTTGGATTTTTGGTGATCAATTTTTTGAGGTGGTTTCTGATTATGGTTTTGGGAGCTACATTAAAATCTATTACTATGGTTTGGGGAGCCTTTAAAACCATATGGATATCCTTTTTTAGGAGACTTGGTCTTTGATGTAAGGCTTTTGTCTTTTGTGTTGTGTTCTTTGGGGCAGCCTGAGCTTTGCTGGTATTTTATTTTTGGGTTGTTGTCTGTCTACTGGTTCTAGGTTGTTGTTTTAAATTGTTTTTTCTTTTGTAGTTGTTCTTCTTAGTGGGGTTCCAGATCCCCCTTAAAATATTATTGTAAAGGGTTTCAGGGCCCCTTCAAAACCTTTTTTTACCTTGATAAAAAGTATTATCAAATCATCATCATTTGCATTCATTATCATCATCATTGCTTCATTACGAAGCTTAGTTTGAGCACTCTTGAAAGCACAAAGTGAGAACACATACCAAATTGGAGCATTAAAATGACATACCCATCAAAAGAGGCTCTAGTTTGTTAGCTTATTTGCTTTCAATTTGTAAATAATTAGCTTCTTTTCATCTCCTTTATCTTGAGTTTTTTCTTTTAATTTTTGTAGTTTAGATTCTTAGATGAGTCTTTTAATTATTTTATTGCACATATTTTTGGCACATCTAGTGGGACCCACTTCAAGGGTCAAACTAAATTCTAACTTGTTATTTAGTGTCATTTTTGTAGATTTCAGATTTATTGTAGGCAAAAGAACAGAGTAGCAGATAGATTTTCACTTCGATGTAAGTCAATTTGGGTCCAGGTCCAAATTTCAAGAAGTGGCGGGAATGCCTCTAGAAATGGTGGGATTGAAGGTATAAGCGGTGGGAAAATGATCTATGTATTCCACAGTCAGGTTTATTTTCTCTTGAACTTTGGGTAAAACGACATGATTGCATTGTTAAATGGTGGGATTGTGTTGGTCATTTCTTTACTTTGTATTTTGTTGCTTTTGGTTTTATCAAGTTTACTACATTTACTAAAGGGGTGATAATTCTTTAGAAAGTGGGGGGATTGAACTGTGTATTTTATTTTTACCAGTTTTATCTCTCTATTTTCTACCAGAGTTTATTTTTTTAGAAAGGGGCGAGAATACTGCCAAAAGTGGAAGGAATGATGCTTAGTGCATAAGTGGCAGGATTGAGTTGTTAAGTGGTAGAAATGAGTTTTTTGTTCTTCTTCATTTTAATGAATATATTTTTACTTATTTTTATACTAAACTACCCACTTGCATCTTGTTTTTCTATTTTACTAACTTGTTTTGTAGGTTTTTCCTATACAAGACCCCAAGCTCTTAAAATACTAACCCCTTTTTGTAGGCTCCACCAAAGTGTGGTAGCTTGTTTCAATTTTCACAGTCTTTTGGGTTCAAAACAAGACATACATTTAATTTTGTGTTTTCTTAATTAGGAACTTGGTTTGGGCTTTAAGATTAACCTCACATCTTGCGTGTTTGGTGCAATTATACATTGTGTGAGTATATCAGGTGCTATGTAGAATATCCTCTCCCCTTGTGCTTCATGTAACCTTGGGTCTAAGAGAAACATGTTAGAAAAACTCAAATTTTCTTAGAGGGTCTGCCTTGTAGGAAAATAAGGACTCACTACAAGGATCGACCCAAATGGTAATGGGCTAAGGTCAAGCCTCATTCAAACCACTATATAAAAAAAATATGATTATGGTGAAAACCATAATCAATGGGTGAAGATGTGTTATACCTAAATGAATGCCCTTACTATGAACCAACTATTTAGCAACCAAAATCTCACATTTGTTGGTGCAGAAGGTCAGACCTTCAAATCCACCCCTCATAATACTTTTTCACAGTAGAGGTATAACTATTTCAGATTTATTCAAAATATGAGATCAAGTGATTCCCATTTCATGTAAGGGATAGCGATGAACACTTGATCTCTACATACCCATTTTGTCTAAGTATTTGGAGCAATTCAAATGGGGACTCAACAAATTGTATCTTTCCAAGCCAAGGATGTTGCATTTTTTAGCATTTTATCACTTGGTTAGTTTGTCAAGCGTCCATGTATTTTTCATATGTGTATCAAGTTCTTTTATTGAAGATTTCCAAAACCAAGTCAATTTTTTTGTCAAATCTAAGAACTAGTAGGATTGCACCTAGAACCAACAAGATTTTACTCCTAACTAGTGGTAATGCATGTTGAACAAGCCAAATAACTGAGAAGAGGGAGTGAATTAGTTATTCCAAAATACTTCCTAAAACTTTTATTGATCCAATATACACAAACTATCTAAATAATTAAGATTGATGTAAGCATGAAAGAACAAGAACAAGCAACACCATAGCACCAGATATAATGTGAAAACCCAAACTAGGAAAAACCACACAGAAACTAATTCTCATGAAATGAACATCGGTTAAGGTGACATTGGTTAAGGTGATTTTTACAAGGGCTCACTATTGGTTTTCTCATTATTGTTTCGCTTACTATCAGTTGGGCTAACTACCTAGAAATAAGAAATGCTAACTACCAATACAAGTAGGCTCACTTCCAATACAAAAATGATTTACCCATGAAATCTGAATTGATAGAGTTGTGTTAGTCTATGCATGAAATAATTCCAGTTGATAGCACACTAGTCACCAACAACAGTAGATCCAATACAAATCTTTTTTCATCATTTACCAATTTCCTACACCAGAGTATGTAAATCCTTCTCTTGATATCACAGTAATACTTCACTCTACTTCCTTTTGCTTACATAGAACTGCCACAAATTCACACACCCACACACATACATACACACACACACACACTCCCACATCAGATATAAAATGGTTTCTCTATTTATATATACATCCAATAAGCTAATTACATATGTCAGCCAACTCACAAAACATGTCAGCATCAATACAAAATATATAATAATTATACTTAACACACTACCACAAAACCTAAATAGGAACAAGTACCAAAGAGAAGAGTTCCAATAATAGGAACAAGTACATCTGACACCTAGTCCAAAAATTTCCCATATTGAATATGTTCTACATATAACTGAACAACTCATATCTAACTGTAAAGTAGAAAATGATGTTATTTGAATAAGAGTGTTTTGATACTCAAATCACTTATCACCTTTACATTTAATGTTTAGAGTGGAGGGATAAATAAGACGTTCCCCTTTATTCTCAAATGCACAAAGGAAGGATCCAAATTGATCAACCCAAAAAGGATCAATGCATAAATGAATCAATCTATTGGAAATAAGAATAAAGGAGATCCTAGGTTTCCATCTTAAAATGTGTGTGAATGAATGTAAATGTGTGATAGATTTAGAATGATTAAGGATTTGAATTGAAATAGATAGGAGAAATACACTAACCTTGAAATATTGCAGATCAAATAATGTTGTTTTCTGGGCTCTGTACTATATTTCTGGAAAAACTAAAGTATGATCTAGAACCAGAACGCAGAGATGAATAAAACCCAAAAAATTTTTTGCAATCTGACACTATCTTATGAAAAAGGTCGACCTTGACCCACAAATGTCGACCCTGACCCAATAATGTTGACCTTGACCTGTAGAGGTCTGACAGAGAATCTGTTTGCGGATGTTGATAGTTCGTTGAAAAGGGTATCTAGATCTGAGTTCAAATCCATAGTCCTGAACCTGTACCTACAAGAAAAAGAGGTTTGTTTGTTGGGGGGGAGGGGTTTGCCTTAGTCAAACCCTGATTTAGGAATTAACCTTGAAATCAATAATTGAAATAAGAATGCTAGCAAGTAGTAGAATTGAATCTAATAATGAAGCTATGATATTGAATAGATATGTAATTGTAATTCAAATGTACGAAAGTATGTAAATATGAAAGCATGGACTTTAGAAACCATAAACCTCCATGATTGTATGCTTGGAATCCACCTTGAAGAGATGATGAAATAGTTTTGAGGATGCACAAAGGATCTTGAAGGAAGATCACACCATCATGATGGCTAGATCTAGGGCTTGAATGATAAATATTGAATGCTTGAACCAAATCCCTTCAAAGGCTTGAAAGCTTGAATCCTTGATCTTCAATGGAGAGCTTGAATTCTTGAGAGGAATACTTGAACACCTTGAAATCTTGTAAACATGTAGAACAAATGGATGCTTGATCTTTTTGCACTTGGAAGACTTAGAGAAAATGAGAGAGAAAGGCTTCCTTTTATATGAAAGTAGGGCACAATCTTCTAAGGAGGCTGACATAGGAGAATTAAATTCTAATTAGACCCATACCATAGAAGTGGACCTATGTTAAATATAATTTAAGATTTACCACTTCGGAACCCCAAAACAGCTGACCTAGAAGCGGGAAATGAATTTTGGATTACCTCCGGCAACTGACAGATTTCCAAATTTGAAAGGGGGACCCAGGTCAAGGTCGAGGTTGAACCTGACCTAGGTCAAGGTTGAGGTTGACCTTGACCCAGGGGGTCAGAACCCCTGGAAAATGTGTCAGGTGGGATAGAAGGTGCCTGGAGAGGCCCAATCAGGGTCCTAAACAAGCACAGAAGTAGGAGATGATGCTGAAAGGAGGTGACAGTATGATGGTGGTCAAAAAAATCCCCTAAGGAGGGCTAAGAATTCTTAACATGGAAGTTCTTCCATTTTAAGATGATACATTAAGCCCCCACTTTAGCGAGAGTATGGAAATCAAACATGCTCACGGTAAAGTTAGAAGAAAAAAGATCTTGGTGGATCACAACGAGGTAGAATATCACTATGTCAGAGACACGAGCCCCTAGACCAAGGATTCTAACTCAACATACATATATAAAGATATGAAAGTAAAGAGCAATCAATCATAGAAAACATACATGACTACATAAGCAAGACAAGAACAACACTATAGATAACATAGCTTCATGATCTAATCCTACTAGCATGAAAGTGCAAGAGAGAAAAGAGAAAGTGATTACCTCACCTAGTAAGATGCCCACCTTACTATGAATCACCAATGAGGGAGAACCCAATAGGTTCACCCATAAACTGTTCTTGTAATTGTAAATTTGTCTTCTGACGGCTTTAAAATATCCATAGATCCACATTCTTGTATCACTATGGAATATAAAATGCGTGTCCATTCAGGATTTAGAAACTTATGTGCGTTACCTTTCAAGGATTTAGCATATCGTAAAAATAAAAAGGGTGTGTATCTCTTCAGGATTTAGCAACTTATGTGGGTTACCTTCCAAGGATTTAGCAAACATAAAAGTAAAAATGCATGTCTCTTCAGGATTTAGCAACTTGTGTGCGTTACCTTCCAAGGATTTAGCAAAAATAAAAGTAAAAATGCGTGTCCCTTCAGGATTTAGCAACTTGTTTGTGTTACCTTTTGTGGATTTATCATGCTGCAAAATGTAAATAAATGTAAACTATAGTACAAGGGAGACCCTATATATGCCCCCCTCCTTATCATGACTACCCACTAAGCAGGATAAGGAAGAGAAAAGAGGATACCTACTTCACAAGGTAAGGAGATATTCAGCTTAACAGCAATGTATACCATATTCCTAGAGAAGAGCCTTGACCCTTACATCCAAGAACATAGATAATCGTGAAATGGATATGTCACTTATGGAAAAAGGATCCCCAAAAGGGAAGAGATTTTATCACCAAGACCCTCACCATAGAGGAGTGCTTAGGATAAAATGCCATCTTCAAAAGAAAGAAGGACCAAAGATTCAATCAACAAGCCCCCTACAATGAAGAGGAAGAGGAATCTCGGAATGAAGGAGTCAAACTCTAACCCAAAGCAAAGGAAAGAGTTTATTAAAAACATAGTTTGCAATATAAAGGAGAGATGACCTAGGACAATCACCTCCCATAAGAGGATATTTATAGTCAAAACATACATCTTTATAAGGAAATTATGTTATATGATAAACAAATGCCACTATGCTAAGGAAAGTAGATCCTTAGATAGAGGAAGAAGGACAAAATACCTTGCCCCCCAGTGGTGAAAGCAAGGGATATATCAAATTATATCAAGATATGTTGTTGTAGAAAAGAGATATCATGTGAGAAGTGAAAAAGTAACCCTTACAAGGGATAGCACACTATTCAGTTTCCAAGGCGAGAGATATATCAACCATGGAAACCCAATTTAAAACAAAAAAATAGGTTATAATCAAGGACATAGATCCTCAATGCAAACCAAAATTTTCATGTATGATTGGATATCACATAATAGATAGATACTGCTTAACCAAGGGAAAAGTGGATCCCAGAAAGATAGAAAAGAAGGAGATGGCATCCTTGCCCCCCCAAGTGTAGGGACAAGGATGAAAAGGGACCTATTATACCACTCACAATACTATGCAAGACAACGAGACCCCAAAGATTAGGCTAACATTGTTTACATAATATGGAGTTCCATAATAGGAACATAAATTCTATTTAGAGAAAATAGGATTGAAATATAACTCATTGCCACATGATATATAAATAACTTTACTATCAATGAGCTGCCTAATCTTATATTGTAAAGCTTTAAATTCATTAGAGTGATCATGAAATATATAATATAAACAAAAAGGAAGAATCTTTAAGTATAGACTATGTTTCTTTTTGTGTTTAGGTCTAGTAATTATCTTAGCACGAAGGAGTTTAGGCAGAACAACCTCTTCGTCAAATTCCTTCATAGGGTCATCATGTTTTGAAATGTTATTTGATATGTTGGTAACATTGCTATGTTGTTGAGGATTAAATCCCAATCCATAAGAATTCTCATGCCCCCCATTCTGTAAGGGCATTTTAATTCCTTATTTATGCTTAGCACATCCTTGACTATGGAATCCTTGTTCAACTAGTAAATGATAACCAAGACCATAACAAGAAGCCATATGACAACAAGTCAATTGAACTTCAGTAGTCACTATGTCATCATTAGTATGTTCAATAGATTCACAAGAAGGAAAAATAAAGGGATACATCCTAGGAGAAGATGAGGTAGGAGCTTGATTCTCCATAGGATCATCACTAAGAGGGAGATCATTAAGGGAATTCATATCATTTTCTGCTAATGCCTCATCACTAGAAGGAATCCCAATTAGAGGTAATGTGTTAATAATGTTCTCTTCTTTCTCTAAAATTTCCACATAAGGGGAGTGTGTTTTAGAAAAAGAGTCATCATCATGTATGAATATGTCGTCCATTAATAAATCATCCTCTTGTATCAAAGCATCTTCACAAGGAGGAGATAAATCAATGTCTTTATCCAAGGGTTCATCCCAAAAAGTAGAATCACCCATAATGGATTCATGAGGAAGAGATTAATCAACATCAAAATCCAAAGGTTCATCCCAAATAGGAGGATTATCCTCCCTATCAATAAAGCACATTGTAGGAGCACCTAAAGCTTGATCCCTAAAGGGGGAAGAATTATATTCTAAAGTAGGCTCATAGAAAAGACATATATTAGGAGAAGAAGTAACATCAATCCTTAACTCATCTCCATGGAGGGAAATATTAAGGTCATCTGCTTGCTCTAACATATCCTTGCAAGGTAATACAAGAGATGACAAGTAACATCACACTCATTAAATGAATTCTTTGTAGGTGTATCAATGTTGTAAATAGAGGAGTATGAAGGTAACCATGCACACATCCTATGGTAGAGGTCAATTGAAGAGATTGTAGAGGAGGATGAAATAGGAATAGGATCGATGGAGATCTCATTCAAACCATTTTCATCCTCATTTCCATGTACCTCATTAGGGGATCTATCCTTTTTAGCAACAAAGGCCTCATCAAAGTATTCAAAACAAAAATCAAACATGTTGAACACAATGAAAAATGTAAGTTTTTTTGTATTTTTAAAGAAATTTTGTGATTTTTATGAATTTTTGAATATAAATGCAAGAGCATAAAAGAAAACCTACTTCTATATGCATGAAAGATCTAATATGAAATGAAAATCTAACACCAAAAAGAAAGAGTTGTCTATCGCGGGTTCACCAAAATGTAAAGTAGAAAATGATGTTATTTGAATAAAGTGTTTTGATACTCAAATCACTTATCACCTTTACATTTAATGTTTACAGTGGAGGGATAAATAAGACATTCCCCTTTATTCTCAAATGCATAAAGGAAGGATCCAAATTGATCAACCCAAAAAGGATCGATGCATAAATGAATCAATCTATTGGAAATAAGAATAAAGGAGATCCTAGGTTTCCCTCTTAAAATGTGTGTGAATGAATGTAAATGTGTGATAGATTTAGAATGATTAATGATTTGAATTGAAATAGATAGGAGAAATACACTAACCTTGAAATATTGCAGATCAAAGAATGTTGTTTTCTGGGCTCTATACTCTATTTATGGAAACACTGAAGTATGATCCAGAACCGGAACATAGAGACGAACAAAACCCAGAAATATTTTTGCAATCTGACACCGTCTTATGAAAAAGGTTGACCTTGACCCACAAATGTTGACCCTGATGCAATAATGTCGACCTTGACCTGCACAGGTCCGACAGAGAATCTGTTCGCAGATCTTGATAGTTCGCTGAAAAGGGTATCCAGATCTGAGTTCAAATCCACAGTCTTGAACCTATACCTGCAAGAAAAATAGGTTTGTTTTTTGGGGGGAGGGGTTTGCCTTATTAAAACCCCGATTTAGGAATTAACCTTGAAATCAATAATTGAAATAAGAATGCTAGCAAGTAGTAGAATTGAATCTAATAATGAAGCTATGATATTGAATAGATATGTAATTGTAATTCAAATGTAAGC
>MU227649.1:14327587-14343043 GCA_018584345.1 Thuja plicata
TATTATTATTCTTATAATACTAATAATAATAATAACAATAAAAATAATAAATATTGTTGATATTATTATTATTATTATTATTATTATCACTATAATAAAAATAATTATTATTATTATTATTATGAGTGGCATGATCGCCTTTACCATTGTAATTCTCAAGACAAGGCATATCGGCTTGTTGAGGGACAACAACATGAATGATGTCTAAGGATAAAGGACTACCCATGTCACATGTAGGAATTCTAAACTTGGATTGGGTAAAGGATGCAAGTTGTTGTTGTAAAGATGACACAGTTTGAGCCAAACTAATAATTGTGGAATCATTAGAGGAAGCAGGTGATATAGAAATATTAGGAACACTAGGAAAAGTGTAGGAAGTAGCAGGAATAGAAGACACAACTGGTGGAACATTAGGAACCATAGTTGGAAGGGGATTAGAATAAGTAAAAGGTACACTATGATATGAAGGTTGTGAGGTAGGTAAAGATACCAAAGGAGCACTCATAGGAATAGATGTAATTGGGATAGATGTAGTCATCAAAGGAGGAGTACAAGTAGGAATGCTAGGTAAAGGAATAGAAGGTACCTCACTAGTGATAGGAGGTGTATATCCTAACTCTTGAGCCTCTTGAGCTAAAGGTTTAACATTTTAATGCACAAGATGAGTAAGACCACGTAAGAAGTTAACACCTTGATCATTATCATAGAGGACTTTCTTAAGAGCCTCTATAGCTTGGATGGAATCTTGATTGTGGTTTTCTTGGATAAGCCAATTTCCCATTTTATCAATTTTGGTTGAGAGTTTTTGCACTTGTTCAGGAGGAACTCTTAAGGCATCATCCTCATCATGAGATGAGTGAGAAGATTTATGATCCATAGAAGGATTGGAATCATGAGTTATCAAGTTATCATCCAGGATTCTAAGGAAAGGAGAGGAAGACTCAGGATCAAAGGAACCCATAATTCTACAGCTTCTTTTAACCGGGATACTATACGTAGGACTAGAAGTGGTAAAGCTCATACACCAATGCAATGCAAATGAACTAACACAAGATATTGATTTATGAATTTTAAATTTAATTGAAAGAACATGCAAAATCTAGCATAAACATATAAATCTAACACCAAAAAGAAAGAGTTGTCTATCGCGGGTTCACCAAAATGTAAAGGAAGAAAATTGATTATATGATGTATTGATTAGGGGTGGATTTCCTTAACCTTTACATTTAATTTAGTTTTTGTTATGTATGTGATTGTGATATTGAATTGTTGTGTGATTAAGCATATAGGGGGAAGGAAGATAAGATGTTCCTCTTTTATCCCCAAATGCACAAATGAAAGATCCAAATTGATTAACCCAAAAGAAGGATCAATGCACAAGTGAATCAATCATTTGGAAATGAGGGAAAGGAAGAAGATCTTAAATTATGTTCTTTTAATTAAATAGATATGATATATGATAGTAATTGAAAAGGATGAGAGGAAGTACTAACCTTAAAGAATTGTAGATCAAAGAATACTATTTTCTGAGGTCTGTACTCTGTTTCTGGAAAATCTAAAGTATGATTCAGAAAGGAAACGCAGAGACGAACAAAACCCAGAAATATTTTTCCAATCTGACACCGTCTTATGAAAAAGTTTGACCTTGACCCAATAATCTCACCGCTAACCCAATAATCTCGACCCTGACCTGCACAGGTCCGACAGAAAATCTGTTCACAGATCCTGATAGTTCGTTGAAAAGGGTATCCAAATCTGAGTTCAAATCTTCAATCCTGAACCTGTACCTGCAATAAAAAGAGATTTTTTTGTTGGGGGGGAGGGGTTTGCCTTAGTCAAACCCCAATTTTGGAATTAACCTCAAATATATATAATTGAAATTGCAGAAGTAAACAAAGTAAATGCATAAATTCACTATGTAGCTTGAATCCTTCAATGGCCTCCCATGGATCTCTTTGATGAATGGATGCTTGATGATGGATGAATCCTTGCTTCAAATCTTGCTTTATTTCTTGCTTGAATCTTCACTTGATGATTCTTAGGCGTCAATGGAGGACTTAGTTTCTCAATATCGCTTAGTGATAGTTGATTATGCTTAGTATCGCTTAGAGAAAATTGGAGGAGAAAACTTCCTTTTATATGAAATTAGGGCACAATCTTCTAAGGAGGCCAACATAGGAGAATTAAATTCCCATTAAAGCCTTTACCCCTAGGAGAGGACCTATGTTAAATGTAATTTAGGAATCATCACTTCGAAACCTGAAACAGCTGACTCGGAAGCAGGAATTAACCTTTTTCAAAGATCGACGTCTAGAAACCGTGGGACCTTGAAATCTGGACCCTGGGTCAAGGTTGAGGTTGAAATTGACCTAGGTCAGGGGTGAGGTCTACCTTGACCTAGGTCAGGGTCGAGGTCGACATAGACCCAAAATTTTGACCCTGACCCTGATGTCAAAGATCTCAAATTTGCAGTCTAGAATGCCATAAATTGGCTAGAGAAAGGTGGAGAATTGGGGCAGAACAAGGGGAAATATAGGTCTAAATTAGGAACCCATTCAAGGCACTTGACATGACCCCAAAACCACTTACTCGGAAGGCTAAACAAGTCTATAATGGAAGTGCTTCCATTTTTTGACTATACAGGTTGGAAATACAATATATTGATTACAAAAGGATAAAGGTTAATTGCTAAAAGTTTTGAGGGTACTGATTCACCCCTCCCCTCTTAGTACACGATTCCATTATTTCCAACACTTGTATGCACTGATGCAAAATATGATTGGCAATCATCTTCTCAATTTTCCAAAAACCCTAGATATCTGTAAATTTGTTTACTAATAGGGATGTCGATCCTCCACACTGTATTTTATCTACCCGATAGAAACCTCAAGAAATAAAACATCAAACACACAACCAAAGATCCAAAATGAAATCCATAACCATCTTCTAATGATATCTTGATATTTTCAAGAAAATTATCCAATAACAGTTTAAAAAGATCAAATTGAACACCTTTCGTAACCATGTTATGTGCAATATAGAGTGTCATAGCTGAAGTAGCACCATCAAAATTTTGAAAGAACATTTTGTAAGAGATTCCATTGGAAAAATACCTCACCACCAGATCTTCAAGGGAGTTTATCAAGATTGCGTACTGATCAAAGTCGATACCAGTAAAATCCTTCACTTCATTATACTTTGTCATGTTCTTTCTAGGAAGGTCTCCAATATTGCACAATACTATGATATCCTCAATTAATTCTTTCATTATAGCACAAGGTTTATCCAAAACCATGTTTCCATCCCAAAATTGACTCAGCAAAATCATGACAAATTCCTTGTCATCGAACCAGGGAAATTCTCCCCAAATATCCAAGCTAAGGCTATGAACTCTCTCCAAATCTTGTGTTGATAAACCAACTTCCATTTGTCTAATTCTATTATGATAAAATTATTTTAGTTTTATCTTCTTCAACATCCTTGACACAACTACACCGGTATTACAAAAACTAATTGAGATTCCATCTTTGCAACTGAATATTTTTCTTCAACCTCTCTCAAACTGTGTGAAAAACTCTAATTTTTCTTCTTGCAACAATGACAAATGATTTCAAACTTTCACTTTTTATAACTACGATCTTTTACAACTACAATTCTCACCAAAAACTAATTTTCGCTGATGCAACCCATTCGTACACATCACATCAATCATTTAAAACAATTGTAATCATTAATTATCCATTCAACATACTGTAGACAAGCTAGTTGTAACTGGTATCACCTCAGATATATAGATTTTTCCTTGTATACCAATAGATAGTTATGAGTGATTGATAATGAATAGTGAAGACTGATTTAGACTAGACTTGATTGAATAGATTACTCAGACTAATTTAGAGTGGATTGGCTACCTAACAGAATTGATTAATTAGAAAACTAAAGAGTTTAAATAGAAGACTGCTTAGATTAATTAGAAGACTAAATAGATTGATCAGAAGACTGATTAGATTGATTAGATGAATGAATATATTGATTAGAAGATATAATAGAATGATTAGAAGACTGATTAGATTGATAAGTCAGACTTAAAGTCAGTATTAGTCATAAAGGTGGAACTAGACAAATAATTATCATTAAATAAATTTAAAATTTATTTAATTATGCAAATAAATAGGAATAAATACATCACATAATTTATTTATTTCAAGAAGATTTAGTTGACATCATGGAAGTAGAATAATTAAATAAAATAATTATTTTATTCAATTTATAGAAGACATAGTTAGTAAATTAAATAATTATTTATTTGTGATGACAAAAATGAGAAATGTTAGTTTAATTAAATAATAAAAATTATTCAATTAAATTTGGAGAAAAGACAATAATTAAATAATAAAATTATTTAATTAATATTTAGAAGAATTATTAGATGAAATTAGATGAGAATTTAAAGATTAATGAAGTGGACGTTAAATAATTTATTAAAATCACATTTATTGAATTTTGAGAGAAATGACAAATTTGAATTTAAATTAGGAGAATGACACAAATAAATTAAATAATCTAGATTATTTAATTAATTAAGATGAGAATTAGTGTTAAATATTGCACACATGCGATGGGACCATTTTAGGTGTCTACATGTATATAATTTAGGTTACTACAAGAATATACAGTTGGAAGAACTAATGATTGAATAGGTGTCTAGATGAACATTTTTGTTAAATAATATTATGAGATCTACTAAGGGTTAGGAAGTGGAAGGAGATTTGTCTAGTATGATAAATTACCTTCTCATTTTTACAAATTTTAAGGTAAAATTTTTCCTTAGGGTCACACTCAGATGATGCAATTGTATCATATGACATGAATCTATATTGGAACTATAAAAGATAATATATACATATTTCTCGTAAGAGAGAAAATAGTTATTATCATCTTCTGTGTTTGGTTGCTAATTTTGAAATTAGAATTGAAACATTCAATCTCATTGTGTATCGAAGAGGCATTGAATCTGCTTCATGCGAGAATTTCTATCTGCATTGAACAAAGTAGAACCGAAGAAGGATGGCAGATGCCCAGGAATTCCTAGAGATAGAACCGGGAACATTTGATGTGATAGTAATAGGCACAGGGCTTCAAGAATCGATCATGGCAACGACCACAACATCTTAAGGGCAGAGTGTGCTGCACATAGACTCCAATTCCTTTTACGGCCACCACTGGGCTTCTCTATCCCTCGATGAAGTCACCCAATGGGCCTCTTCATGCGGCCGCTTCAGTGCTTCCCAACCTCGGACGCAAACCAAAATTCATGCACTATGAAAGTTATAAGTCTACACCGAATCTGTTTATAAGAGATATATTTATCTGCGGTAAAAATTGTTTGCCATTTTCATTGCAGCATTGGAGGACTCGAAAAAGATCAAACAAAAGCCTGTGTTTCAAACATCACAGTCTACGACAACTATATTTCAGAAGCACTAAACGGTGATCGAATAAAGACATGGCAGGGTGAGCATTTCAAGCGTGAACCCAAATCTTTAAACATAAGCTCAAATAATGTGATTTTTAGAGCATTGTGCAATGCAGGGAGGAATGGGATCTGTGATAGGAGTTTTGTTCTCTAAGATAGAGGTGTCGAACGTAAAAGTTCTGATCGTGATCGACCAGTTTTACTGCGACAAAAGATCGTGCCGGAACCAGACATCAGTAGTGGCGATTGCAGGCGTAAAATAAGAGAAAATCAATGGGGCTTATGAAACAAAAGCTTGATTTTTTTTCCCTGCCTTTCCACAAACCCTGAAGATGCACGAACCCAACTTTGAATTAAATGGGGCTCATAAAAATCCAAACCCAGAAGATGAATTCAAATTCAATCTATTGGGTGGGAAGATAGTGCCACCCATTTTGGTGCCAAAACCGGATTTTGATGTCCAAAACCTAAATTGCAATTTAGCGAACCAAACTACGGATTTGGCAAAAAAACATAAGTTCTGCACCCAATTCCACCCCAATTCCAGTAACCAAATGGGGCCTTAAGGAAGGACCACTAGAGGAAGGAATAAGAACATCATTAAACAAAAAAAAGTACACAATGAAAAGAGATGAAGTGTAAAATGATTTGTAATAATCTTGGTTCTAAAGAAACCATTACAACTATTTATCAACCAAATTATATATTAAATGCATTGAAAATAAATACAACATAATATAAATATGCATAATATGAAGACATGGTGAATTTAACATGAGCATGCACATCTTTATTTTCACTCTATTTAACAAGCATTACTTTCTTAAAAATATATGTATTACTAGCATGAAGCATAAAATTGAATGAATAGGGAGGAATGTTCATATTAGCCAATGTATCTACATGTGTTCCTAGAAATGTATGAGTATAAAAAAGTGGACCAACATGGGAGAATAGATATAGAAAACAAATATTATGAATATGACCATTTAAGATTTTCTCATTAAATGTCACATGAACAAAATGAAATGTGCTTAATTCCAATACATTATTACTATTATTGGAAGGCTAATCAATAGTCACTAGACTTAGAAGAAACAATATTATCATCATAAATTACACAATCCAACACATAAAAAATTTCAACCACTATGAAGTTTACAAATGAGTGCAAAGAATCAAAGAATTGAAAATTTTTAAATGATGACAAATTCACACAAAAAATATAAACAATGCATTTATAATAAAAAAAAACATATTAAAATATGTATCAATACCTTTATGATAAATTAGTAAAAGTGAATTAAAAATAGATGAATTAAATATAATATATTAATGTGATTATGAATATGGCCATTTAAGATTCTCATTAAATGTGACAGGAAGAGAATGAAATGTTCTTAATTATTGATATACATCACTACTAATGGAAGGATAATCAAGAATAAATAATGTTTGCATCACAATTAAACAATCCACATAAGGAATCCAACCAATATGAAATATATGAATGAGAGAAAAGAGTCAAAAGATAAATGAAATTTAAGTGATAACAAGATTCCTAAAAAAAACCTAAATATCAAATTTATAAAAAAAAAAAAAAAAACACCATCTTAAAATTAAAATATGTATCAATACTTTTATGATAAAAAGGAAGTATAGTAAAGGTAGATGAATTAGATATGATACATTAGAAAAATACATCAAAATCTTTAATGTGATTATTTATGGTAGATACTACTACTAATGAAAGCGATAAGTGTATCAATAACCTTAAACAATATTATCATCACAAATTGCATAATGCATATTAATAGTTCCAATCAATATGAAGTATAAGAATGAGCGAAAAAAATTAAAGAATTAAAAAATTAAATGATCACAATTTGACTTGATGTGAAAAATATCTCCTACTTATCAAACAGATTCGTAAAAAATCTAAAGAACGCATTTATATTTAAACAAGTGCCACGTAGTGGCGAAGTATTTGCCTAATAATTAATTATAGTTCTAATATTAAATATAATTTATTAAAGTATAATAAATTTTATTAGAAGATAATAATTTAATAATAATAGAGGTTCTCAAACTATAAAATAATTTTAGTAAATTTACTAAGGATAATTATTTAATATAAAATTTGTACACTTATGAAATAATAATATAATAATTATTTTGATAACTAAAATTAAAATAATTTATTATTTTTAATTGTAAAAAAATTATAAAATTAATTATTATTTTTCATTATTTTTCTTTATTTTATAAAATATACATATTTTTTGAGAGAAATATCAAAAATTGCAATGGACATAGTGCTTCCGTGAAATGTGTATATAAGACCCCAAATTTATTCGCCAATCAACATGAAGAAAAATAATTTTCAGAAATTTTTTACTGAACAATTTCACATACCCATTTTAAAACGTGTATCAATATTCTAATGGAAAAAAAAAAGACAAGTGAACTAAAGATGGATAAATCAAGCATAATAGGTAAAAACCAAGATCATCATGAGGTTCATCAAATAGACTCAAACTCAAGACCTCCCATATGAAAAGCTCGCAACTTACCACTACACTACAGCATGTTCCCTTTTAAAATGAGTATTATTATTAATGGTACACACGGATTTAAAGTAATGAGAATCAATAGTTAATGTTATTATGAATTAGTTAAACATTATTTCGAAGCAAAACAAAAATCATTTGACGAGTGCGTGCATTTTCATGCCCTTCCATCATGCAGTTGGCCTCCATGAGGCGTCTAACGGACATTCGTTATTTTTAACAAACAATGCAGTATATTTTCCATGAATAGTAAGAAATGCAACTTCCATGACCAATATTGTGTATCAATCAATCTATATATATATATCTATCTACACAACCATGCTCTTGTCCACTTATTCAGAATTACTTCTCATTATTCAATTACAGACGCTGCCTTTTTCTAATTTTTTCTTAGAGAAGACGCATGGCGACTCCCCCGAGATGCGCTGCCAGCGTGGCACTGTTCACTCTTGTCTGGTTCTGTTGCCACGTGGGCTCCCGAGCAAATTACACGCAATACGTTTCAGAAACATGCAGCGACATTAAAATTCCAGCTGGCAGCGGTTTCTTCGACAATTTGGGTTCCGCTTTAGCTGACGCACTGGTGAACACTGCGTACCATGACTACAATTACAAGACCACCCACGCTGGCAGCAGGGCACCCACTGCTTACGTGGCTGCCAAATGTATGCCCTACATTACCCGCGACGAGTGCCACGACTGCCTCCAGATCATCACGGAGGGCATCTGGGCCAGGTGTTCTAGTGCTATTGGTGGAGAACAGCGCCTCGTGTCCTGTTCTCTTCGTTATGAGCAGTACTATTTTTGATCGCCCTCCTCCAATTTCAGAGTGATTAGTGAATAAAAGGAAGCTGACTGGACAATCTGGGGAGCTTTAATATTATCATGTCAATGTATTACAGTATTAGGCCTTTAGTTTCTTGTTTAGAATTAGATAAGTTTGTCAGCTATAATGCTGCATGGTTTCAGATATGATTTTAAAAAGATATATAAAGATATATATGCTAGTTATTTTCAATATTTTTTATATGGATTTTTAAAAGATATATATGCTAGTTATTTTAATTTCATGTGAATAATAAATAAGATCAGACAAGATCTTGTTTGAATTATTTTTGAAAGAAATGCAAAATTTTGACCTACCCATTTCAATTCTCTCCTAATATCTTTATACGACAATAATTATTTCTACTTCTTAATAAACTATAGTCTGTCTAACTCAATTTCATTTAAAAAAACATATAGATAAAACTATTCATTTTAAGCATGTAGATGAAATTAAATATTTTATGCATTCATTAATTTTTTTAAAAACTCTTAAATTTTTTATATGCAATCAAATTGTTTTTCCCTAGAAATTTATTATTTTTCTATAATTTTTTGTAAAAATGCACAAATAGA
The DNA here is from genome assembly GCA_018584345.1 of Thuja plicata. Classification (NCBI taxonomy): domain Eukaryota; kingdom Viridiplantae; phylum Streptophyta; class Pinopsida; order Cupressales; family Cupressaceae; genus Thuja; species Thuja plicata. Next base: position 14,337,038 of record MU227649.1, read on the forward strand.
AATGATTCTATTCCAATAATATTTAAATACTTATTAGTTTTACATGAATTTAAAAACTAAAGTACTTTCATTTTAATTTTATAATACTAATATTTTATTAATTTTATCTAATAAATTTTAAAGCCACCTCCCAAGAGAATCAATACATTTAATTTTTTCTAGTGACTCACTTTATTCAACTATAATGTATAATTATTTCTCAGAGAAAGAATAAATGTTTTGAATTGGTGGAGAGCACCCGGGCATACAAACAATCACCACCATCCCAAAAAAATAATAATTTTCAGTTATTTTGCTTTGGTTTTAGTTATGATCGGCATCTCTGTTGAATTTGCTCTCTCCATGTTCAATGTAGCTCTAACAAAAAACCAGAGTAATGTATTTTATGAGGCAAATGCAATTGATAGGTGTAAATCCACAACCTTCAGCCTTCTTGGTCTAACCATATGCAAGGACAAAGCAATTGGGAAGTGTGATGCCAAATTTCAAAATAGCATTATTTTCTTTTTGAAATGCACTATAAGAAAGAATTCCAAGAGGCAGAAAAGTTACTTGCTAGGAACAAGGGAGTTAAAATAAAAGGATATTGCAGTGCCCAAAGCTAGAGAAAGAACAAAGAGTTCATTGTGGAAAACAAATAAGTGAGCAATAGAAGAGATTCATGGTTGCACATAGATGATAGAAAGAATAAAAGGAGTTTGATGGAGGCAAACCTGTAGAAAAAAATAGAGGAATGAAAGGTCAATGAAAATGATCTAATTGTAATCTTTATTTCAATTTTAATATATGTTTATCACAACAATTAATTTAGATTGCAAATTATAGGTTGTCAAGGTACAAATCATAAATTGAATGGTAAATAGAGAGCCTCTATTTTTTAAGTTTTGAATTTGTAGGTTTGGAGAAAGGGTGTTGTTTGTTTTGCACCATAAATACCAAAGATAATTGTGTTTATTTCATAATTTGATGTTAGAATAAGAAAACTTAAAATATATAGATTTAACTAATTAATGTCTAGAAAATAATATTGTTAATATGTTTATTGTATTGGAATCAAAACATGAATTTTGTAAAAGCCTACTATTAATATATATTTATTATATTCAAATTAAAACATAAATTTTCTAAAGGTCTACCTTGAGTGTCTTGAGATCAATCTTCATTAGCAAAAAAATTGCCCGTTGATGAATAGATCTTATATAGTAGATAACAAACATTTACATCCTTGTTCAAATTGTGATCTCTAGTATACAAAGATGTATAAGGATGTCTTTCTTAGAAATACCTTTAAGGAATCTTCATCATTTCTTAGAAAATGTGAATCGTGTAAATTAGTAGAAAATTCATATTTACACTCACTCAATAAATCTTAAGGTCAATGCATACAAGAAGATATGGTAAATTCACAAAGATCTTAATATTGCTTCATTGGAACCTTGCTTGATATTTTCATGAGCCTTTTGTATATGGATTGCTTAAAAATGAATAACATGACAATACGAAGAAATTTAGATTAAGATGATAAGAGATCAAATAGATATAATAAGGATATGGCGTGGATATGATAATGGACTACTAGATATTAAAAAATGGAGCAACATAACACTATGGAAGAAGTCAATCCAATTCATAAAAAAACATAAAGATATGAAGATAAAAGATCCCCAAATGAGATGAGAGACCTCTAATTTATTGAAGTTTTAAAAGAGAAATCAAGGACATGTATGGATTGGTTAATGGATAGATAGTTGAGTAAATGAGAATTAATGTTTTGATAAAAGTTATTGTCATATGACAAGTCTCGCATGAGGGATTAGGGATGAGGTTGACTTAGATAAATATCCATTTGTTCAATTAAGGTGGAGAATAAAGCTTGAGGTTAAATCAAGTAAATATTTATTTAATTAATGGCTAGAATAGGATGAGAAAAAAGTCATAGGCAAATTAATTAAATAAATAATAATAATGGCTAGAATAAGGTGTGATAAAGGTGATGTGTATATTAATTAAGTAAATAATAAATATTTATTTAATTAATGGAACTAGGATAGGGTAAAGTCAAATGTGATTAGGTATGGATAGATTTTGGAGAGTACATTTTTCCCTCTTTAATATGATGTTACAAATAAGAGAAGTAACATCATTTCTAGTATTGTCCAGGTTGTTGACTTCTATAGTTTCAATGACTATCCAAGGGTTTAGTTTATCCCTTTTGCCTAAAACTCTAAGCCTTTTTATGGTTTTATCACTTTTGTTTAAATCATTTATTGACTTGCTTGGTTGTTCACAAGTACGTTGGTGTGTCACCCTTTTTATTTGTGTGCTACTGGGACCCTTTTTTCTATAGTCTTCAAAGTTTCTAATTAACCCATGTGCATTTAAAATAACATAATTAATTTGTAGTAAGGCTTGTCAAAGTGGTCCCTACCATTCTCAAGCTAGCACCATGTGTCCTATTGTCATTAAATTATCATGCAAATTCTTTCTATTGCATGATCCCTTTTAGTAAAATTCATTACCATGTGTTCTCATGATGAAATATCATTTGTGTTGAGTCATTTTCTTGGCCACCACAACACATACTTATATCTCTATATCGTGATAAATTAACTTATCACAAGTCTTCAAAGCCTTCAAGATTTGAAGTTATGTGTAAGTGAAATGATGCCATCTATCTTCCAAGTTTGTTAGGCCTCTCTATGAGAGTCATTGTTCTATTATAGTTCTATTTCTTTGCAAAGTATGAAAACTACAAATATTTTGTGTTTCTCCATGTGTCAATGCTTTGACAACCCTATTTTTCATTGCATCACTATTATTATCATAGTTTTATGACGTGGGACCACTATTTAAGTTTTGAATGGGTGAAAGGATGTCATGCTTGCACTATAAACTTTCTTTATCCTTTCTAGTGAAGAGGTGGCAATTGTTGGTTTATATATTACATGAGTTTATTCTATCGTGGCTCAAAGATTATGATTCATCTTAAGCCTATGATACTAAGATGATGTATAAGGTGGTACCAAGTCACTCCTATTCATGATTTACTTCCAAAGGGATGGTCAAAGTGCACATTGGCTTGAATTCTATGTGTCTATATATCGCATGGCTTCTATATATCATAGTTAAGTAATGAGAGGTTGTTTTGTTAGCTTTGATTATTCTCCATGCAAAATGGCATGACTGCAAAAACATAAATCTACATTATACAATGTGATTTCATTAGTTTTAATACTTTTACAACATCGTGGAGGTGCATTATGAGGATTAGACCAGTGAAAATCACCTAAATATCCATCATGGTATGCAAATTTTGGATTTTGTATAAATACATATGAATGTGTGAATTGGGACACATGTTATGTGTCAAGCTAATTCTTCCAAAAGGTCATTTGATAGCACATGCCTTCTCATAGTTAACACAAAGTTCAAGAAGGTGTTGAGAGATTGTGATATCTATTTGATGTACATCAAGATCAATACTCAAATTTTATTTAAATAGAAAATGATTACATGCTACCACTTACTTCGAGCGTATGCGCATTAATAGAATATTGAGCTATTATTCATCGCTATTTGAATCAATTATATTCATTTATACTCTCTTAAGAACTGAGAGCACTCCTATGATAAACATTTGCACAATTCAAGTTGTTCAATAATTTTGTGAAGCTTCCTAGGGTTTGTGCAATCAATAAAAGAATAAGTCATCTTCATATACTAGCAAGGTTTTAGTCTTTGATAAAGATTTTTTTAAGGTGTGTTAGAGTAAATTATAATCCTTTACAATTCCAAGCTATAAATTTGGGCCCCTAGTTTAGTGTTCCTTTTCCTGGATCATTTTAAGCCTATTTGGACCCTATTCTACAATAAATCTCTATAAGTCATGTATTTTAACTATCACCAAATACTCAAATTAAGACCTCATTTAATATCAAAAACCATGACACTCTTGACTCCTTTTAAGAGGTTCTATTTGGTGGGACAAGGGTGCTCAACACGCCTATCCCACCAAAATTCCCCAAAATTTCAAGCCTTGTTAGTGTTTTCCTTCACAATTTGAATTTGTTGTTAATTTCTCTATTTGACCATTTTGTGTCGGCCTAAACTCAAAAATATATTGTGAGCTCTATATATAGAAAAGTTTTATCGTTCACAAGCTAGAAGAGAATAAAAAGTTCTAACGTCAAGAATTCATATTCACTTCAATCATGAGCATATCTCTCTATAATTTGACACTCATATGGGGCTCATTGTTAGCACTGTATATTGAAAAAAATTTAAATTACAAGCTTTGGCAATTTTCCCGCGTCTTTTCATTCAAAATCCATGTCTCTTCATGCCAAAAAGTCAAATTGTGGTTAAGTTTTCAAAATGCCTTGTTTCAAGCTTTAATCGCGCAGTCGCGCTAGATTTTAAAGTGTCTTTCTATGTGAGCAAGTGAGTGACGAGTCATTTTGCAGTCATGATCATGTCTGGATGAGCTAAGATAGCAGCGCGAGTGAGCGACATGGTCATTGTTCAAGTGCGTTGATCGCGCAGTCGGGATGTCTTTTTAATTTTAGGTTGTTAGTCGGTGACTGAGCGAGTTGAAAACATTTGTTTGTCATTCACTCGCGAAGATCTAAGTCATTTGTCAAAAATCTCAATGAGTCAGTGAGCAATTAGGTTTTGGTGTATCGCACAGTCGCGGTAGTCTTATGTCTTTGGTTGTTGGGTCTGCGACTGAGCGAGAGATATAAAGTAAAAAAATTTGTCGTTCACTCGGGCTAAATTCTTATTCATATATTTTGAGCCAGCGAATGCGCGAGGAGGTTAGGTTATAATTTTTGCTCACTCGTTTGAGTTCTAACTAATGTTATTTTTGCAGTATGAGTAAGTGATGGATTATGTTTGGTCATCAAATGGTTCCACTCACTCAGTACCATAGTAAGTTTTCAAGGTTTTGAAGTGCACGAGTGTGCAACTAAAGAAATCATGTTGGTTATCGCTCACTCGCAGATGAAGTGTTGATTAAATTTTTGAGCCTGCGAGTGCATGATGAAGGAAATTGGAGGTTGTCACTCAGTCACTCATGAAGCAAGTTAAGCCAAAAAATATCAGCGAGTGAGCGATTGATGAATTATAAAGTTTTTGTGAAGATACTCGCTCATTTGCGAAGGATCTAATCATGAAGAATTTTTGGTAGCGAGTGCGCGACTGTGATTCAAAAAAGGTCATCGCTCACTCGCAGATAGTTTTGAGTTGAAATAGTTTGCAGTGCGAGTGAGAGACCAAGTGAAAAGTGCATAAAGAAAATGGTCATCGCTCACTCGTGGAAATAGAAAAATGGATCAAAAGGGATGGCAACTGTGCGACTAGCAAATTATTTGTGACTATTTTGAGTCATCGCTCACTCGAGCACATCCAAGCGTGATGAGCTAGAGGTCAAGGAGTGCGTGACCAAGGAAAAATTGAGTGATAAAACTTTACTCGCTCACTCTTGCGGGTTTCAAAAAAGTAAAGTGTTGAGCAGTGAGTCCGTGATTGATATAAGGAATAGTGTTACCCACTCACTCGTGCAAGTGTATGTTGGAATTATTGGAATGATGTATCGAGAGGGGAGGGGTGAATCAGTACCTCTAAAATTTTTATGTGATTGGCCCATTAACCTTTGTGTCATCAGATTTGTATATACCTATCTATCTGTTCATCTTTGATTATGTATGTGTGATCATATTATTAGTTCTTTATATGTATAAACATTCAAGAAACATTCATGAAAACAAATAACACATAACACATGATATGATATCGCAGAAAACTCCTGTTAGGAAGTAAAAACTGTGATGGGGATGTCTACCCACAAAACTTCACTATTTGCAGATAAGAAGGGAACCGGTAAAGGCTTACAAATGATCACTTCTGATGATCTACCCTGTTAAGAGTATTAGAGTGGAGACCTATTAGGATCTACTTCATTTGAATCTTTAGCAACACCGTTAGGTGTGCACTCTGTTAAGAGAT
>MU227649.1:14347926-14357930 GCA_018584345.1 Thuja plicata
ATCTATCTGTTCATCTTTGATTATGTATGTGTGATCATATTATTAGTTCTTTATATGTATAAACATTCAAGAAACATTCATGAAAACAAATAACACATAACACATGATATGATATCGCAGAAAACTCTTGTTAGGAAGTAAAAACTGCAGTGGGGATGTCTACCCACAAAACTTCACTATTTACAGATAAGAAGGGAGTCGATAAAGGCTTACAAATGATCACTTCTGATGATCTACCATGTTAAGAGTATTAGAGTGCAGACCTATTAGGATCTAGTTCATTTGAAGCTTTAGCAACACCATTAGGTGTGCACTCTATAAAGAGATTTATCAAAGAACTGTTAAGTCCACCTTCTACAAAAGGATTTCTATTGTGATGCACTTGTTAGAATGCAACTACAATATAAATGTTGATTTGATAGTGAATGCAATCTCTAATTACTGATAACAGATCCTGTATAGCTTATAATGTATGTATGTAATCACCTTGAGTGATTGAGTAATACCTTGTCTCTGCTCATCGATAGCCTTCCTATGTTCTTGATAACTGTTGTGATTTGTTTCTGAACTTTGCATGAATTCTCTTCTTCTACTTAGATGCTCTCCATAGCTACTATCATTCTTCAAATGATTACAAGTCTTTTTTATTACAAATGATGGAACATCTATTTATACTAGTTTCTAGCTCTATTCTTGATTCACCCTTTTCAAAATTAACTCTAGATCCAAGGTTTACAACTTGACCTTGATCTTTAGTTAGATATGTTTTAGATCCGTTAGGATGCTTTAAAATATTCTAAAACATTTACAATATTCTTGCTTCACACTTAAGTTAAGATTTAAAATAAATAAAAACTCTATAATGGTTAAAATTTCTAGCTAATATAGACTCTATATTTAAAATACGCCGAGATGCATCGAGGCGTTGAATTTTTCCAAATTGAATTTTTAAAGGTGAATGATGAAAAAATTCAACGCCTCGATGCATCTGGCGTATTTTAAATATAGAGTCTATATTAGCTAGTAGCAGCTGCAGCGCGTGTAACACATTGAATTAATTAATTTGATTAGGGTTAGCATTTAGAGTTACAATTTATATCATGGCTCTGGTTAGCATTGGGGTTAGAGTTTTGTTTGAAGTACTATTAGGATTAGGGTTATAATTATTGATAGAATTAGGATTACGGTTGGAGTTAGGATTATGCTTAGGGTTAAGGTGAGGATTATTGTTACAGTTAATGTTTTGAATTAGACCTACAATTATTGTTAGGGCTAGGGTTTAGGATTATCGTTAAGATTTCGGTAAGGGGTAGGGTTTACATCATAGTGAGGGTTAAGGTTATGGTTGTGGTTAGGGTTAGGGTTAGGTTTTGGGTTATATTTTATATTATTGTTACGGTTATGTTTTCATAATGGTTAGGATTAGGGTTTGGCTTAAAAATAGGTTTTGAGATAGAAATATGGTTAGTGTTAGGGTTCAAGGTAAAAATAATGGTTAAAATTAGGGTTTATATCATGGTTAGGGCTAGAGTGAGCATTCAGGTTAGACATATATAGTTAAGGTTAAGGTTAAACCCTACGTTTAAGGTTAAGGGTTTGGATTATGGTTAAGGTTAAGGCTAAGATTAAAATTACGACAAGTATTAGGGTTTGAGATTATAATTAGAATTATATTTAGATTTAGGGTTTTCATCATGGTTCTAATTAGGATTCAGTATTATGGTTAAGGTTTTTTAGGATTAAGGTTTAGGGTTTACTGTATAGGGATTGAGGTTCATGGTTTGGTTAGGTTTTGGATTAGGGTTAGGGTTAGGGTCAAAATAATAGTTACAGTTATGATTATAGTTAGGATTTAAGAGATTAAGATTATTGGTTATAGTTAGTATTTACATAATGGTTGAGTCTAGGGTTTTGCATATGCCTAGGAAGAGGGTTAGGGTTAAGATTATGGTTATGGTCTTGGTCCAGGATTATGGTTTATATTTTTGTCTGGGTTAGGGTTTATACCATGGTGAGGGTTATGATTAGGGTTTGGATTATGGTTAAGGCTAAGATTATTATCATGGTTAGGATAAGGGTTTACCTAGGCTTGTGGTTGTTGATAGAATCATGTTTAGGTTTAGGGTTTTATAATGGTTCTAGGGTTTTAAGGCTATATAATAGTTAGGGTTAAGTTTTGGAGGAGGTTTAGAGTTAGGGTTGGGGTTATGGTTAGGAATAGGGTTTAGGATTATAGTGAACAATTACATTTTATTAGTTAGTTTTAGGTTGATAGTTAGGTTTAAGGTTTGGGTTATGGTCAAGTTAAAGGCTAGAATAATAGTTAGAGTTTAGGGTTATTGTTATGATTAGGATTATTGTAGATGTATTGAGGCATTGAATTTTTTCAATTTTAATTTTTATTAAAGTTGAATGATGAAAAAATTAAACGCCTCGATACATCTGGGCGTATTTTATATATAGAGTATATATTTGCTAGTAGCAGTGGCGATGTGGTAAGGCATTAAATAAATTAATATAAAATTATATAGAATATATTTATATATATTTTAAGGTTAGGGTGTAAGATTATGATCAGGATTAAGGTTTAGGATTATAATTATCATTAGGGTTAGGGTTTACATCATAGTTAGTATAATGATTATTGTGAGGGTTTTTTATTAGGGTCAATATTAGGGTTAAGATAGTGGTTTAGGTTTATACCATGTTTAGGGTTTGGGTTGTCTACATGGTTTAAGTTATACTCTTTTTTAGGATAAGGATTATGGTTAGGGTTAGGGTTTAATGTTTGGTATAGGGTTTAAGTTTAGGGTTAGATTCATGGTTCAGATTATGCTTAGAGTTAGGGTGTACATCGTGGTTAGTATGAGTAAAGATTGAAGCTAGAGATAGTATTAGAGATAGAGTATGAATTGTGATAGGTTTTAGGTGTTGATTAGGGTTAGGGTTAGAATCAAACATAGCACTCTTTTTATTAGGGTTAGGGTAAGAATTGTTGTTGGGATTAGGGTTAGGATTAGAGTTAGAGATGTACTTAAGGTTAGGATTGGGGTTAGGGATAATTTTATGGATATGATTTAGAATTATGATTAGGGGTAGGGTAAGGGTTAGTATTAGGGTTAGGATTATATTTAGGATTATGGTTTAGGGTTGGATTTAAGGTTATGGTTAGAGTTAAGGTTTACATCATGGCCAAGATTAGAGTTTGATTTTAGGTTATGTTTATGGTTAAGATTATGGTCAAGGTCAGGGTTTACATTATTTTTATGGTTAGGGTGTCATGGTCAGTATTATGATTAGGTTTCTAGTGTTCAAAAGTTACATTTTATGGTTATGGTGAATAATTCTCACCTGAACTTAACCCTGATTTTAAATTTAGTTAGACCCTAATATTACCCCTTACAAATGTCACCTAAATTGAGCACTAATGTCAAAGATAGCCCTAACTTCTTTTTAGAATCAACTCATTTAACACTAAAATTAACCCAACTTCATATTTATATAATATAACTATAATTGAACTCTTACTATAATTTAATCCTAAATCCTAACGGTTCCATAATTCAAAGATTTTCTTGTGACCCTAATACAACTTGAACCCTAATTATATCCTAACCTCAACTTTATTTGAAGCTTGACTAACTCAAGCCCTAACCATGATTTACTTCTAACTAAATATATCTCCTATAAATCTAATTGAACCCTAACCCTAATAATAACTATTTACCCTTAACTATAATTATTATCTTAAATAAACCCTAATTTTAATTTAATTAAACTCTAATTCAATCATTACCTAATTTTCACACTAACCTTAAAATTAACCATTAGTAAAAACTAAGCTTATTTATAAAAATATTAATTAACTTAATTGCTAATAGAATTCTCCCTATTATCACCAATCAAAACTTATTCTAATAGAAGTCAGTCTAAGATTTAGGGTTTATGATTATGGTGAATAATTCTCACGCTAATATTAACCCTTACAAACCTAACCCAAATTGGCCACTAACGTTAAAGCTAATCCTAACTTGTTTTTACAATTAGCTCATTTAACCTTAACATTAACCAAACTTACATATTTATAATATAACCCTAATTGAACTCTTATTATAATTATATCTTAAAGCTAATCCTAAACCCTAACCCTAATTATATCTTAACCTCAACTTTATTTGAAGCTTAACTAATTTAAACCCTAACCATTATTTAGTTCTAACTTATAATTTTAGATTATAATTATCAATTATAATCTAAAAGTATATTTAATTTTTCTAAAGATTTATTTAGTCAAACTTAATCAAAGATATATTAGATAAAGAATAATAAATAAGCATTACCAAATAGTAATTTGACATTTTTATTTTGTTATCATACTTTTCATATTAAATATATTATTAATATATATTTTAATTAAAGATAAATTTATATTGTTTATTATTTAGGGATTAGAAGAAACTCATTGAAAAAAATAGAAATTAATCTAAGCATATAAGAAACATTTCTACTTAATTTTTCTTTTTTATTTGCATGCAAATCAATTTAAATTTTAAAATAAACCAAATTCTATTTTTTTTTTTTATAATGACTCATCAATTAGTTTTAGAATAAATGTAAAACTAAAATCTAGATATATAGTATCTTTTTAAAAATAATTTAAATTTCTAAAATTATTTGAAATATATAAATTTTTATTCTATTTTTTCTTTTTAGCATGCAAACTATTTCATCATTTAAATTAGAATAAATTCTATTTTAAAAAAAATATCAATTAGTTTAAGAATAAATTTAAAACTAAAATCTAAATAGAAATAGAACATTTCTATGTTTTTTAGATAAATGAACAAAATTTCTATTCTATTTTTCACTTTTTACTACAAATTGTTTCAAATTTTAAAATTAAAATAAATTCTACTTTTCTAATTATTAATATTTCAAACAAGAATTATTAAAGAATAAACCCTAAATATCTTTGCATGTTACATTACAACCATATTTAATTTAACAAGTAATCCAATGAAGCTTTTTTAGAGGCTTTAATCCTATGTTGGCAAGGAAAGTTTATGCCCGACCCAAATAATAGAATGAAACTTCTATATATCATTATTAATAAAAAAAAAAATACATTAATTTAATTTAATAAAAATTAAAAAATAAAATCCACAAGTCTCATGCCATTAAGGCAAATTAACAACCATTTTACATAGCATTACCGTTTGCTTTTACTATGAGTGTTTTGCATCACCATACTTATAGCAAGAGATTCCACAATTTTAATCCCGTGACATGCAAAAAGAAGGCGATGGATCACCAATTGACCTGCTTTAAGACAATGGAATTCCTCACAGGTATGATATTGTTTTATCTTCTTCTTCATCTCACCTCTAGCACTCCAGTTATGAGCCATTCTATCCCCTTGATCAAAGTTCAATGTGCATGTATTTCTGCTATATTTGAATAAAATAGATTTGTTGAAAATGCCATTAACAGGTTTAAAAACTAATCCAAAATAGGGCATGGAAATGCATCAAATAATAATGGACTTGCTTGGGGATTTTCGTTAGCTAGAAATGCTCTAATAAAAATGCATGCAAAGTACAATAGTTTTTTACAGAAAAACAATATGGCTGATGCCTTTTTGCATGTTGCATCGCATGCTCTCTAAGGGATCCCGCATCTCCCTTCCCTTTCTACAGTAATAATTTTCTTTTTGAAGTGTCTATTGTTATCCATGCACTCCACAACACACACGTATTTCATTTTTAAGAGAAATTTATAAGCAGACCCAGCCACTGTATGTACAATTTCATATCTGTTTTGGGTGCTTGCGTGGGCTAAGCTAAGAATGAAGATGATGTTTATGCTTCCTCTGCTACTCCTTTTCCGTCTCTCGGCGCTACCTTCTGTTATGGAAATTCCTTCTAATTATTCCGCTGCTTCCCTTGAATTTGTTGATGTTTCTATGAAACAATAAATTCAGCGAAGAGACGATCAGGGAGGTGTATCATCCTACCCGAAGGACCACATGAGGATTTTATCCTAGGGAAATAAATCGCTCTCTTCACTATTATTTTTTGCGTCTTTGATCATTTTAAAGGAGTTCATAGAGGAAACGAATCACAGATTGGTATGTGTAATGTTTCTATTACACTATCTTATTTCACAGGCTGGCATGCGTAACGTATCTATTCCACTATCTTCTTAATGCAGCGGGAAGAATACCAACCAGCATATTATCTACTCCACTATCTTCTTAATGCAGCGAACAGAATATCAACCATTTCTTTTTTCTTACACTGTTACTTTAGATGACCTCCTATAGACGTTGAATGCCATTGTAGATTACGCCTCTCGGCGTAACTAGTTTCTAGCTCTATTCTTGATTCACCCTTTTCAAAATTAACTCTAGATCCAAGGTTTACAACTTGACCTTGATCTTTAGTTAGATATGTTTTAAATCCGTTAGGATGCTTTAAAACATTTACAATATTCTTGCTTCACCCTTAAGTTAAGATTTAAAATAAATAAAAACTCTATAAATAGAATTACATTGCTTTATCTGACGTGTAAAAATCAAATCCACTTTTTGCGGGTTCTTTAACTGACTGTCAATTCTGATGGTCGGATTGCTCTGTTAGTCTATCAGTTTTCTTCTCCATTGGTGTTCCTTACTTGAACTATTCGTTGGGTATGCCTTTTCTACTCCGTCGGCGATGTTCTCAAAACTGTATCGCCGGTTATGCTTGTTGTCGGTAATTTCTATACTTAGTATTTTCACGTTAGACATTTTTTCCTATAGGGCATGCTTGTTGTCCGCTGGTTATGCTTACTATTTGTCGGTTATGCTTATACCGATGACCTTCATCATGTTTTTCTCTTTAAGTATACTAATGGAAAAACCTAATGTCATCAGTGTAAATGCAAAGGATAAAGAGGTAGTGAGTACGTAATTACTAAATGATGAAGTTGCCATCTAGGTCATCACTTAGTCGCGGATGACATAAGCCCAAGTAAAGAAGAGACCGCGAGTGCGCGACTGGTTGTAAGGAAAGGTCTCATCGCTCACTCGCAAGGAAAATTTTGAATGTAAGAAAAGGACGGTGAGTAAGTGACAAGTTGACAAGTGGCTCATGTCAGGCTTACAAAAGCAAAAGAGAAAAAGTGAGTACTCTTTTCCAGCAGGGATCAAGCAATGTGAATTAATGGTAGCATTAGTTATAGAGAGATGATTGTATGACACTGCAAGTGTGAGTTGTTAGAATGAATTTAGAATAACTAAGAGGGGAGGGGTGAATCAGTTATCCTCATGTCTAGATGTAGCAAATTAAAACTTTCTATATTTCTGATCTACTCGACAGCAGTTACATAAGTCAACAACTTTAATCACGTAGTTTTCTATCAATTGAAATTAGCTTGTAGAAACATAACAGTAAACAAACCATAAGCATTCACACAAGTTGACACAAGTATTTAATGTGGAAACCCAATAAGGGAAAAACCACCAGTAACATGCTACCAAGTTTTCACTCTTCTGAAGTGATGCCCTATGAGGAGCCAACCCTGTGAAAGGTTACAATAACACACTGTTAGGTGTGACCTGGTTAAAGGATTTAATCACCCTGCCAGGAGTGGCCTGGTTAGAGGACTTAGAACATTCCAATCTGAATGTCACCTTGTTAGAGGATTTATACAAATGACTGTTAGTTCAACCTTGTTAAAGGATTTAACTGATACAATGGTAAGAAAGTAATCAGCAGTTGTGATCTAGTACATACAACTTACTTTGCAAATTCAAATCCAATTACAGCTCTGATGTTAACTTACTGGATATCCTGCATTGTCATTTCAACCTTCTGATATGCTTGGAAATCCATCAAGCAATCACACATGCAACTCTCTGCTTCTGTATTTAGCCTTCTCTGCTAGATGATGCCAAACAGTAAATCAACTATGCAATCCTCTTGCATACACATCCACACTTCACATTTAGTATGAAACCTCTTGCATACTAAATGAATAACCCCTTGAGGTTATCATATACCTCTTTGTCTAGGTCAGATAAATCTTTTGCCGCTTAAACAAGATCGTAGATCTTAGGTTAGGTTAGATCCAACGGATCATCCCATCTTTACATTACATTTACTTCTCCAAAGTAGTCTCTAATTAAATCTTGAAACCATGCATTAATTACAGTTACCCATACATTAAATGATGTGGATCAATCTTTAATTAACATTACATATCCCATTAAAATTAACTAAGTCGTCCAGAGATCTCAAATCTCATCATTAATCCATTTACTGTAAGTCGGCCAACATCACTATTTTCACTCGGCAATTTCACTGGTGCTCGGCAATGAACAAATTTTCTCGTCACAAACAACTTTACTCAGCATAAGCAACTTTGCTCGGCACAAGCCAAAACTTTCTCGGCACAGAACAGACAAAAAAACTGTCTTTGAAAGATAAACAACTAATTACTTTGCCAGAGTGCCAACTGATCAAGTACCCTTTTATTTTCCTTAACTCAACCATTCACTTGGTCTTCTTGTTAAAGCTTCCACATCAATAATAGATATGGTACTCAAACAGATAACAATAGTCTCACGAGTCAAGGTTTGACAGCAATGACAAAATAACAATTGCTTGCATTGTCACTTTCCAACAATCTCCCTCCTTAGCATTGATGGCAACACAAAATATTAAAACAATGATTTAACAAGCATAGTTACCAACCAATCCAAAAATTCACCCGTGTTCCTTGATATGAACGAATCTTTATTAATGTATTTAGCTTCATTCTGATTATTATCTATAAAAAATTTCTCCCTCTGTGTCTGTAATCATCTGTGTCTAATCTTTTGCCTTCTGTAGATTCCCTCTGAGTAGATAATCACTTTAATGTTTTCAATAGTAACTCCTGCCTCTATGTAATCTTTCCTTCTTTGTAATATCTCTTTCTCGACAATATTTTCTAATCTCTCCCTCAACTTATTCCTCTATATAGGTAATCTCTCCCTTTTTGACAATAATGCCAAAGACGTCAATATCTTTATCATTTAGATCTTCAGTATCATGATGATCCTGTCATCGTGATTATGACTGATTTTCTTTTCTATCCTTGTTCATCTTCACAACTTTAGCCAGCATCCTATAGTGTGACTTACTGTGCATCAATGTGTCAAATATTCTGAATGTACAATATTTGATGCAACAGTACCATACAGAACTTAATTAGCCTCAGTTAGGGGAATCACCCCCAATTTACCTCATAGATACTCATGAGCATCATTGGGTAGTGCTTTTGTGAATATGTCTGCTAATTGTTCTTTAGCGTTCACATAATTAAGTCTCACTTCTTTATTCTGAACTAGATCCCTCAAGTAATGATACTTGATAGCTATATGCTTTGTCTTTGAGTGCATCACAAGATTTTTAGAAATATTAATAGCACTTGTGTTATCACAATATATGACAACTGGGTCAGTGATTTCTTCCTTCATACCTTTCAGTAGTATCTTCAACCACACAATGTTAAAACGGTTAACTGTTGTTGCCACATACTCGGCTTCAGCTGTAGATTGTGAGGTGCAGTTTTGTTTCTTTCTTGTCCAGGAGATCAATCTCTTTCCTAAAATAAATGCTCCACCAGTAGTGCTTTTCCTGTCATCAGTTCCTTTCAAATATCTCATAATCCTTTTTACTACCATCATGTGAGTTTCCTTGGGATTAGCAAAAAATCTTGCAACAATTCCAACAGCTAAGGCAATATCAGGTCTACTATGTACAACATACTGTAGTTTTCCAATCATTGATCTGTAGAGTGTTTGGTTCACTTCTTTTGTGTCATCATCTTTTTTCAGCTTCTGTCCAGTAGTCATGGGTGTACTCACTAGTTTGGACTCTTCCATTCCAAAAGTTTTCAATATCTCTTTGATATATTTAGATTGAGTGATATAGATACCATTCTTCATTTGATAAATTTGTAAGCCAACAAAGAATTTT
>MU227649.1:14381124-14400828 GCA_018584345.1 Thuja plicata
TTAAAGAAATTTTGTGATTTTTATGAATTTTTAAATATAAATGCAAGAGAATAAAAGAAAACCTACTTCTATATGCATGCAAGATCTAATATGAAATGCAAATCTAACACCAAAAAGAAAGAGTTGTATATCGCGGGTTCACCAAAATGTAAGGTAGAAAAATGATGTTAATAGAATAAGAGTGTTTTGATACTCAAATCACTTATCACCTTACATTTAATATTTATAGTAGAGGGATAAATAAGATATTCCCCTTTATTCTCAAATGCACAAAGGAAGGATCCAAATTGATCAACCCCACAAAGGATCAATGCATAAATGAATCGATCTATTGGAAATAAGAATAAAGAAGGAGATCCTAGGTTTCCCTCTTAAAATGTGTCTGAATGAATGTAAATGTGTGATAGATTTAGAATGATTAAGTATTTAAATTGAAATGGATAGGAGGAACGCACTAACCTTGAAGAAATACAAATCAAATAATGTTGTTTTCTGAGGTCTATACTTTGTTTCTGGAAAATCTGAAGTATGCTCCGGAACCGAAACGCAGAGACAAAAAAACCCAGAAATATTTTTTTGATCCGACACCATCTTATGAAAAAGGTTGACCTTGACCCACTAATCTCACCCCTGACCCAATAATCTCAACCCTGACCTGCACAAGTCCGACAAAAAATATGTTCGCGGATCTTGATAGTTCGCTGAAAAGGGTATCTAGATCTAAGTTCAAATCTTCAATCCTGAACCTATACCTGCAAGAAAAAGAGGTTTTGTTTGTTGGGGGAAGGTATTTGCCTTAGTCAAACCCCAATTTAGGAATTAACCTTGAAATCAATAAAGTATATAATGCTAGCAAGTAGTAGAATTGAATCTAAGAATGAAACTATGATATTGAATAGATATGCAATTGTAATTCAAATGTAGCAAATATGTAAATATGAAAGCTTGGACTCAACGGAAACTATAAACCTCCATGATTGTATGCTTGGAATCCACCTTGAAGGGAGAATGAATGAGTGTTGAGGATGCACAAAGGATCTTAAAGGAAGATCACACCACCATGATGGCTAGATCTAGGGTTTGAATGATGAATCTTGAATGCTTGAACCAAATCCCTTCAAAGGCTTGAAAGCTTGAATCCTTGATCTTAAATGGAGAACTTGAATGCTTGAGAGGAAGATTTGAACACCTTGAAAGCTTGGAAAAATGTAGAACAATGGATGCTTGAAACTTTTGGTTCTTGAAAAAAATCTTGGTTAGAGCTTTTTGCACTTAGAAGACTTCTTCTTGCTCAATATCGCCTATTGTGTCACTTGGAGAAAATGAGAGAGAAAGGCTTCCTTTTATATGAAATTAGGGCACAATATTCTAAGGAGGCCGACATAGGAGAATTAAATTCTAATTAGACCCATGCCCCTAGAAGAGGACCTATATTAAATACAATTTAGGATTTGCCACTTCGGAACCCAAAACAACCAACCCGGAAGCGGGAAAAATGAATTTTTGATGACCTCCAAAAGTCGACAAGCTTCCAGATTTGAAAGGGGGACCCAAGTAAAGGTCAAGGTCGACCCTGAACTAGGTCAAGTTCGAGTTCGACCGTAACCCAGGGGGTCAGAACCCCTGGAAGAAGTGCCAAGTGGGATAAAAGGTGCCTAGAAAGGCCCAATCAGGGTCCTAAATAGGCACAGAAGCAGGAGATGATGCAGAAATGAGGGGACAGTATGATGGTGGTCAAAAACATCCCCTAAGGAGGGCTACATATTCTTAACATGGAAGTGCTTCCATTTTAAGATGATACAGATAAATAGAGGGATATGGAGGGAGAGAAATAGAGAGATATAGAAAGTAATATTAATAGAGGAAGATGGGGAGAGAGAGATGCCTAGAGATGGATGGGTAAGTGCACCAAGATGTGATACAAAAATGAGTCTTAACATATTGCTTTAATTTTTAGAAATTAACAAATTTTCATCTTCGATGAGAAAATGAAGATAATCATGCTCAAAATTTAAAGGTGAAACAACAACAATAGTTGTAGTGCTCCAAATCTATATTGTAAATTAATAATGTTTTAAAATGGTGAGTATTAATGGTTTCAAAATGGGAGAGCACACAAAGTGGTCCTATTTTTTAAAAAATATAACATAGCATCTAGTATGCTCCCCCTAAAATATTTAGGTTTTTCTAGAATTTCAAATTTTGATTCGGTGAGAAATTAGCTAACATCATGAAGTTCATGGTAGATTGTTTGGTTTTTTTTAATGAATGTATGACTTTTTACTAATTTTTGAAGTGGACAGATCTTGAAAAATAGAAATTTGAGTGTGCTCCCACCAAACATTTTGGAAACCAATAAAAAATAAAATAAGTTTCAATACGTGTAGATTGGATTCTAGTTTCTAAAAATTTAATTTATTTCAAAATACAATGATCACGTAAAAAATTGTACCCAAAATTACCATATTTTGATTTTTGACAAAAAAAAATTGATACACTAACAAAATAAATTAAAGCTAAAAACTTTAACATAATCAAAACATGAAAAAAATTATATGGTTAGATAAATAAGAGAGAGATTAATGTAATCGTCATATTTTTTAAATTTGCATTAAAATATGTGCAAACCTAATGGAGAGCATAGAAAAAATTATGAAATGTTTTTACATTTTTTTTAAAAATGCCTTTGTCGTGATTTAATGGTAATCCAACCCTTTGGGTTAGTTGCTAAAGGTAAATCCAACCCACAGTGTTGACATTTCCTAATGCAAATCATTTGGCGAGTGCCAAATTTGGTGAACATCAAATTAAAATACTTTTTCATTTGGCACTAGCCAAATTTGGTGAGTGTCAAATGAAATGTATTTTTAGAATGTTAGAGCCAAATTACCCTTTCTTTCTTCTCTTTATTCTTCTCTCTCCCCTCTTCTCTCTCCCTTTTCTATCTAGGTCATCACCTCTCTCTCCCTTGTATAGGGTTTAGAGAATAGGGTGTAGGATATGTGTTGTAGAGTATAGGGTTAATGATACAAGATTGATGGTACATTATTTAGGTTTCATAGGGATGAGGGTATCACCTATATTCATACTTCTTTCCATATATATATTTCCCCTCCCTCTTCTCTCTCTCACCTATCTCTCCCCTCTCCGGGTCTCTGCCTCTCATTCTTATTTTCTCCATATTTATCTCCCACTCCCCCCCATTTCTATATATCTCCTCATCCTTGTAAGCAATATGAGTTTGTGTTGTCGTTGATGTTAATGGAGACCCATAAAATAAGTGTTCGGAAATTCCTATGTTCTATGATGTTGATTTAGAGTGGGTATGTGTTATTTCTAAAAGGTGATAATATAAGGAGACGGAATATGCAAGAAAGAGTATTTGAAGTTTTTTTGGAAGATTGCTCAGTATTCCTTTGTATTCGATAAAAATGGCTTGCATTTTTGGATATAATGTCTATGTTCTGTCGAGGTTGGACTATTATAATTTTATTTCCTTAGCCTTGTAGATGATATGTTTGATTGTTGTAGTTTGTTGATAATGAAGCTATCTATCAAGACTGGTCTGGAGAATGTTTTGTCATGTTGTTTCTAATTATGTAGTTTTGAGGACATGTTTAGAATGTTTGTGCAGTGTTCTAGTTTAGTTTTCAAGTGTTGGTTTTGTCTACAAGAGAAGCTTTTTTTAATTTCTTTGTATTATTGTTTGTGTTTGTCTATTGTTGACTCAGTTAGTTTTCTTGTTTTGATTATGTTCATGATTTTTTCCCAAACTTGCATAAAAGTTTGATTTTAGATATTTCTATGGATCTTACCATGGCATGTGAAGATCCACATTGATGTATTTGTATTCGATGTTTTTTTTAGGCCAACTAGTTATATGCTACATTATTTATCTACACATTACTTTTAATGTTGACTTTAGAGGATTATTAATCTATGTGGTTCATTTGGAATTACATAGGAAGATGTTTTATGATACTTTTGAGTACCCTTTATCTCTTGGAGCGGACTCTATTTACCAAAAAAATTCACGGTGACTAACTTGATTTTAATTAATTATATTTTATCCATGGCCAATCTAGTTAAGGGTTTTGATATATAAGTTGATATGTGTAATGTGTGAGAATTAGTGTGGATTATTTCATCTATGAGAAAGGATCAATTCTGAAGGTATGAAGTGGAAAGATTGGCTTTTAATATGCTATTAGTTCATATCATTCAGTTTGATAGAGTTTGAGACAGTGAATGCATGTGTGATGTTTATCATGGAAATGTTTGCTTGATACAATGGTTCAAGGATTGTTTCACATTTAAATACTTTGTTCATTTCATTTCATACCATTCATGTGCATGTTGGAAGACAATATGTACATTTGGTAGTCTTGTACATATATGTATCTTATCCTGAAGCAATGAGCTTTAGCCTGCAAGTCCTTTTATATCTTTCCTTGGGATTGTGCATCTCAACTTGCAAGTTACTTTGTATAGATTGACCTAAGGTTGTGTGCCTTAGCCTCCAAGTCAAGAGAAATGAGCTACCTTGGCCTTGAGCCTAAACCAATATTGTATTCAATTATTTTATAAAGTGTGTGTTCATCCTCACTGTGGCTTTTCCCTCATTCGGTTTTCAATAAAAAAAATCTAGTGTTCATGTGTACATATTTTTTTGTTTCTTTATCTTTAAATGGTGTTAAGTCTATTATAGTTGATTAATGTGGATTCAAGTTTAAGAAAGTTTATGTTTATGTACAAGACCAATTCACCCCATCCTCCCCCCTCTTAATCTTATGGTGAGTTCAACACCACTCTCTCTTATTCTCTATTTTATCCCCTCTCCCTCTCTCTCTCTCCATTATTGAGGTTATCATCTCTCCCTCCCACCCTATCTCTCCCTCCTCTTAGGGTTTCTCACACCCTCCCTCTCCGCCTCTCTACTTCTCCATCCATGTCTCATTACATATAACTCTCTATCCCCCTTTATCTATATCACCCCTCTCTCTACCTATCTAAAACTCTCATATGATCCCTTGTCAACTTCAACCTCTACTTATGCAGTTCAAGCTACATCCTTAAATGATAAAATCAGAACTCTTATTGTTGAGAAGGATAGAGTTAAGGGAAGAACCAGTGAACTACAAACCCACATCACATCGAAGTTAGACTTTTTTCTCAATGGCCTAAAGGAGGCAAAGACAACTTATTCACATCCTGGTATCAGATCTTGCAGTTGCAAAGAAGCTTGCATACACCTTATGTGGACATATTCAGATTGTGGAGAGCATGAGGAAGAGTTGGGATATTGATATGACAACTATGAGAATCTCTTTCTCTTATGTGTTTAAACTTTTGTAAGTATATATTGCATACTTGTATATATTGAAGATACATAGGATTTTGGTAGAACAATTCTCTTTCTATTTATGCTAATTCTTAACAATTTCCCAGCACCTTAGCTAGTTCTTGCATCATTTATTGTCTTCATCACATCTAATCATATCAATCTCCTAAGGAAACAATCGACCATAGTGCCCAACTTTTCTAAGGCATTAAAGTTTGGCCTAATCAATTGTTCTCCAATAAATTGAAGAGAAAATAAATGATTACTAATTTGCATATTCAGACTAATGAATACTAGTCCCTCCTTTTCATCTGGGTAGCTAATATTAGCTGAATGTAGAATTTGGATTGAATCATGGATGATCATAAAACTCCATCATTAACAAATGGTGACTATACAACTCCACTAGGACCTTAAAACTATGCTGACGTTCTTTCATAAGTTCCCATGCATTTGGCATATTATTGTACTACCCTTAATGATCATAACTGAATCTCACATGGTGAGACGTCTAACGAACATTCGTTATTGCTAACAAACATTGCAGCACATTTTCCATGAATAGCAAGTAATGCAACTTCCATGACCAACATTAGAAGCTCGTGTGTATAAATAGCCAAACAAGCATGCATTCTCTTGTGCAGTCATTGAGAATAACTTATAAGTTTTCAATTACAGAAGAAGCCTTTCAAGTTTTGCTTAGAGCAGAGCCATGGCGACCTCCGCGAGATGCTCTGCCAGCTTGGCAATGTTCATTCTGGTCTTGTTCTGCTGCCACGTGGGTTCCAACGCAAATTACACGCAATACGTTTCACACACATGCAACGACATAAAAATTCCAGATCGAAGCGGTTTCTTCGACAATTTGGGATCTGCTTTAGCTGACGCACTGGTGAACACTGCGTACCATGACTACAATTACAAGACCAGCCACGGTGGCAGCAAGGCACCCACTGCTTACGTGGCTGCCATTTGCATGCCTTACATTACCCGCGACGACTGCCACGACTGCCTCCAGATCATCACCGAGGGAATCTGGTCCAGATGCTCGAATGCTATTGGCGGAGAAGAGCGCCTCGTTTCCTGTTCTCTTCGTTATGAGCAGTACTATTTTTGACTGCCCTCATCCAAAGGGATTGAATAAAAGGACAGTTTGGGGGGCTTCAATATTATCATGCTAATGCACACTAGGCTTTTGCATTTTGGTTTAGAACTAGATAAGTTTGTCTTCTAGAATTCGAGGTATGACTAAATAATACAATGCATCTCACTGGCCCGTCATGTTTTAAGAGAGAATACATAGATACATACAATACTCAAATTGCTTTTAGGTCTTTATCTATAAATTTTTTTTAGGTTTCTCCATTTCAACTTCTTTAATATAGTTCAAGGGGTTGGGCTCAATTGGTTACAGCTTTGGGTATTCATTGTGGAGACCTGAGTTCAAATCCCTTTAGGGACATCTTGTGTGACTCTTAGTCTTCTTAGTTGGCTTATGATTTCTAGTGTGTTTGCTTGAAAGAAACAGATATTTGTAAACGATCTCTAATATATATATAAAACCTTCTTCAATACAATTGAACAGTGAGTATTGCAATTAATTATTTTCAAGATTGTATTTTGTTTACTCATCTTCCATGCGTGATAGCTTTTGTAGAACGTCATCTTGTTGTGTTTGAAGCTATTGGTACATGTTTTTGAGTTTGTTTTAAGTGTTAAAAGAACCCATTAAACTCTAATTTGGTCAAAAGTCTTCGTTTTAAACTCATTCAAAAGTCTTTTTAGAATTTTTTTTTGCTTCTTCTTGCTGACTCTTTTCTATAGAGTTGTTATAGTTAACGTCGTGCATTCATAGATGTAAGATGCTCAATAACTATGCACTACAACCAACTAAAAAATCACATAACTAATCCAATACATATTCCTCTAAGAACCAATGTACATTCTTCTCTAATAAGTGTTATTACCAATATTTATACACAAAGTAGTGTGCTATACACAACTCTTCCCATTAAAGTCTACAAATTCAGCTACAAGGGTACAAATGGGCTGCTATTGGTACATGTAAAATATATTAATAGATTTGTAATCTTCATTTTTTTTTCAATTTCTTTAAAATAGATAATTATGACTTGATGAGCAAATAATGAAGGGCTAGCCATATCTCGACCCTTCTCCTATATTGAAAAAATAAACTTCTATATTTACACATAAAATGTGCATGTAGAATATAAATAGTTATTTTATTAAATAATATTTTTATTTTAAATTTGAATATATATTTAAAAAAAAATTTTTTTTTAAATGTTATACATTATTATTTAAAAAATATTAATTGAATATATTTAAATTTTCTAAATTTTTAGTGGATTAATTGATTTTGAATTATAATATGGTATTTTTATTTTGTTTAATCTTTATTTTAAATCTAACTATGATCTCAATTTTATTTTTAAGATAGGGTTACAATTAAATTTGGTTAGGATCAAATTAAACATATATAATATATACATCTTTTAAGTTTTTTATAAAATATGTTAAGGGATATCTTTGATAAGAGATGGATATCTCTCAACTTTTTTATATAGATTGTGTGTATCTATGTCTATATCTATATCTATATATGTATCTCATACACATACATATGCTAGCTATTTTCATCTGAAAAATAAGTGGAATCTAACAATATTTCATTTAAGTTATTTTTGAAAGAAATGTACATTTCAATTTTGTTGTAATCTTATAATGTACTACACCAATTCTTTAAATACTTCTTAATAAATTATAGTCTAATTTCATTTCATTTCTAAAATCATAGAGATACAATTATTCATTTATTTTAAACATGTCGATGAAATTAAATATTGTATACATTCATTAAATTGTTTTTTAGCTTTTAAATTCTTAATATACAATCAAAATATTTTTCCTATAAATTTGATAATTTCTTATTATTTATTTGAAAAAATAAGCACAAATAAGAATAATTTAATTTAATAATATTTAAGTATTTAGAAGTTTTGCATGAATTTCAAAATTAGAAGAGTTCTAAATTTTTTCATAAGATTAATATTCTATTAATTTTATGCAACAAATTTCAAAGCCACCTCTCAAAGAAGTCAATGCATTCAATGTTTTTCTAGTAGCTCACTTGATTCAATTATAATGTGTTATTATTAAATAAGAGTATTATGTATTTATATACAAAAGATAGTTGTGCTTATCTCATAATTTGATGATAGAATAATGAAGCTTAAAATGTATAGAGTTAACTAGTTAATGTCTAGAAAATAGCATTGTTAATATGTTAGCCCGAATGGGTACATGAGTTGGCTTGGGCTGTGAGTTTGCTCCCATAAGTCTCGAGTTCGACTCCCTTTCGAATTTAAGAGGTGGAATTGCTTGAGGGTTGTGGATTCCACATGCAAGGGGCTAGTCTTGCCTCAACTCAGCTAGGTACCCAAGGTACGCAATATTGGGTCATTGGGTAACAAAAAAATTCTAAAGGTTTACCTTGAGTGTCTCTAAGTCAATATTACTAAGAATAAAATTGCCCTTTGATGTATAGATTTAATGTAGTTGATAAAAAAGATCTAAGTCCTTGTTCAAATTCTGATCTATATTATACAAAGATGTGTAAGGATGTCTTTATTTAGAATGCCTCTAAGCTATTTATAGGGCTACCTTGAGTAGGTTATTCTATGTGAACTTCCTTACAAGGGTAGGTAGCTTTATAGCCTTTGGTAAATACTTTAGTAGCTTTTCAAATTCCATCTAATTTAAAAGTGATTTGTAATGAGTCTCTACCATTATGTTGAAGTACCAAAGATCTCTTGCAAAACCAAACCACACTTTTATAAGAAAAATAATATGCAAGATGAAAACAACTATCATATGCACCATGCAACTTGTAAAATGTAAAAAATATCCTTGCATATAAATGCAATAATAAGGGAGTGAGAAGTTAATCTATTAAAACTTTGAATATCCCTCCAAAGTGAAACACTTGTAGGACTTTATGGTTGGTGAGTTCATATTAGGTGAGGAAAAAATGGACATGCCTCTCTAAATGAACTTAAGAGCATTGATAACATTAAGAAACCTCCCCTATCCTTGAAAATAATACAAAATCTTGATGAATTATTTCACTTTAAAAAAAAACTATTTATAATTCCTTTTAATTAAAAAATGTTAATTTATATTGGTGAGATATTAAAGGTTGAGTTGAGGCAATTTACTCGCGTGCCTTTTTCTTTGTCCATCATGTAACTTGGTGGTGAACTATGACCTTTTTAGATTTTTTAATCGTACAAAAGGGGAAGCGCGCCTTCAAAACGTTTTCAATCAGACTTTCAAATATTTACATCTATTAAGCTAAGTAGGTAAGTTTGATCTTTCTATAAAATGATAATTCATAATCTTGTAGTTCGTCTGATATCATTTAGACCTTATCTAATTTTGGGTTCAATGTTACTGATTTTTTTATTAAGATATACAACAAAAGATCCAAGATGAAGAGGAAAAAGAAATTAAGTAGGGTGTCACTGACTTTTCTTTGTGATTTTTTCATGCTTAACTATTTTGTTGACTATTTGTAAGTCCCATAATCTTTTTAGCCTCGTAAACGTTATTAAAAAAATACATGATTTGATCAATAATATTATTGCTCAACATTTTAGCCATCTTTATATTAAGAGGCATGTTTTTTATCAAATGAGTTTTTGTTTTTTCTTGTTTCTTTTAGAGGGGTGAAGTTGGGATCACATAGACAAGTTTGGGCACAGGTTTTCTCTTATCTATTCTTTCTTTCTTTGTTTTTTTTCGAACATGAATACACATTTCCTAAGATCCATCTATCTCCTAAACCCACTTAATATTAATTTAGAGAACGTTGTTGCATTTATTTAATTTTATATTTAATTAGTCATTTTATTGCAAATTTATATCTAAGATACAAGATGGCTAGGTGAGTATTTACTTGTATAGGATTCACATGTGCTTTGTACTTCCTAATTTTAGTGGAGATGTTGTAATCACATGTGTCTTCATCTTCTTCATCTCATATTGACTGTGCATTTGTATATCTTGGTAATGTCTCCTATACAAACTCGTCAATAGATCATAATTGAGCATCTTTCATGCACATGTATCCTTAAAAAGAATAGACTTCTTTATTTACATTGATCTTTTTACCCTACACTTGCTTTTATCTATCTTGATCTTGTGTGGCTATCTTCATGGTCAAATATTATGTAGCTACCATATTTACTTTATCAATTACTAATAGACATTTTTTAATTTTCTAAAGCATTATTATTATGAGAAATTGATTTCTTGCATATTGATAAATATATGGCATTTACCCAAGATATTCAAATATCAATTCAGAAACAAGAGACACAATGCGTCAAAGTTCCTACCAATAGTTAGAGAGGTAGCAAAAGTAGGGATGTGTGTGTGTGTGTGTGTGTGTGTGTGTGGAAATAAAAATAAGAAGAGAGAGAGAGAGAGAGAGAGAGAGAGAGAGAGAGAGAGAGAGAGAGAGAGAGAGAGAGAGAGAGAGAGAGAGATTTCGGGTTACCTATTTTAATTTTAAAATGATTTAAAACACCCCTTATGATTGGGCATGTTATTTCATTGCCAATTTTTTGGGGGTTTTATGTGGTTTTGGTCGTAACATTCTATGTTTCCCTTTGTGAATTTTCTACATGGTAGCATTGAGGGAAAGGTTGTCCCTCGATAATTGCCTAATAGTTGTGACAATGTAGACATGAATTCTTCTTAGAAACCTATGCGAAAAGAATTGAACTAAAATCTAAGTTTTGGTTAGTGGGAAAAGTCAGGGCATTTTTTCATGGAAGGGGATAAAATAAGAGACTAATATATGGTCTCATTTCATATTAATAATATAGCATACTAACATTAAAGGGTTAAATTATCTTATTCATTAGGGTTGGGTGAGATATAGAGAAGAGTATTAAAAATATAATTTTCAAAAATTAGAAATAATGATAAATATATGTTATATATAAATATACTTTATGGTTTAATAATTTTAAATTTTATTATGTTGAAGTTTGTTATAAAAAAAATTTTAAAAATGGTATAATATGAATTAACTAAGTAATTTTTTAAATATAAAAAATAAAATGTGTCTAAATTATTTTTAATTACTTATTTGTGTTTTTAATAAGTATTTTAACAAAATAATTTATTTTTAAAATGTTAATGAAAGCTTTCTATTTATAAATGCTTTCATGAAAGTTAATATTAATTCTCGTAAAATTTTAAAGCTCACTTTTTAATTCATGGATTCCCACAGTCCTTATTCAAATTACTTGTCACTAAGATCATGAAAAAATAATTTAAAAATAAGAGCTTATCGGTTCCTGCATGCAACTAAAGCTTGTAGATTTGACCATCACACCAAAAGCATGTACTGGTGGTGGAGAGGGATTGCATCATGGATATAGTCGCTACGCCAACACCCCCCAACATGATGGAGCCAGATACAACCATTTACCATGTGGGATTTGAACCCACTATGTACCATGTTGATAAACCAAACTCACGCGAACGAAGGGTCTAAGGCTTGAGGGACTCAAACTAATGACCTGCACTCTGATACCATGTAAATTTGACCATCACACCAAAAGAATGTACTGGTGGTGGAGAAGGATATCATCATGGATATAGTCTCTACGCCAACAAAGCCGAGGCTACAAATTTTAACTAGTGATTAATCCATATTTTACTCAGCCAAACACCATTCAGAATTTTGTTATATCTATTTTATCATGTATGTTGAATCAAGAAAAGTGCACATTATTTAGATTTAAAATTTATTGAAAATACTTTTCACTATTTTGATTGGACTGAATTTAGATCTACTAGAGTGTTAGGAGAAAGATACCAATTACAAAGCAAGAGGAGTAGAAAACTTACAAACATGTACATGAGATAGATTGTCAGAACAAAGAATGAAAATTATGAGAATTATAGAAAAAAGGTTAATATGCTCATATAAAATAAGGAAAAAATATGGTTGTAGACATGGTGATACATGCAACTATAACATGTTGATAAAATGTATTTCTAAAGCCCACATTCTATATAAAATTATGTTGCTTGTGGTCTGAGATGTGGTGGCATGTTGTCACATAACATGCAATTACACATAAATGTCCCTTTTTTGTAGGGCTTATAATTATTTTACTATTTTAAAGATAGGTGTTCTGCATGTCAATGGTATGTGAGAGAAAAGAATGTAAACACATGTCCTTTTCAATGAAAAATGTGTAGTGTTTATGAAGTTAAAAAATAGGACAAAGTCTTCGAGGCCAAAGTAGGCTCTCCGTCATCAAATGTTTGTTGTTGGTGTTTTTTATTTTTTATTTTGGGATTGTTTTATTGTTAGGAGATGAAGCCAATTGAGCACAAGGTGTCTCTAGTGGTTTACAAGCATGAAGCCCCTCCACCTTTCCACACCATTCTTCTATGTCACTGCACTATCGTAAGTTTCCTCCACCTCCTCACCACAATCATTTTATTTTCTTGATTTATTTATGGTTGTTTATGTACCCATTCCTTCATATCCTAAGCCCAAATTCAGAAATAAAGTACATTAGATTTTAGGAGAGAACAGTGAAAGGGAATGGTTTGATATGAAAATATACTTGGGTAGAAACCATAAGAGGGAACATTATAAGGCTCTAATTAAAACATAATTTCAAGTGTAATTGTTTTTCATTTTTCCCTTTAGATCTAGTGGGTTTTGTTGTTTGAACTTGCATCTAGTGTAAATAGTAACATGCAACTAGGTTCTCTTTATATGTGGACTAGCATTGCAAATTGATTTTAGAAGAGGGTAGTAATTCAAACTTTTAGCCCAATAGAAAATATAAGCTTGAAAGAAATATGCCAAGAAGTCCATTGGAGAGATTAATTATGAGTTGGTTATTAACTTGTGAATATATTACATATGACTGCTTAAATTTTATATTTGCATGTCAAAAACTTCCTCTACAGTATATTCTTCATTGTGTAATGCTAATAATAATATACAGGGGCTTGCAATAACTATTTTAGCACTCTTTTTCCTTTATATCTAGTGGGTTTCTTTGTCTGAATCTGCTTCTATTGTAAATGCTAGCCTGCAACTATGTTATCTTAATTTGTAGACTAGCATTGGAAATCACTTTTAGATATGAAGAGCAGTTCAAAGATTTGATCTTAGAATTACTTTTGGGTGCAGTGGACGAGTAATTTTAATTTTCTTATTGACATGTCAGTATATTACCATTTTCTATTATTTCACAAAACTTTATAACTTTTGGTGTAGTTTATTCTTGCATGGTTGTGCATAATTCCATTTTTTCTGAAGTAGCTTGTCATAGGAACTCGTAACTATTCCCTCTTCTCCTTTTTCACTCTATAAACATAAATTCATCTTTGAGCTATTATGCTTTGGTCCAATAAAATTTAATATTTTTTCTCATTGGTTAATTGACCTAAGTCAAATAACTAGGGTTGTGTCAATCTCACTTCACTGGAATTGATTAGTTTGAGTCCCAAGTTTTTTGGGTCTTTGGTGGAGTTTAATTCTTTGAGAGAGTTAACACTAGTTATAATTTGGATGGGGTTCAAGGGAGAAATTTGATAGGGGTAGGTCAGATGTTGAGATATCATTAGAAAAACTATGTTTGGTAGGTATTCAAGGTGGTTATATTGTATGTTTGGTGTGGTTTTGAAGGAGTTGCACCAAATTAAAGTCAGAATTGTTTAGTTGTGAAGAAATTGGGGATGGGGATTGTGGGCATTATGCTAAAGTTTTGGAGATGATATGTAGAGTAGTCCTGAGTGGATGCATAATTGGTTTTCCTTGATGGAAATGTATTCAGATATCATGATTACAGTGATCGGTAATCATTGTACATGATTGGTAAAGAGAAGATCAACTATGTATGTTGATTGGGGTTCAGGAAGAGCAGTATTTAACAAATTGTGGTAGTGGTCGAGTTAAGGAAAGATTCATATGTTGCGCTCTGAGATACAATATGTATATGGTATGAGGAATCTATGATTCTAATCACAACTTATTTGGTTGAGTGGTGATAGCATTTTCAGTGTCACGAACACTAAGACATGTAGACCCCTTATGTTATTGATCAACCGGTCAGGTGATTACAGTTCGGTGAGTGGTAAAGTATATCCAATCATTTCTAATGATATGATGACATGGAATAAAGGTTATACATCCAATGTATTGGTATTTACAAGATCGATGCAAGCATTTAAGACACATTTGAGGTATTACATTAGAGAAGTAAAAGCATATTTTATTATCTTGGAGATATAAACTTGCAAATCTTATCTTGACCTAGCACGGTCATGGTAAATCATTTAATTCATCTATATTATCAAATAGACACATGGTACTGTCATGGGAAAATAATTTGAAGATCAATTTTAAGGCGGTGCAAGTTGTTTATATAGGAATTGCTCTTATTGAAATGTTGTTGTTACTATTTAAAAGTGTTTTTGGGTGATTAAGGTTTTATGATTTCATGTTGAAGTTGCGATCAAAGAGTAGAGAGTAGTTACAGAGTATAGAGGACTGAAAAAGATCTGATAGGAAACCAATACCATTCTATAGATCAACAATCTTGTTGTTCCCTAATAGTTGCAATAGGTCAAATCCTCTAACAAGGTGAACTCTAACAGGTTCTTATTTGCAAATCCAACAGGATGACTTCTTTATTGAGGTTTTAAATCCTCTTGTGAGGTAGATCATATCTGATCTTATTGTATTCCTAACAGTGTATTAATGACTTCTAACAGGGTGAACCCTCAGAAAGGGTATTTGTAGCTCCTATCAGGGAAAACTCATTTACTGCAATATTCGTCTTGTGGGTGTCATCCCCACCTCAGATTTTTCCCTCTTACAAGGGTTTCCACATGAAAAATACTTGTGTTATGTGCGTTAAAGTTGTGGATGCTTGATATTGTTTTCTATTATTTGTTTATTGCATTCTTATGCTTTGAGGTTAATAAGTTGCTAGTGCAGTTAATCATATTGGTGGTGGAAATAGGTCAATACCTATTTGTACTAATTCGCCCCCACCCCCTCTAAGTCACAAGTTATCCAAAAATTGGTATTAGAGCATAGGTCCTTTTGGTGATAATTCTAATAGCTTGAGTAAAAAATCCCTATAAGTCAACATGGATAGATACAAGTATGAAACGTAACTTGAGGATGCAAGCCAAGTTATCAATGAACTGAAGGATAAGCTAAGGAATTCCCTTGCTAAGAGAAGAGATTTTGTTGAGTAGTTGAGTGAAATTTAAAACTACATTGAACAACTATCTGGAGGTAGTCTATTTGAAGAATCGGAGGAAGCACTTACAGATCTAATGGATACAAATAGTGGACTCAAAAGTGAAGTGACAAATCTGAAAACAGAACTTGAAAGTCGGTCTGTCAGGATGGTTGAAGAACTTGAAAGAAGAAGGGATACTGATAGTACCAAGAAAATTTCTAAAGATTCCCTAAAGGTTAAAGATGAAATGCTAAAAGAAAAGTTGGAGAAACTATTCAGATCTGAGCAAGAGGTTGCTACATTGAAAGAACACTTACATAATACATATGAAGATAAAGCTGATATTGAAAGAGAGAATGAATGGATAAGGAAAGAAAATAAAAAGATAAAAGAAGAGTTGAAAGCTGCAAAGATCTACTAGATAAATTTGGAAAGAGATATGTTAAACTTGATGAACAACCTTGAAGACAAAGGATGAATGTAGAAAAGAAAAAAAAGGTTTAGGTTTTACAAACTTTGAAGCTGGTGAATCTTCTGGCACCAAGGACATCAATAAATAAAGCAAATCAACACCCAAGGTGAACAACAATAATTTCAAGGGAAGGTATAAACTGGTATGTTTTAATTGTCATAAGGAAGGTCATACTGCTAATATATGTTGGTTTAAACAGATTGGTCCAAATGTCAGACCAAGAGGTTCTACTGCTAGAAATAATAACTACAATGCAAGATATAATAAATTTCATGGATTTTGTTACTACTGCAACAAGTTTGGACATATAGCTAATGAGTGTAGGGTGAGGAAAAATAACCAATGGTCATATGACTACAACAGCCAGATACATATCAATCAAGGTAATCGGTCAGATGTTACTTGTTCTAAATGTCACAACTATGGACATATGGATGTGAATTGTAGATTAAGGTCATAAAGAGGCAATTCAGGTCCCTAGAATCCAATAGGTATGGTATGTTATGTATGTAACAAGGTTGGTAATCTTGCTAGGTCATGTAGAGAAAGAAACTATACCAGAGGTCAACCAGTGAACACAGATCAAAATTCCAAAGGTAAAGAAACTTCCAATGTTAATGAAATAAGATGATATGAAGAAGACGGGTGAGGAAAGGAGAATTGAATTTTCTAGAATTAACTGAGAACTCCACAAGTCTAGGAAATGTGGAGAATCTATCGGTGAACTAAGCACATTATTACCTTAGGGGGAGTGTTGGTTGTATTTCCTGTTTTTGCTGGTTCTCCTTGTTCCTTGTCTTGCCCTCTGTCAAATTTCAGGGTTTCATGTCTAAGCCTTTCCAAAATTGCAAAAACCCTGAAAAACCCTAAGTATCCAAGTGTTAAACGCTGAACTTTAAACCCTAGGTCATGTCTTATGTTTCACTGTTGCTTTTTCAATCACTTAAGACATGTGTTCTAAAAGTTAAGTCGCCTCGTCGCGTTACCCCAGCTGAATATTCCAAGGCTCTTCCCGACTTTGCTTTTCCTTTGTGTCGCGTGGTCTCGATATAAATCAGAATATTCCTTCAGTGTTCCGAGACTCAGCGATTTCCTTTTAGTCGTGTTGTCGCGAGACTTCATATTATAAGCTTTGAAAAGAATGGGACCCACTGCTCAGTCGGGTGATCGAGGAAGAAATCAACAGTTAAGAAAATAGTTCTCAGACTTCGCGATTACTTCATGTCGCGTTGTCTCTAGATCAGGCCAAAGTTCACGATTAAGTTTTCCTTCAATCGCGTGGTCTCTGAATAGAATGGTGGTTAAGAGTTAGCAGCTCAGACTATGCGACTAACCATTTGAGGTTTGCGGCATTACTCAGTCAGGATGTCACCAGAACAGGAATAATGTTTCAGTTTCCCATTATGTATCAAGTAAACCAGTAAGCTGGTGACATCTATCATAATGTAAGTGGGTTGTCGGGAGATCGCCATAAGGAAGAAATAGATCCTGCGAATTTGAGACTAAAGCTTCTTTGCCCTTTGTTGCAAGGTCTGAAAAAGAATTAAGGGCATGAAGAAGTATTAAGCGATTGAGCGACTGCCGTCAGATGAAAGAAGAAAATGATCCAACGGTGGTCGCAAATTCTGGAAAGGAAAGTGCCCCAGGAAAAAAGTCCTCCCAACTTAGCGATTAAGGTATGTCGCGCAGTCATTGTGAGTAAAGAAAGGCGCAGATAACCTATTAAGATAAAGTTGAAGGTATCTCTCGACTGGGCGACTAAAGGCTTGTCACGTGGTCTTGAAAAGGTGTATAAGCATTCAGCGATAGGGTGATAACTGTGAATGTTAGAGATAACAGCTAGTCGCCAAGTCTCGGAAGGAAAGATGAGTTAAGAATAACTGCTCGCGACTTTGATTTCTTTTGAGTCGCGTGATCGCCAGAAGGTCACTGGGGTCACCCAGAGTTAAGAAAGTGCATTGTCGCCAAAACTCAAGATGGAACTATGGTTAAGAACAAACGCCCGCGACAAAGAGATTTAATACAGTCGCGAGGTCGCCTGATCACAAGATCTGAAAAATGGCGGTAGTTTCTTGATGTGACAGAGCAAATCTCTCGGCAGCCAACCAGAGGCTCAAATTTTGATTACTGTGCATAAAAGGTAGCTGAGATGTGAGACAGACAGTGAATTAGCAAGTGACATGTCAGCTTTCTTAAACGTTTTATGATTGCTCTGAGGATTCATATTTGAAAATTTGATTTCCTGTCAACTTCGTGCAACTACGGCTAGGTTTTTCAAAGTTCACAACATGCCGAATTAATGGCAGAACTGATGTTTCTGAATTATGAGCTGTGTACTCTGAATGATGGCTATAAGGTGTGGATGGTGCACTCATTGCCATTCACCATGCTTTCAAGTTTTCAGAGCCAAGTTTCTTGTTTTCAGAGAAGAGAGATATTTTGAGCAGTTGCAGTGTATCCAGAAGTAATCAGGAATTTCTAAAGTTGCAGAAGTTGTGCTCAGAACAGTTGGTTGATATTGGAGATTAGATTTGTTTCAATATCATTTAGAGAAAAGAAATTCAAAGTGTTGCAGAGATGAGCAGAGTTGTGAGCGTCGCTTCAACAAGTGGAGGCAGTGGAGAAGAACAAAAAGGAAAACCTAGTTACTCTGATGAGTTTCTCCAGCTTCTGCCAGGATCAACACAGAGCAAGAAAGCCGATGCTAGTGTCCTTCTGGATGACTACAAAAACATCTAAGATGCTGTGACTCCGGGCACAACAGGTTACTCTCTTTTTACATACTTTTATAAGAATTCAGATAAGTCCATCCCCATTTCAAACCCTTGGACATGTGGTCTGGCTAGGTTATTAGTCCCTGATGTGTTCTTAGATGTTGATCTATTTCTTGACCTGGAAAATCACTATGATGCCCTCACAAAGACCATAAAAAGGGATGATGGCACTGCCTTGTTAATTTTAAATAGAAACTCATTTATGCAAGCCTTTGGCTTATTCAGTACCATGTCTAAAAGAATTGACATGACAAGGCAGGAAAAAAGATATAGTTCTAAACCTGGAATTGCAAAGGGCTTGTTACAACAACATATGTTGAAAGAACTAAAAAATTATTTAAATCCTATGGTAGAGCCCTACCCATATTATTTCAAGGACCTACTCTTCTACATCAAGTACAATGCTTATGCCTTTTGTAGAGTATTGGGAATTGATGGAGATGCAGAGAGAATCAGCTCTGGCATCTTAATGATAGTTTTAGACCTGCAGGAGGTGCATTCAAGCACCAGTTATGATTATATTCAGCATATAATCAATGAAATGCACGAGGGTTTTGTGTCTACACAGAAGAAATTAAAGAACCCTAAGGAGAAGGAGCCAAAATTCTTGCATTATTCAATCCTGATGCACCTTCTCTTATATTTTAATTTTGCAATCATGGATCCCCACAACTTATCCCCTCAAATATTTTATCAAGCACAACCAAATCCTATCCAGTTTTGGGTTAGGGTTTGGAACTATACTTCCAGGGATTGTGACTTATGTGCCTTCCAAAATTGGATTGTGTATCCAATTAT
>MU227649.1:14433028-14463581 GCA_018584345.1 Thuja plicata
AGTGGAAAAGGGGAGGAAAATGATAGCATTGTGAAGAGGAGATCAGCGCTAAAGACAAGAGGAAGAGAAAGGTTGACTGTAGTCTTGGGGGTGCACAGTAATTGTTAGAGCACAGAGAAAATAGTACAAAAACCAGGTTCCCATTTTCCCTTTAATGCATGATCTAGATGTGTTATAAATATATTAGATTTATTTTTCTGAATAGATAGGAATGTTGGGATATAGTTGTTGTAATTTTGAGTTAGAAAATTTTGAAATGAGTCAATTTCCCTTGGGCAAAAGATTTTCATATATATATATATATATATATATATATATATATATATATATATATATATATATAAAGACCAGACATTTTCTTGATCTTCTAGTACATTTACTAAGTTTCAAAGGATCTATGTAGTATTTTAACAACAGAGAAAGATAGAAATTTTGTGTAGATGTTAGATATCCTAGGTTGTATATTGTTTTTTGTTCGTATAAATCAGTTAGTTTCTATGGTATAAACATGTTTATGGTTGTTAAAACTTCTAAAATCTTGAGTTTTCTTGGCAAAAATATTTCCTTTTTCTGTGACTTGTAGAAAACAAAACCAGAAAAAATTAGTAAATGAGATTCTTCTTCCGATGGTGATTTACTAAAACAAATCTGGGAAACAACAACAGAAAAAGATTTGGTTTTGATTATCTGAGCAAAAGAAAAAATTGTTTCTTTGTTTAAAAATCTTATATGGGAATTATCATTTTATGTTTTTGTATGGGAGTGTTAGATTTAAAATGAGGTGTGGATATCACTGTGACAATTAGAACCCAGCTTAATTGAAATGAAAACTTGTTATATTTAATTCAGATAGCATTGTGTCTAGAGGGTAGGATTTCATCTCGTTTGCTATGCTGAAAATGTTTCTTTTGGTGATTAAACCTTTTGGGAAAAACATATTTTGGAAATGTTAAGGAAGGTGTAGTATGCAGAATACCAGGAAAGGGTAATAATTTGTTGTTCATTACCTACCAGTAGAAGTCTAGTTTTAAATCGCTTTGGCCAAAGCTATGTAGCACATTTTTTTTTAAATGTGTATGGTTATGTTTCATCTTCCTGTAATATGTGATTAGTTCTACTTAGACATATGTGGAAAGTAGTTAGTCTCACAGACACACCAGATTCCTTCTGATCCATCAATGCTGAGTAGCTAGACTTCTTGGGCAGGCTTGGTGTGCTCTTCATTTCAGGATGAGCCCCGAGGGAGCTAACCACTCCGTGGTTGGGTGGATTAAGCCCCTAAACTACACTCTTGTCTTGAGATTTGCAGATGGATAGGTGTTCGATGGCTTAGAAGACCAGAGCATGCAGATGGATAGTTGTCTGATGGCATTCATGATACTTGATTTTTATGACCTTATGGTCTTGTACTTGATGTATATATTTTCCACTTAAGTTTTAAGGTGCACGACAAATTGGTCGACATCCTGATGTATTGAATATTTTTAATTTCATTAATTATGGATAATGTTGTAAGATCGACAGTATGCTCGATTAATCTTTGATGTACTTTCTTTTGGGTTTATATTGAAATGAATTTATATGCAAGTTAGAGATTATGTATACATGAATACTTGTTTGAGTTTTCTATCAAAAAGTCTATAGCAATTGACCGACTATGACTATGGAATCGATATTAGAGAATTTTCAGCATTTTTTTGCTTATCTAGCATTTATTGAAATTTTTGGTCTTTACATGTAGTATCAGAGTTGTGTTTAAACACTAGGACCTAGGTCTTCTATTGCTAAGTTGTGTATTTATGCTTGGTGTAGGAATTAGTTTGACACCGGATACTAGGAACAGTAAACGGACCAATTCTAGCAATGATAAAAATGGTGAATCTAATCAGAGGCTTGATCAGATCTTAGCTCTCTTAACTCAGCAGGGTAACCTCTTGCAGCAGCAAGGAGATCGCATGGATCATCTTGAACAGGATTTGAGAGGTAGGCAGGGTGATGAGGAAAGAAGGAAGAGAGAAGAATATTTGAGTAGAAGCTCAATAGAATCATGAGGAATATTTGATACTGGAGGCTCAACATAAACAAGAAGAGGATCAGAGGCTTGAGGCTTAGAGGAAAGAAGAGGAGGACAAGAGGAATGAAGAGCAATTGAAACATAATGTTGATCTTAGGGCTGCAACAGTACCCAATAACAGGGAAATAATAGTAGAGGAACTGGGCAAGGACCTCAAGAAGGTCATACCTCCTACCTTCAATGGTAAGACCATTCGTGATAAGGTTGAAGCATGGATTGTATACATGGAAAAGTACTTTCACATTCACAATCTTTCTGGTGGATCTAGAGCTATGTGGGATGCTTTTCAGTTGACTAGGGAAGCTGGTACTTGGTGGAATAATGATATGGAAGAGAAGAGGATGTATCCTGGTGAGATCTCTTGGGAAGACTTTCTTGTAATATTTTGTAAGAGGTGGTTACCACAATTATACTATGATCGAAAAGTGGCTATGTTCCAGAACCTTATACAGCGAGTTTTGTCTGTTACTCAGTATCATGAGAGGTTTTTCCACTTGGTTTATGTTCCACAGTACCAGTAGGATGAGCAGTTTAGAACCCGCAAATTTATTCTTGGTTTACATCCAGAGATAGGATCTAAAGTTGACATGCATGAGCCTGAGACTATGGACTTTTCTTTCAGGAAGGCATTGAGGCAAGAACAGAAACTGCAGCAGGTGTCTTCAGTGAAGGGTAATCAGAGGACTAATGCCTATCAAGTTTTTTAGAGGAAATTCTAGGATAATCGACCTAAGGATTCTGGATGATAGCAGGTTTGAAATATGAGAGGTAAAGGTCGAGGGAATGCAGGAAAGAATACTAACAACAATGATACTCAGTATCAGAATAGAGGCAACAACAGGAATGAGAACAGGAGGAATAGGTCTGAGGGTAAGAAAGGACCAGTGGGTGGTTGCTTCACTTATGGAGGTGACCATTATGCCATTACATGCCCTTATCATATAAATCATAGAGATGGGAAGGGTCCTCAGACTTAGCATCAGATTCATGCAACTTTTGATTGTAGACAGGCAGACTTTCAGGCTACTCCAATCCAAATGGCCGATAAGCTCTTTGGCCAAAAAATTTCTATTTTGATAGATACAGGAGCTACATAATGTTTTATAGATCCTAGATTTATTTCTCACTTATCAGTTAGACCTGGATATATGTTTGGACCATGGATGGTAGAATGCATAGGGTTGAGAAATGTTTGGCTTGCAATGAGTTAGAACTTCCAAACTTTCAGACACAAGTAAATATTTATGTAGCCTCATTGGGTTCCTATGATGTCATTTTGGGCATCAATTGGTTGACTGAACATAAGGCCCTAGTAAACTGTAAGGACAAGTCAGTTGAATGTCTTGATAATTCAGGTAAACCCGTAGTACTTTTGGGGGAGAAAAGGCCCTTTGAGCTTAGACAGATTTCAATCATGCAATTGAAGAAGACAAAGAGGAAGGGGTGCATGAGGTATGTAGCTTACATCAAAGATATTGACACTCCTCCTAGCCTAGAAGATTATCCTATTATGTAGGAGTTCCAGGATGTATTTCCAGAGGAATTACCGGAGCTACCTCTGAAGAGGGAATTTGATTTCTCTATTGATGGAATGCCTGGAGCTGGGCCTCAATCTATGGCTCCATATCGTATGGCCACCACTACGATGTTTGAGCTAAAGATGCAGTTGCAGGAACTCTTGGATAAAGGGTTCATTCGCTCTAGTGTGTCACCATGGGGAGCTCCAGTTATCTTCGTAAAGAAGAAAGATGGTACCTTTCGATTATGCATAGATTACATGATGCTTAATAAGGTAACTATTAAGAACAGATATCCTCTTCCTCGAATAGATGAACTATTCAATCAGATGAAGGGAGCAACTGTGTTCTCTAAAATTGACTTGAGATCTGGATAACATCAACTCTGAATCAAAGAAGAAGATTTATCCAAAACAAATTTCAGGACAAGGTATGGACATTATGAATTTTTTGTCTTACCTTTTGGATTTACTAATGCGCTTGTAGAATTTATGAACTTGATGAATATTGTGTTTAGATATTTTCTGGATAAGTTTGTAGAGATATTTATTGATGACATTTTGATATACTCCAAGAACATGGAGGAGCATGAGGAACACTTGTGTTTAGTCGTACAGCACCTGAGAGATAAGAAGATTTATGGTAAGATATCGTAGTGTTCTTTCTATCATAAAGAGATTCATTACTTGGGTCACGTCATCTCTATAGATGGAATTACAGTTGACCCTGCAAAGGTTAAATTCATTCTTGAGTGGCCAACTCCACAGAATGTGAGTGAAGTTAGAAGCTTCATGGGACTCGCAGGTTATTACAGGAAGTTTGTGGAGGGATTCTCCAAGATTGCAACACCTACTACATCCCTTCAGAGGAAAG
Organism: Thuja plicata; assembly: GCA_018584345.1. NCBI lineage: Eukaryota > Viridiplantae > Streptophyta > Pinopsida > Cupressales > Cupressaceae > Thuja > Thuja plicata. The sequence continues at coordinate 14,437,493 of MU227649.1, forward strand.
GGAAAAGATATGAGTGGACTGATGTATGTGAGAGATATTTTTTGTTGTTGAAACATAAACTCACATCCGCTCCTATCTTGATTATACCAGATCTGAATGGGAAATTCACAGTTATTGAAAATGCTTCAGGGGAAGGTCTTGGAGGTGTACTTATGCAGGATGATAAAGTAGTGTCTTATGAGTCACGAAAGCTGAAGCAGTATGAGGTTACCTATCCACCTCATGACCTAGAGATGGCTGCAATTGTGCATGCTTTAGTGATGTGGAGACATTACCTTTTGGGTAAACCGTTTGAGTTAAAAATAGATCACATGGGACTTAGGTATATCTTCATACATCCTAATCTTAATGTGAGATAGAGACATTGGTTGGAGTTTCTGAGTGAGTATGACTTTGGCATCGAGTACATAAAAGGTAAGGAGAATAGAGTGAAAGATGCTCTTAGTAGGAGGAGACACATTGTTGCTATCTCTACTTCTAGGACACGGTTGAGGGATCACGTGTTGCACAATCTTCTAGGTGATGATCATTATGAGATGTTCAAGTCAGCCTTGCACATTGATCCATCGAATCACCATTTTGATGGATACACTTTTAAGGATGATGGTATTGTGAGATACCAGAACAATATTTATATTCCTGACTGAGCAGGGTTGAGGAAGGTAGTACTTGAGGAGATGCATTGCACTCCATTTGAAGGACATCCAAGGGTAAACAAGATGATTTTTTATTTGAGTCCACTGTACTCTTGGCCAGGGCTTAAGTGTGATGTGATAGCTTATGTTTCCCAGTGTTTAGAATGCCAGTGAGTAAAGGCTGAGCATGTCCACCCAGCAGGACTTTTATATCCACATGATATTCCAGAGTACAAATGGAAATTCATCAGTATGGATTTTATCCAAGGTTTACCCATGATGCTACACATGCATGATATGATTTTGGTAGTAGCTGACAAACTAACCAAAGTAGCCCACTTCATTCCAGGGATTCTGAGAGATGGATCACCGGCTTTGGCCAAGAAGTTTATTCAAGATATTTTTAGATTCCATGGTGTGCCAAAGACCATTATTTATGACAGAGATACACGGATGACATCAAGGTTTTGGAAAACCTTGAATGCTTCCTTGGGTACACGGTTGGATTTCAGCACAACCTATCATCCTCAGACTAATGGGAAAATAGAGAGAGTAAATCAGGTTGTAGAGGATTTACTTCGTATGTATTGCATGGATCAACAATACAAGTGCGAAGAGTATCTTCCATTGGTGGAGTTTTCTTATAACAACTCTTACCATGCTTCTTGGGGAATGGCGCCTTTTGAGGCACTATATGGGCGGAAGTGTTGCACTCCTATCAGTTGGGATAGAGTAGAGGAAATAATCATTATTGGTCTTGATTTGTTGAGAGAGATGGAGGAACATATGACTCTGATTCTTACTCGGCTGAAGGAAGCAGTTGATCGTCAAAAGAGTTATGCGGATAAGAACCACACTTTTAGACAGTTCCAGGAAGGGGACAAAGTGTTTTGGCGTGTGAGACCACATAAGAGCTTGATTTCTTTTGGCAAGTCTTGAAATCTTGCACCAAGATATGTGGGTCCATTTGATGTTTTGGAGTTTATTAATCATGTTGCTTAGAGACTTTCTCTACCGCCCGCTCTAACCCGAATCCATAATGTATTTTATGTTTCTTTGTTGAAACCCTATCATCCATATGCATCTCATATCTTAGATTGGTGTGCATTGCAGGTTCAGGATCCGGGGGTGGTGCTAATGGAGTCTACCCGCCTCGTTGATCAACGTACCATCAGGGTGCATGACAAAGATGTGTTGTATTATAAGGTGCAGTGGGACCAATTCTTTGTTGACAGTGTGACTTGGGAGGATGCAGAAGACATGTATAGATCTTTTCTGCAGTTATTTGATTACTTATATATGTTCTTATTTCAGTTATTTATGTTATATGCATGGACATTGCTACTTTTGGTGTGTTTTCATAAGACATCATGCCGGTGTCTCTTCCTAGAGGGGAGAGATGTCACAACCTGATTTGGATAGACTCCTATTATCTAGGAATTTTAGAGACACTTTTGGACTTTTAGAGACACTTTTGGACTTTTGTTGACTTAGTCAAATATTTTTTGATCTAAGTCGTTATGCATTGAAGTTATATTAGACAAACTAGATGATATTTTGTGATGTTTCGATCTTTTGGAAATCCTTGGTTTTGAATTATGAGTATTGTAAGGAAATGGATGCAGTAGATTTAGTTATGTTTTATATGATTCATATGATCTTATGTTGTCATTAATTATTATGATGATTGGATGATTAAATGATAATCAATGCAATGGATGTATTTATTTCCGATTATGATTTATGGACTAACCTATTGATAAAAATTTCTAGTGACTTGAGATGTTTAACAGGTCGAAGGCGGGGTTGTGTGTCAAGTAGAGAAGTTTAGCTCTTCGACATGGTTGTGATCGGAAATATCTGGTTTTTACCACACACACCACTTATGTTAATTTATCTTATTAATTATGAGTACAAACTTAGATTAAGTTTGAAATTGTTTTATTTCTTCCTTTATCTCAAAAGCGTGAGTGATTGAACAAAATAATATCGAAGGTTAAATTTAAGTGAGTTATTTCTTGCCTTGTCTCGTGTGTGTGTGTGTGTTATACATTTAAAAAAATAGTTCTCTTAATTTGATCTTAACTTGTGAATGGATATTATATTAAGATTAAATGTTTAAAAAGGAAATATAAATGCATAAATAAACTTATTAGTATATCTTTGAAAAATTGCATGCAAGCTAGTCTTTGGGGAGTGTTTTAAAATGTATGATCTCTGACATGGAGGATAACCGATCAATAGACTGAGAGTGGGTAATTAAAATTGAGACTTGTAGTTATCTTCCTTTTATTTATGCTAATATTTTGGCATGTGTGGCACATGAGCATAGAAGTTTAAAAAAATTGCAAGCATAAGAGTAAGGAGATATCGTGGTGTTGGGGAGGAGTGTTAAACTTAATTGAAACTCTGACTTGCTCCGACATGCATGGCATGTTAGCCCTTTAGGGAGGTGGTGTCGCAGTGAGAAGGGAGGAAGGAAAATTTGAAATAAGGAGATCACAGGATAGGAGGGGAGAGTAGAAAATCAGCGCAGAAGGAAGAAGACAGCGCGCAAGGGAAGATATGGAAGGGCACAGGAGATAATAAGATTAAGGAGAATACATCGACAAAAGGATAGACTGGGCAGATTTCGGTGGAAAAGGGGAGGAAAATGACAGCATTATGAAGAGGAGATCAACACTAAAGACAAGAGGAAGAGAAAGTTTAACTGTAGTCTTGGGGGCACACAGTAATTGATAGAGCATAGACCAAACAGTACATAAACCAAGTTCCCATTTTCCCTTTAATGCATGATCTGGGTTTGTTATAAATACATTAGATTTCTTTTTCTGAATAAATAGGAATTTTGGGATATAGTTGTTGTAATTTTGAGTTAGAAAATCATAAAATGAGTCAATTTCCCTTGGGCAAAAGATTTTCTTATATATATATATATATATATATAGAGAGAGAGAGAGAGAGAGAGAGAGAGAGAGAGAGAGAGAGAGAGAGAGATTTCCCTGATCTTCCAGTACATTTACTGAGTTTCAAAGGATCTATGCAGTCTTTTAAAAGTAGGGAAAGATAAAAAATTTACGTAGATGTTAGATATCCTAGGCTATTTTTGTTTTCTTTTCGTATAAACTAGCTATTTTCTAGGTTATAAACATGTTTATGGTTGTTAAAACTTCTAAAATCTTGAGTTTTCTTGGCAAAAATCTTTCCTTTTTTTGAGACTTGTAGAAAACAAAACCAGAAAAATTTAGTAAATGAGATTCTCCCCCTGATAGTGATTTACCAAAACAAATCTGGGAAACAACAACAACAAAATTTTTAGTTTTGATTATTTGAACAAAAGCAAAACTTGTTTCTTTGTTTAAAAATCTCACATGGGAATTATTGTTTTATGTTTTTGTATGAGAGTGTTACATTTAAAATGAGAAGTGTAGATATCATTGTGACAATTAGAACCCAACTTAATTGAAATGAAAACTTGTTATATTTAATTCAGCTAGCATAGTGTCTGGAGGGTAGGATTTCGTCTTGTTTGCTATGTTGAAAATGTTTCTTTTGGTGATTAAACCTTTTGGGAAAGGAATATTTTGGAAATGTTAAGGAAGGTGTAGTATGCGGAATACCAGGAAAGGGTAATTATTTTTTGTTCATTACCAGTAGAAGTCTGGTTTTAAATCACTTTGGCCAAAGCTATGTAGCACATGTTTTCTTAAATGTGTATGGTTATGTTTCATCTTCTTGTAATCTGTGATTAATCTACTTAGACATATATGGAAAGTAGTTAGTCTTAAAGACACACCAGATTCCTTCCGATCCATCAGTGCCGAGTAGCTAGACTTCTTGGGCAGGGTTGGTGTGCTCTTCATTTCAGGATAAGTCCTGGGGGAGCTAACCACTCTCTGGTTGGGTGGATTAAGCCCCTGAACCACACTCTTGTCTCGAGGTTTGCAGATGGATAGGTGTTTGATGGCTTAGGAGACTAGAGCATGCAGATGAATAGTTGTCTGATGACATTCATGATACTTGATTTTTATGACCTTATGGTCTTGTACTTGATGTATATATATTTTCCACTTATGTTGTAATGTGCACGACAAGTTGGTATCCTGATGTATTAAATATTTGTAATTTCATTGATTATGGATAATGGTGTAAGATCGACAATATAGAATGTACTTTCTTTTGGGTTTATGTCGAAATGAATTTATATGCAAGTTACAGATTATGTGTACATGATTACTTGTTTGAGTTTTATGTCGAAAAGTCTATAGTGATTGACCAACTATGACTATGGAATCAACATTAGAAAATTTTCAACATTTTTTACTTGTGGCATTTATTAGAATTTTTGGTCTTTACACAAATCAAAACAAACAAAAACCTAAACTAAATATACCACCAACAAAAAAAAATCACATCATAGAAAAAAAACTTGCCTAATCAAAAAAGCAAAGTAAAATAAAATATATATATCAAGTACTTTTTTAACCAAATAAAGAGCACAAAATAAGTAAATAAATAAATAAACCATCCAATTTGGAATGGTGTTTGTTTGTAATTAAAGGGAAGGCACTACCTTGTAAGACATGACTTTAGACGTGCAATATGGTTAAATTGTTTAACTGCCTTCTTTCACCTTCTAAATGGACTCCATTTTTGTCATTTCAAATGGATAGTGACGTTATGGGCCACCTTTTAATTGGTTGCTTATACCCTATTAATGTTTGTCGTATTGGCAATAATATTCCAAAAATACTATTTGAAAGAAACTTGATTACCGACTTATACATAAATAATTCTTTTTGTACTGCCCAATATGACATGTTTATATTTAAAATAAAAATTAAAAAATACAACTTTATTTGGACAGCCAACAATCATTAAGAATCAAATCTTACAATATCAAAGTTGTTTTTTAAAAAATTAATAAAAAAATGGAATGTAAAGAGTCTTTATCACCTCTCACGTTTGCTTCTATTGACAAACAAGTCTCCCTAATTCTTTCTTTTCAATTTTTATTTTTTATATATTTTTTTTAAAGTTTATTTTTTTAATTCAATAAAATCAAATCTAAATTAATATCTTTTTAGTTGAGATTCAAAGAATAAGAAATATTCATTTTGGTAAAATCATGATAAGATTTGAATTTTGATGGATGACATAAATAAAGACTATAATTCCATAACCCTCTCTAATTATACTTATTCAATTGAACTACAACACTTAATGCAATTCAATGTATTTAAAAAATATCCTTTCATTTATTTATTCAGATGAAGATATATTTTTTTGTCTTTTATACATTATGCTCTGTCAATTTTATTGACCAGACTTTTACATTACATAGAACAAGTGAATCACATCATGATGAATAAGCATATATCTAATCCAGAAGTCATCTTTTCCCTAAACAGCCACAGACAAGAGGATAACAACACGGTTACTTAACTAATACACTATAGAATGAACCCTTAATATTCTTTTTTTTTCCTTATAGAAATATACCAGTGTGTACAGATATCAGCATCTCTGTCTTTATAGCTAAAATAACCACATGCAGTCCAGGGGTCAAACCTGGCTCAAATGCGCTTCCAAGGGTTTGAACCTTGATGGATGGCTTTCTATATCTCGTAACACCATCCTCATCAATTAAGCTCAACCATTGAACTCCATAATGATCTATATACTAATTACACATTAACATGTCCAAAATTTCACACATAGTTTACTTTGATTGAAAGAAACTGAAAAAAAATGCGCCAACAGAAATGCATCTCTTAAACAGATATGAAAGGGAAAGAAGATAGACGCCTAACACAAAATTAACATACACAGATGGTAATCTGCCTCAAACTCCTAGTTCTGGACAAGCCTTGAAGTATTAATTATGAAGATCAAACTGAATTTTATTTGTATTATGAAGAGAACTAATTAATGTGGAACCAGATCCCATCATAGAAGGATAGGACTCTGGTGTAGTTGATAAAGCTGATATCTGACAATGGATAGCTATGACAAGTTTAGAGAGGACCCACAAGAAATGACACCAAAGCAGCATGCCACGTTAGTGCTGTAAGGCTTCTGACAGAAGTGGAAGTAGATTAATATGTTCACTGCTATTGGATATCTATGCAATATCATCTCAAGAGAAAAAATCTTCCACCACAAACATGTATCCACATTCTCTGTTAGAACATTCGTTGCTCTCATCCAAAATGTCCAAAAGTTGTAGGAACTAACTCAAATCTGAAACTTATCAGACAACTGCCATTTTAAGGTCTTTATCCTGACATTTTTTTATCAGGGGGCTTTTTTGTTTTCGCAACTCTTGAGTTTAATGCAAAGAGAATATGAAAGTCATAAACCAGTTTCAGCAAATTAAAGAGTAAGTGCTACAATTTCAATCTGATTACAATGTTTGACAAAGTATATAAAATAAATGTTTCTTTCAGCCATCTAGTGACTGCCCGTTGCTTATGATTAGGCAATGTATATTTCCTTCAGTATCTATTAGTAACTCTTATTTTTTATAACCTGCTTTAATTCTTTAAAAAAAAGAAAGATACAAATTTTAAAATTTATATACATAATGAATGTCTCTAAGAAATTTAGACAAACAAAATAATGGTTACAAGCACCAACCCCTTTATAACATTTCAGCACTCACCAAAAAGCACAAAACCCTGTACCACTTCTAGAATCCTGCAGTCAACTATGTCACAATGGTCTTCTCTCTAGTCATCTGGACACATATGATAAAGCTGTAAGTGGGTGTATAGGCCACAGTTCCCATCATCAGACTTACTTTGTGGTGGCTATGGTCGTAAAAAAATTCAGAATGAATTCCTTTGTTTTATGAGCTAAGAGGGCGTCTCTTTTCTTTGCAGAATTGTGAAATAGGTTACAGTCGACAGAGTATTTTACCTGGACAGAACGCAAACTTGTGTTTAGAAGGTGCTGCTTTCTGAAACAGAATTTTCAGTTTCCCTAAGATGAGCATTCACTTACTTGCATACAAAAACAATTTGTACCTTCCCAAATGTATATGAAATTTTAATGGCTGCTAGCTACAAGAGACCGCTACTGGGAAACAAATTTGCATTGGGCGTTGAAACAGAGAACAAAATTGGATGAGAAATTTACTGGTCTGTATCTCTAGATTGAATATGTTTCATTTCAATTAATCAACTTACTTTCACTTCAATTAATCAACTTACTTTCACCACCATGCAGCCACTAAGTATTCATAATTCAATTTTTAAAAAAAGAACTGGAAAACAAAATTGAATTGGATGTTGAAAAAGAGAAGGAAACTGGATCGGGAATTTTGACACTTCACTTCAATTAATAAACTTACTTCACAAATTTAAAAAAAATACTAAAAAGAACTGAAAAACAAAATTGCATAGGGAACTCACTATTATGCAGCCATTAAATATTCACACTCCAATTTTTCTTTTTAAAAACTGAAACAAAATTGCATTAGGTGCTGAAACAAGAGAACAAAATAGGATCAAAAAATTTCACACGTTACTGAAAAAGAAGTGACCTGCATGTCTGAATTGAAATTGTTTCATTTCAATTAATAAACTCACTTTTACCATGCCCCCAAGTTAAAAAAATTACATATAGAACATTTTGAGCTCCTGAAGAGAGAACCTATACATCATTTGAAAATGATCATATCTCTAGATTGAATTCGTTTATTTCAATTAATAAAATTACTTTTAACATTATGCAGCCACTAAATATTAAAAAATTAACAATAGAACATTTTGAGATCCTCAAGAGTCATTTGAAGATGATCATTCCAGTGATGAGATGATAATCTACAAAGTATAACATAAAAACATTCTCTATAGGATAAATGAATAAACTTCTTATCATGAAAGCTCTTTGAGAAAGAAAATATGCATTATTTGAAGAACATCATTCTCCCATTTATGAGATGGCAGTCTACAATGTATATAGAATATAGACACTGCATTTTAAATGATAAAGTTAAGAGCGCTGGCCAATTCTGAATACATCTTTAGAATGACAGCTGTTTAGAATCGCTGTCTCTAAAAGGAGAATAATATTATAACTAACTCCACTAGTAGAGAGCTACAATAAACCATATCATCTGTTTCAAAAACAGACCACCTAAAAATGTACAGGAAATTGTTTTAGTTTAAAGAAGGCACAAAAGCCTAAGTGGACCATTCACCATTCCACTGAATGTAAACAACCTTCTAATGTACAAAACTGCATGTGCATTCTTCTTTCAAACGCAAATACTGAAAGGAACTGCAATAAAATTATAAGTCTTTGCAGAGCATAGATTGAGATAAGCCATGATGCACTCATCTGTATTACAACTCAACCTTTATCATAATCCAGAATATCCATTTTTGATAACTCGCCCTTTATTATGCTCCAAAATACCAGACTGGATTCTCATATTTGGGGACTGCTTCTGGGACCCTGGGAAATGAATCTCCATACTCAATTGCAATATTATATGGGGAACCAAATTTGAAGTCCTCAGTCATCTCCTGGGGTTGATGCACAAAACCTTGATCAAAGACCCTGCTTTGATCAAGGTTTAAACCTTCCTTCATTAATTGCTGCATGTTTAAACTGGCATCTGTACCATTGTTGCAGGGCAAAACCCCTTGTCCATAAAAGTTCTCATCTGTTGTCATTCTTAAAAGTTCCCTTCCCTGAGGAACTCGGTGCATGTTCACTTCCCGTTGATTGGGATTGTTCATGATAGGAAGACTTCCGAGATTTGATGTCTTATTCTGATGCAGGCCACTATCATATAGGGCAAGGAGCTCATTGATCGGCTGCTGACTATTTGCTGGAGCTGCTAAACATGCAGTACTACCGGGACCAAGATTCACAGTAGCATTTGATGTTGCCTGTCCATCCATTCTAGTTGCAAAGGTACCTCCCTTTCCTTGAGCTTGGAGCTGATTAGGTTGCCCCAAAGAAACGGTAGCATTGGGTGCTGCCTGTCCATCCATCCTAGCTGGAAAATTGTTTCCCTTACCTTGAACTTGGAGCTGGTTCGGTTGCCCCATGCGCATGCAGAATAAATTGTTATTAGCTTGAGGTTCTGATCTCTGATATCCTATGCTTTGGAAATCTGTTCTGTAAGCGCAAATAGCCTGATGGCTATTTCTTGAACTCTGATCCAGAAAGCCATATTGTCTCGAATGATGTGGGCACTGCTCATATGGGCATGTATAAATCTTTTGATCTTCCATTTGAGACTCCTCAGGCAACTTCCTCTTTCGGATCATGTCAACATTATCCACAATCTGGATAGATGATGGAACCCTCTCCTTTGAAATGCTAGCATTAAAGAGCTCAAAATCAAGCGGTTTGCATTCCTGTACCTCAGAACTGAAGAGGTCGAAGTCATGAGGCTTGCGATCCTGAACATCATCATTTGAAAAAATGTTGTTGGGATCTTCCTCGAACCCTTCAACGTCATACTCACTGCTACTGCTGAATGTCAGCGCTCCGGCATTTGCACTCAGTGAAATACTCGTAGGTGGGCAAGCATTTGGGTTCTGCTGGCGAGCCAGTGCTTCCTCTTGGTTAACAACAGCCAGCCAAGTTGCACTCTCTTTAGCTGTCATCTTATCTTGCAGACACTTTGACTGCCTAACCAGCTTACGAATCTTTGCTATGTCAGGAGACATGTGTTTGATAACAGCAGTGAGAACCCCTACCTTCCAAGCCTTTTTCAGATCATGAGGCTTTTTGTAAGGTGGAGGCCCTTGTCCTTTTGGCAAGCCCACTTGAGGCCACCAATCCTCATTACTGGTTGGCCACCAAGGAGGAGAAATACCTTTTTCCAAGGGAAATCTCCGTTGAGGAGGATCACAGTGCTGCATGAGAGCAGAAAGAAGAGAACCCAAAGTAGTATCTTGAAGCTCTTGGAGAGTATGAGGGGTAGGAGCCACAATCATACTATCCTCATTTGAACCAGGTAATGCATGCTCTGCTTGATATTTAGCTATGGCAGCGGGGCCATTCCTATCAAATCTCACCTTTTCCTTCCACCATGCTCTAAGATTATCAGAGGCTCCACTCACAGGCTTCCCCTTTTCAGGAATAATCCCATATACAAATCCTTGTGCCTTGCAAACCTCCATCATTTTAAGCATGTACTTCAATATACCATCCTGTGCTCGAGACATCTTTTTCCTACGAGCTTGCTCTTGTGACTGTCTCTGTTTTACTGTGTCAGCTTGCTCTTTTCCCTTGTGTTGCTCTTTAATGCGCCTGAGCCTGATGCGATCCTTCCACATCCTCTTCTCAAGCTCATCCACATCGATTTCATCCTCACTGAGGTCTTCATCATGCATAACCTCCCCTTCATTTTCACATGCATTTTCGCAGACATTTTCACACATTGAATCTCCTTCTGGAGGAAGAGTTAGATAATCAAAATTTTCTGAATAACCCATTTCTTCATAAAACCCCATAAGTTCAAAAGATTGTTTGGCTAATTTACGATCCTTCTGAAGGATTATAATAGTAGCCTACAAAACCCCAGTTGCAAAAATTTTTCTTCTACTCAATGTTTTTATCAGCAAAGTTGTGTATCGTCACAGACACAAACAACGATAAAAAGTACACAGAGGCCTCTCTCTCAGATAACCAAACACCAAAAGAGAAGCACAACTTTCATAAAGAGATACATCCGGCTAAAAACATTTCCACCTTCAGCATATCCATGGCAGTGAAATGGAGATTAAAGCCAATCAGACCATTGGAATCTCACAATTCTGTCAAGTCCAATTTGTTTTGTCAGAAAATTTATAAAAACTTTTCCATTAACATTTTAGCAAAAATATAAAATGTGAAAGAAAAAGGTATAGATATCACATACTTTGCTGTCTAGCAGAAAGGAGAATATATTCTGAAAACAGACAAGATCTGGAAAAGATCCAAGTTATGAATTGGTCCGGAGTAAAGATCTTGCACTGTAAATTATCCAAAAAAACAAAAAATTTGTTCAGGCACGATCCAAAAAATACAAAAACTCTCGCATTACTTAGAAAATTCTACAAATAAAAGATGTATAAATTAGCCATATTGAGGCCTATTTTTGTGACATTATACATCGACGAGATACACACATGCCAACTTCTATAGACCAAGTAAATGAACTTCTGATTACCTAAAATAAAAGATCAAGCACTCCAAAAGGCTCATGACCAGCCAAAAAAGATTATTGACACAGGAAAAAGTTGAGTTCTCATTTAAGATGAGACACAACTGTTCTTGATTTTGTAGTCATCTCTATATTTAGAAATTAGAAGCCGTCAAGCTTTGGTAAAAAGGGCTATTTCCACACAGTTAAAGATTGACTCAGAATAATTTATAATCCGGGATATACAAGAGTCAGTTGACATCCTTCCAACAAAAAAAATGGGCTTAACACAGAAAATATAGTACAAAAATGGAAGAGCTCGCTGATCTGCAAATTGGTCAGATGCAACTATCTCAAACAAATTTCATTAGGCATTAGTTAATACAGAATAGCATACAAAAAGACCTTAAATATTATGTATCCCCTCATAGATATGACGACATACCCAAATGACATATCGTATTTGATATAACAGCCTTCCCGATATTCTTACCAAACAAACGACTGCTATAAATTGGTTTAAGTGGTGAGAAATTAGGAAGAAATCAAACACGGAATTGGAAAAAAGGAGACTTTAAGACTATCAGGACCATAGATAAAGGGAAAAAAGGGAAAGTTTCAGTACTTTTCCAGTGAAATAACTTTACCGCAGAGCAGAACAGGGAAAAATAAAAAATCACAATTGCTTTCGTTTCCCATGAAATTGATTGGACATCAAAATCAAAAACTAAATTGCCCTCAAAACCAGATCCTGGTGCAGGTAGTTTTGAAAGTCATTGAAGAATCAATACCCTGTAAATATGGGAAATTATCCATAATCAACACAAAATCCTCTCTGAAATGAATACCAAGCAATTGATTTGGAATTCATTTCTAAAACATAATGGAGCAAAAAGATCAAGCTTACGGTGAAAAGCTATAAGCCTAAGTGGCGATTAATCAACAGGGCTTTCAAAGCATGACCTCGGGTCAATATCTTCAATACACGCGTTAAGCGTGGAAATTAGAGATATCTTTGCAGCATATCCTAACAAATGAGATTGGATGCAAACACTGGGTGACAAGGACGGATGGGAGACCCTTCTTCAGCATATGGCAACACACTAGACTGGATGCAAGTCCTGGTAGACCTTGACACGAGATATCCCTCTCCAGCATAACCAAACTAAGGAGGCAAGTTCAAAGTCCTGGGCGATTTTGATTGATGATATACACCCCTGGCTGATGAAAACTACACCGATTGGTTCCCAGGCAATGGAAATTTAAAAATTAACAAAACAAAAGATTGAAAAGGGGATTCGTGTCTATGATATCATAGCAAGAAGAGAACAAGCCTAGTGGAATTCACAAAACCAATATGATTATTTAAAAAAAATCATTCAGAGCATTGATTGATGGTGAAATCCAAAACCTTAAACTAAATTGAAATTAAAATCATGCTGAAACTAAGAAAACAGCGAGCTTTAAGGATTTTAGAAAAACCAGTACGTTCTCTCTCTCTCTCTCTCTACACAGTTGTCTCCAATATTTTTTTTTTTAAGCATTTATAGAATGTGAAGGCTTCAAATCGTAAAACTAACATATTTTTCGTACTAAAAAGAAAAACTTCATAATTCGGAGGACTGGTTAGAGCTGATATCAAGACCCAGAAACGCGACCAAAACACATATCTACACTTTTAAACCAAAATCAAAAAACAGAAACCAATTTCAACGCATTGATTAGAGCTAAAATCAAGATCCAGAAACTAAACTATACTAAAATCAAAACATAAAGTACACCAAAATCTAAGCATAAACTAAAACACAAAAAAAAAAAAAATAGAATCAAAGACCCAAAACATTCGCCATACCTTGTTAACGAACCCCAATTCTCTTTCCCTTTTGTTCACCGGAAGAACAGGAAGAAAGCTGGGAAATTCTCCAACAACCAATACAACTTCCGCTCCTCAAATATCCCTCCCCTCTCTCGCTTGTACTAATTATCAACAACTCCACCCACTTGCACACCACAGGAATCACAACTGTAACAATACACCCCTCCACGAGAAACCGACTGAGAACAAAAAAAAGGACAAATCCAGCACTAAGAAAAACGACAAGGCAGCAAAACACCAAGCCCGCTTCTTTCAACTAGCTCTGCACAAAATCCTATTCCTCAACATTCAAATTCCTCCCTCCTGCATTTCAGTGCCCATCAAAACTCAATCGACGAGCAACAACGAGCGAGGCACAACTTGAGGCAAACCCGAGTGTTTCTTGTTTTCAGTGCAGGTAAATCGAAGGAAGGCTCAATTGGGTACACGATTATGCGCCTGACAATGGCGGCCGCACCCTCTCAGGAGAGAAAATCGGTCCTCTGTTCGGTCAGACCCTAATGAGAAGCAGAAGACGCCGAGTGTAGTGAAGGCAGTGGGATATACACCCTGACGGAAAGTCAGACTTCCGTCTACTTGACTCTGACGGCAACTCTGACTTTCCGTTAGATGACACGAGTAGCAATTCACCACGCGGTCATATGCCGATTAAAATATTAGCGGGAACAGTGCGGGAAGAAGCGTGTAGATTCTCTCAGCCTGCCAGAAATTAAACCATTTCTAATTTTTTATTCACGTCCGTGGCCGCCGGGTCTTATCTCTAACCAGCCCATGTGCTCATGTCGCTTTGCTTGTTTTCTTCAACATTTTTTAGGGTTTGAATAGTCACAAAAATTATGGAAGGCAGTGAGAATGACTTGGTGAGTTAGATTTAACAGCTGACTTTTGACCTCATCTTTCATTCATTTTTTGATGGATAACATTTGAATTCAACATTAGCCTCACTCTTTCTAAAAGAATTAAATTTTATTTTCTAAGGATGCAATCTTAATGGAAAGGAAATAAATAAATAATAATTCCTAAATATTTTAAGATTATTGATAGAGTATACTATTTCTTAGGGGTTATCTGTTTTTTATAATATTAATATAAATTTTATTTTGATGTAAAGTTTAGTTTTATATATAAATATGGTATTTGGTCATATACATCTCAGAGTAATTGTTAATTTATTTATTAATAATTTAAATATAATAGAAGAAATGTGTCCACTTTTTGGATAAATACTTGCAAAAGGTGATTATGAAGCATATGTGAGAAGGAGGAAAGGAAGGAGATTGTATAAGCCAAGCTTCTTGTATCTATAATTGTATAGACTCGCCGTAAGTGAGTTTTCTCAATAATGTATACAGTATAATATTTATAGGAGTTATCAGTATTGTCAATGTTCTTGAATAATATTAATATAAATTTTATTTTAATATAAACTTTGATTTTATATATGAATATGGTATTTGGTCATCTATATCTCAGAGTAATTTTTATTTATTTCTTAATCATTCAAATATAATAGAAGAAATGTATCCACTTTATTATATTCAAGGGAGTCTTTATGTAGGATAAAATATGTCAATATTATGATTCACAAATACTTGCAAGAGGTGTTTGTGAAGCTTTTGTGGGAAGGAGGGAATGGCAGAGATTGTATAAACCAAGTTTAAACCGGGTCTCTTGTGTCTATAATTGTATACAATTAACACAAGTTTGTTTTCTTAATAATGAATGATATCTTATGGTTTTTTAATTGTATGTATAATCTTGTGTATTATGTCAACTATTATTTTGCAAATATGTTTGTATTGTAATATGACTAGTAAAATCATCATGATAGTTTAAACCATTGTTCTTAATTTCCTACCAATTATGAGTTCATATAGTAACAACACTAAATATGCTTTTTATAATGATAAAAAAAGGTATTAAGAACTAAGCCTCAAAAGTGGAAATGGAGTATCTTGGTGTAGACTATTCTTTGTGATCCAAAATCATGTTATATGATTAATCTAAAATATTTGCACCAAATAGATTGCAAGATGATTTGACTCAATCAATGTCAAGTGTGTACCTATACAATTGACATTGATCTATGAATTCCAAGTTGGACCAAGAAAATGACCAGTGACTTCTAACAATCTATAATATATTTGCCTTGATGTATGCAACATTTGTTTAAAAGATAGATGATGTTGACAAACACATTTAGGGGCCTACTAATTGAGAATTTTCTTCTAATGTCAAATTGTTGGATCTAAATTATTGATTTGAACATTGAGTACATAAATAATAAGCAACCATTGCATATGCTTAACATGTTGTTAATGATGTAGATATTGATGTAAGTTGATGATGCAATTTGTTATGCTAGGATGTTCTCAATGATCTCTCTTCTAGACGAGTCTAAGATGCCTAAAATTAATCATGGTTTGTGCTTTTGTATAAGGTAGCATGAAAACGACACTTTTCTATTTGGGTTAGTAAGCAACAACTAGTAGGAAGGGAGATTGCTTGGGGGTCTAGAATTGAATTTGAATCTAAGATTAAGGGGGCATTTATATAAATTACAAATTGATACAAAATCGTTTGCACACCATATATTTGATCAAGCTAATGAATGGATAAATTTAAATGGACTTAGGACTTTATGGATCATGTGTGAAGGTACGACCAAGTTAGGTTGAAGTTAATTACAAGATTTTATAAAATAGTTTTTCATATGTATACTAGTTATTATGTTACATATTGTGTGACAATATATATTGTCCTCTAAGGGAGGACTTGGCTGCCTTGGATTTAACAAAATTTGAGACGCTAGAAGGCCTTTTTTCATTAGCTTGCTCCTCCCTTTTTTATTTATTTGATTTTCTTCCCCTCCCCCTTCAAGTATTCCCCAAAGCCTTAGACTCTAAGTAACAAATACACCTAGCGTCTATCACCCCTGATCCATTAGAATTGATTAAACCATCCTCTGATCCATCTACCTTAGAGTCAATTAACTCTTTGGATTGCTAGAAATCCATAACTTGATTACATCTATCCTCGTTGATTGGGGCATTTCTAGCTTCTAATAACTTCAACATAATCCCCTCCTTTAGTGATCATGGAGCCATCTTTTCTTTCAGCCCAGAGTTCTACTCATTCCATGGATCTCCACCTTTGAAAAATTTAGAGTCCTCCCCTTTCATCTTACCCCCTACAATATTATTGAGACCAAAAGCATCGCAACTTGAACTGATGTAGGAGCATCCTTGGTATACAAGCTAACCTTATCAACCAAAAATTTGTTTTATTTTTAATTTTCGTAGTTTAGGTGAATAAATAATGTAGCATGGATATTTTTGTAATAAAGGCCAAATATTTAAATAAATATTTTTTCAATACCTTATGTTAAAATTTTATGTATTTAGATGCATTTTTTGGCATTTACAATGTCAAATATTTCAAATTGCCAATTTGGGTGTTTGACTTTGTGAGACCCCACTTGCTCTTCATGTGGAACCAAATAAGGCAAAATGACATATTCCACAAGTTATGAAATATGACAGAATTTATGTTCGTTGGGCATTCATGAAGGAGTTTCTATCCTTTTTTAATTTCAAGAGTCAATTGGCAGTGTTAGTAGCACAAATACTTGCAAGAGGTGTTTTTGAAAGTGTAATTTTTTGTGTAATTGCTATTGGTGTAGACTTGTTTATTTTATTTTATGTACATAAATTATACTTTAAAGCGTTGTTACCTATTTTCAGTATTTGTAAAATATTGAGATTAAGATTATAAATACACTAAGTATAAATTTATATTATCTTGGGTTTTGGGGGAGGTCTTATAATATATATTTTTATATTAAAAGTATAAAAACTAGGGTGTTGACCCTTTAGACAAACAACTCGAAAGCAACTCTAACAAAATATTAATAAAGCATTAACAACACACTAATAGTAAGAGTCCATAATATCAAAACAAAGTACAACTATAAAATTACGATAGAAGTCTTAGCAGAGTATATCCAAAAACTAAAAATTTAGGGACCAACAACCAACTAGTGGCTAAGAGAGTTCAGTGCACTAGTCATTAGTAAGAAACTTGAAGAGGTCCTTGTAGTTTCCGTCTTTTTCAACATCTTTTCAAAACACTTTCTTTTACATAATGCACAACATATTGGCATAGTTGTATAGTTCTTAGGCTGAAGTGTGAAATGTTTACCATCATCTTTTATATTTCCAACACTTTCTTGAGAGCCTCTAGCTCCACTAGAGTAGTCTTGTGGTTGGTACATGTATTAGCTTCACCATAGTGTCGAGTGCCCACTTCATCAAGTAGGGCCTCTTAAGTTAGTTTCAACAGTTTTGTTTTAGCACTATTAGAGATATGCATAAATTTGTCACTTGTGGACTTAGCAGAGCTTTCTTCCCCTATCATATCACCACCATCATTGTTTCCTTCTTCCTAATCAATCATCATCATAATCCCCCAATTGCTTCCCTTTGCCTTTATCTACCAAACGACCAACCAACGTATTGGAGAACCTAAGATTCACACTACCACTTTTGTTATCCATCTCACCATTATCTGCCTCATCCTCGCTGGAAATTCCTTGGATGCAGATTTGGGTATTGGCTTTTTTAGCTAGGGAGTTTCTTCAGTTTTCTTTTTTTCTTATAATAATGTGATTTAAGTGGTGTATTCATTATATATTTTTGGTAGACTTGGCTATTTATGATCCCTCACTTATGTACATACTATTGTTTTCTCTATTTGGGAAATGGGTTTTTCTCCTTTACTCCTATTATAAGATATCTTTTTTTGTAAATGAGAACTTGATAAGGCCTTGTTGTTATGATCCGTATTCCCTTTTTGCTTGTGTGTAGCCTCCTTAAGTTGCACTAAAGGGGGTATTGGTGTAAAATTATATTCACATATTATCATAGATTCATTAAAAACTTATTTTCCAATTTTTAGTTTGTAAATCTTGTCCCATGTGTCAACATTAGATATTTTTTCCACTTTATCTATTCTTGGAAAATATGATTGTATAGCTTCTTGTATCTTTAATTAATGAATCAATGTTTCTATCTTCATTTTGCATCAATAATATCTAGTTTTTTCTTGTGTAGTAGCTCGCTCCCATGTAGAATAAATTATTACATAGATCCATAGGTCATGAAGAGCTACCTATCAAACCTAACAATTAAGATGATTGTTTTAGTCATTTTTTCAACCATTCTATTTTCAAGTGTCACTCTTGGCCATAGGGGGGTTAAAAAATAGACTTCTTCTCAAAAGGAAACAATGATGACAATGATACTTTATCATGAAAACAAGACACAAACTTCCTAAAAGAATGAACGAAGGATGAGATATGATGTAAAAAAAAATAAGAAAAATAGTAAATTTATCATATTATGAAAAATATGATGCACTAGAGCAGAGAAGCTCCATCAATTTTTTATTTTTTATTTTTCTTTTCTATTTTTGATAAAAAGTCAAGACAAAACATAGAGACCTCTAAAGATTGTTGTGTTTTTAGTATACTTGATTTTAATAATCTATTTTAAAGATATTTATTATTTTACCACATTTAGTAAACATTTAAGTTAACAATATATAAAAAAGTATATTATAAGGAACTTGGGCCCTCAACCTCATTTTATAAATTTTATTTTTGCAACAATTAAATCATAATGTGAGTTTAGTAAGTGGTTATATAGGAATATTTTTAAACTAGCAAGTACAAAAACAAACTACCTTAAAATAATAACATTTTATTAATTTAAATTATTATAAAATTAAAATAAATATGTCATTCTTAAGCATTTCAAGGTATAAAGGTAAACTAGAGTTGTTTATTTCTTTTATAAAAAGTGTGACATAGCATTGAACTTTCACATGGTGCTCCTTGATGTATGAAAGAGGTGTTCTTCTAATGGAATATAGAATTTGGATGGAATGAATTAGAGTTAATCCTCAAAGACAACAATCAAGGCGTAAGTAAACCGTTTCGTGCTTCAAGCTAATACATAACAACTAACTAAACTCAATCTTTTACACTTGAATTTGAAGGTGGTGTGGTCCCTTCTTCAAACCATGTATCATTTTTTTGTAGAAAGTGTAGATCTATCTCTTTATAAAGTTTGAATAAACTAATGATGAAAATTGGTTTTTAGAGGTGAATACATATACAACCAAATAAAATTCAAATCACACATCATTTTTTATTAAGTATCACATTATACATACAATTAATATTTTAGCTTATGGGTTGTTGGTGAAGTTGAAAGGTTCTTAAAGAACCCACTAGGGATCAAGTCTTGTTGAGTGCAAATCCCCAACACAATAAGAGATGAGGAGGGGATCGTGCCCCAAACAAATTTAGTAGAATGGATATCACTCAATCTTTGCTCTTAACTGAAGAGGTTCAGCTTAAAACTCGTGCTCGAATAACGAATAAATAAAATAATTTTTCTGATGAAAAATCCTCCATAAAAAAAAACTTCAACAAAAATAAGAAAACTCAAAATATATATATTTTTACCTTTATAGAAAAGAACCTTTATTATTAAAATTCTCTACTTCAAATTCTCTTAACTCCACATAACACCTATTTAAGAATATAACGAAGAAATTACATGTAAACCCATCACCTTGATATTCTTTGAAGACCACTAAACTTAAGAAAAATTAAATGATTATTTCCTCGTGAGGAACTCAATATATTTATTTAATGTTGTGTCCCACTTTCTAAGCTTTTATCTCGTGTCATATTTGGCAGGTAAAAGTTTGATATTATACAACTTTTAGTAGTGGAAGGCATTGGGGCCCGTGACCCCTCATTCATACACACCTAACAATCTCCACCTTTCATTTTCTTCTTTTTTTTAAAGAACACGAAATGGCACTCACATGCACATATCAAAGATGATCCTTTTCCTTCACAATTATCAACTTCTCATGGGACCACACATTCTTTGTATCCTCCAATTATTTCTCTTACTTGTTAATGTCTAGCACAAAATTTTATGATGCTTTTGACTAAAGCAAAAGCTTTTTCACCACCATCCCAACCTTCAATTGAATGCTTCCACACCCATATTAAGATCCCAGATGAAGAAGACCCTTAGCCCATTTGGATCCTCTGAAAACAGTTGGTCAAATTCATATGCCATATTTTACTAACCAGTTTAGACTAATAAGCATGCACAAAATTTGATGATAGATTTGACCAAGGCAAAAACCATAAAAAAAAAAAAAAAAAAAAAAAGTCATGACCATGCCACTAAGAAGTGTTAAGGCCACCAAGAAAATCTAAAGAGNACCAAGGCAAAAACCAAAAAAAAAAAAAAAAAAAAAAAAAGTCATGACCATGCCACTAAGAAGTGTTAAGGCCACCAAGAAAATCTAAAGAGCATAACATCAGAAGAAGCAACAATTGTGGACCCCTAGACCCACAAACTTTATCATTTAGTCAAGCAAATAGAGCCATAGTCAATACAAGATATTATTTATGCCCAACAATTTGTGATTATTAGGGTTAAACCCCACAACATATGTCATATCAAAGTCTATTCATTAGGCCTTTGGCCAAAATTCCATTCAAATTAGAAAATGAAAAAAATTCCATTTTTAAATGATTTTTTTTTTTGGGTTCCCTCAAATTATCTTTACAAGACACGACTATAAGCCGACTTCAACTTATAAACGCCATGAATTAAATGTATTTATAATATGAACTTATAATGTCAATGTCAAAATCTATTTATTATAATGTTTTTTTTCCTTGCAACTTGCCTAGATTGCATGACTTAAATGTGCTCTTGTGGAGTAAAAGTGGGTTTTAGTGGACAATTTTATAATAATTAATGTCTATTTAATTCCGTGGCTGCTGCCCTTTCGAAGACCCAATAAATTATCACACGTGACAAATATGTAGCATTAAAAAGTAAGCGAGAAGGTATCTTAGATTTTTAAAGCGGGAAGTTACCTGGAAGCATGGTAAAACTTGTAGACTTTCCAATGTATTTACCTTTTTTAAAGCCATTTTTTTGGTGGGTAATTGGCATGAGGGGAATTAGATGAGAACAGGCGCATGTGCAAATATTAATATTTTAATGTCTCAACAAACATTTTGGTGGGGCCAATAAGAAAGTTGCCACGTAACTTCCTCGAACTTCATCAGAAATTTGCATTTTAAGGTATTATGCAGATTTCAATAGGGGCCCACTTTTCCATTTCGGTTATTCTTTTCCCTTCATTTTACTATTCTCACATGTCTATGTTTAAGGGTGAAAAGTTTGTCCTTATTACTTTACTTTAATTTGTTTTAGATTTTTTTTTTGTTGTTTTGTTGGATTATAGTAAATATATGTTTCATTGATTTATTTGGGAAAATGTATTATGGTTCTCATGCATGCATTTATAGTAAATATTTGATAAGTAATTTGTTTTCGAAAGTGTATTATGTTTATCATGCATGCATCTGTGTTTGGTAAAAATAAGTGAGTGAGTCTATTGAGGAATATTGTTGTCCATCTAATATAGTAGGTTAATGGATGTGATAATATAATGCAAATCACAAGTTCGAAGTATAACTTAGTTTTTTATTTATTGAACAAAGCAAGTAATACAATAATAGGGAAAAAAAGTAGCTTAAATATCACAACTTCGTTGTATTATAACATGATGAAAAATATGTCATGTGCTTTTCTACACACTTCAAAAACATGTCATGTATTAATGAGTTTGATGAATGGGGTTTTCGGGACCTATTTGGATAGAATTGTTCTAGTTTTCTTGGATGATATTCTTGTGTATTCTACGACTTATGAGGAGCATGAGCAACACCTACGACAGGTATTACAGTGTTTGCATGATAATCAATTATATGCATACTTGGCTAAATGTGAGTTTTTCCAAACTGAGGTTAAATATCCTGGTCATGTTATTTATGGGGATGGTATAGCATTAGACCCATCGAAGATTCGGGCTATAGTGGTGGTCAGCACCCACTAATGTCTTTGAGGTTCACAGTTTCATGGGCCTAGCAAGGTACGACAGGCGGTTTGTCAGAGATTTCTCTAGAATAGCTCACCTCGTCTCTTCCTCACAAAGAAAGGGGAATAAGTTTGTTTGGTCAGAGAAGTGTGAAGCAACTTTTTAGTGTTTGAAGGAGAAGTTGACTAGTGCTCTAATATTAGTAGTTCTTGATCCCTCAGGTGATTTTGTGGTGTGTACAAATGCATCTCTTGAGGGCATTGGGGTAGTATTGATGCAGGTGGGCCGAGAGATCGAATATGAGTCGAGGAAGCTTAAGGACCGTGAGCTCAATTACCCCACACATGATTTAGAGTTGGTAGGAGTAGTCCATGCATTGGTGAGGTGAAGGCACTTCTTGTTGGGTCATCGATTTGAGCTTCACATTGAACTATTCGACCTAGTCTTTAGATTTGAGCTCAAGACCTCTATTTGTTGCTTGTGTTTAATGTAATGTTTCAAAATAAATTGTTCTCAGCATTATTTTTTTCTATTTTTCTCTTTCCCTCTGGCTGGAGTATGATACCACTGAGAGGGGGTGAATCAGTGGTATATCAATTAATAAGGATCTTGTATTAATCTCTGACAACTTTGAACATGTAGAGTGCATGTTTTAGAACAATTTAGTAATCAAGTATATGCAAAGCTATCCAACATGAATGAGCATAAAGACCATAAATAGATAACATAAGTTGAAGACAACATAGAATTCCAAAAGTTGAATTTTTTGCAAGACTAACAATTTGAACTTGCTGACCAAAATAGATCACAAACAATGAGAACCCAAAACACAATCTTTCATGAGTGGAAAACCCTCATAGGGATGAAAAAACCACTCGAAATGCCTCATTAGCTTAATAAAAAATGCATCACTAGCAAAGCCTCGCTGGCTACATTAAACATGCCTCATTGGCTAGAATGCTTCAGTGGCAAATTATTGTAACAAACTGAAATCAAATATAGACAAAATATGAAATTTGTCCCATATGTGTCACCTTCCTAAAAATCTTATTAACCTTGAGATTCAAGTTTACATGTGCTCACAACATATATACAACATAATGATTTACAAAATTATGAAGTATACATACTATGTTTATAGCATGAATGTCTCAAAGATACAACATATAAACTTTTTTGTGAAAATACTGATGAAACTTCACAATATAAATCAATACAAATTGAATCATTGTGTTCCAGATACCCCACAATACAGAGAAATTTTCTTTTACAAATTCTTTACAAGGAAAACATAGCTACCATCTATATACCCTACATCTTTTACAATGAAAACCCTTACTCTTTGTTCCAAATCTCTATGAAACAAAGAAAAAAAAATTTGACAAAAAAATACCTCAAAACTGGAATATCTCTATCCTAGAAAACCCTACTCAAGTTATATTTTGAAAGACATTACTATATATTAAAAACCCTTTATCTAGTCAACTTGTATTCATCAGCAAAAAAATTTTGCTTTTATTAATCATCATTAAGCATAGAAAAATAGAACCATATCTTCTATTAGCATATTAACTGAATCATCATCAAATATCTTCACAAACTAAAACCAAAACATTGATGAACTATAACTGATTGAATGTTTGAAGATGTTAAGTTGATGATCATGAAGCTGCAGAAAGTTAATGCAAGACATTAAATCAGGGTATGTGCAAGATCATGCGGGGCCAAACTATGCCCTTAAGTGGCAATGAAAAATCAACAAATCAGGGTTAGCCAACTTGACATGAAAATTTGAACTAGCTATCAACCTAATACCAAAACGTTGTAAGAATAGAATTTGTAGGAAATTGAATGTAGTTTCTAAACTACTAGGTCTTTTCTAAAGAAAAAAAATTAATATAATTGGTGAAAAGTATAGATTTCAATGCAGCAGTACAAAAATTTCAGGAAAAAAATAAGAAGTAGGTGTATGTCTGACCACCTTAATCATGATCAAATGATAATATTTTTTTATAAGATTTTATATATGTACATAGTAGACTCATGCCCGGAGTGACGCATATTTTTTTGTAATTTTATTCTAAAAAAAAATTAATTATGAATTTTCCGCTACAACGTTTTTAGAATAAAAAAACTCCCATGTCTGACCACCTTAACTCATTGAAAACTTTACCAAATTCAAAAAAAAAATTCCCTTATAGTAGGCGAAGCAAAGAATGTGACACATTTTTCAAATTTCAAAAATGTTATACCGTTTGAAAGTTATAGTCATTTTTCAATCAGTATATAAATCAACACTTTAGAGGTAACTCAATTAGAAAATAACCAATAATTACTTACCAAATTTGAAATTTGACAGCAATTATATCGATAGAAAGCTGATAATCTCCTTAAGATACCCTTTTTGTTTCATCAAATTCAGGTGAAAAAAAGTCGTCAGCTGCATGGTCGAAGTCTGGAACTCGGAGAAACAGGGGAAAAACATGTTTTTGTGACATTTGAAGAGTTGACCAAGTAGGTTTGGTGCACAAAGCAATACCAAGCCTAATCAGGTACTTGATATTTTCGGGTACCTGAAAATCCCGACAGAATTTTGAATTTTAAATTTTCCCTCCCCTTTCTCCGTCTTAATTTATTTCCAACCCCTTTCTCCCTCCCATTTCTCCATACTTCATATGATATATTATATATTAGATTATATATTATATAATATACATTTTACATTAAATATTATATAATATATATTAATATTAAATGTTATATTATAAATCATATATTATATATTATTTTATGTGTATTATATATTAATATGTATTTTACAATATATCACATGATATCTTCATATTTAAATTGTATGTAATATATATTTTATATTATAATATAAATATATATAAATATGTATGATATGCATTATATACTATATATAAAATATTGTTGTATATATAATAAAATCAAGTATAGTATATATATAATATATAGGACATATTAATATATAGGTTAATTACACCAGTATAAGGCATCCAAAAAGTTTCCAAAGGGGTCATAGAGGGTTCCTAGGGGTCCTAACGCTTGAGAAAGTGTACTAGGACCCCTTAGGTCCCTCAGTAACCCCCGACATCACATTAGAGCACACAATTGTGTCCCAAGGGGTCGTACGACCCCTTGGGACACACTTTAGTGTTGAATTGTGTCGAAAGGGGACATGGGGACATCCTAGGGGTCCTAATACGCCTTATCACGCATTAGGACCCCTAGGAAGTCCCCATGACCCCTTTTGACACATTTCATCACTCGAGTGTGTCCCAAGGGGTCGTATGACCCCTTAGGACACACTTGAGTGTTCTAATCTATCGAAAGGGGTCAACGGGACTTCCTAGGGGTCCTAGTACGCCTTATCATGCGTTAGGACCCTTAGGAAGTCCCGATGACCCCTTTTGACAC
>MU227649.1:14478693-14490952 GCA_018584345.1 Thuja plicata
ATATCATAGCTTCATTGTTAGATTCAATTCTACTACTTGCTAGCATTCTTATTTCAAATATTGATTTCAAGGTTAATTCCTAAATTGGGGTTTGACTAAGGAAAACCCCTCCCCCACAACAAACAAAATTTTTTCTTGCAGGTACAGGTTCAGGACTGTAGATCTGAGGCCAGATCTGGATACCCTTTTCCGTTTTCTTTCAGACTGTGCGAATAGGGACACTTTTAGAGTTGAGCAGATCGAGTTGGTAAAAGTGGTATAGGGTCAACCTTTTTCATAAGACGACATCAGAATGGAAAAATATTTGTGGGTTTTCTCCATCTCTGTGTTACGGTTCGGTATCAACTGTTAGCATCTCCAAAAATAGAGTACAGAGCCCAGAAAATAACAATCTTTAATCTGCCATTTTGAAAGGTTGGTACTTTATCCTATTCTTTTCAATTACTATAATTAATCATATTAATCAATCAATTTATAGAATTTAAGATCCCCTTTCTTGGTCTCTTTCTAAATAGTGGATTCATTTGTGTATTAACCCTTTGGGGTTGATCAAAATTGGATCTCCTATTTGTGTATTTGAGGGTGAAAGAAAGGAGCATCTTATCTTCCCTTAATCACAATCATAATTGCATTATACAATCAATCAAATTCAAGTAAGTGTGAAATAGGGTTAAGGAAATCAACACAAATAAAAATTAACAATTCAAACCCCATCTTTATATCTTTTCATCTCCTAAAAACCCCATTTTCACCTTTACACATCCTAAGGAGTATCAAAAGGTTTGGTTATGAAGATAGAATATAGATGCCATATACCAAGTGACAAACTACACAGGGTTTGGTCGTAAAAGGTAGCATAGAGATGCCAGATATCAAGTGACAAACTATTATATTTAAATCCTCTAACAAGGTCACACCTAACAGTGTGTTTGTAACCTTTAACAATGTTGGCTCTTCACCGAGCTCACTTCAGAAGAGTGAAAATTTTGGATTACCGATCTCAAGTGGTTTTTCCCCTAACAGGGTTTCCACGTTAAAAATCCATGTGTCAATGTGTTTATGAGTCATTAATTTAGTGTTTTGCATTCACATAACTAATCTAGATTGATCGGTATACACTAAGTTATTTACTGCATTTTGGTAAATGAAAGACTGCTAATCAGTAAATAGTAAGAATAAGGTTTAAGAGTGAACTCCGAGCAATATTTATTTGATAAGATTATTTCAAGGCATTCATCTTGTAGGAATGAATACAACTAGAGGCTTATAATTATGGTAATAAGTTTTTGGGTTAATTTATTGGAATATTTTTTAGGCCACTAATTCACCCCCCCTCCTAGTTATTCTAACAATTGGTATCAGAGCTCGTGTGCTTAGAAGGAAGGTTTGAAGACCCAAGAAAAAGATCACAAGATGAGCAAACGAGATGTGCCCAAGTTGAACAAGGACAACTTTGCATCATGGAAAAGCAGGATAAGACTCCACCTATCAGGTATTGAAATGATGTTACTCAATAATTGGATACTGAATATGTGTTTCCTACAGGACCTCACACACTTGAACAATTAAGAGAAAATCATGAGCATAATTCTATGATGATAGAACTTGCTTCCTCACTCTTCGATGCTGAATTTGAAGATGTCAAAACTTGCACATCTGTAAAGAAAATATGGGATAAATTGAAGCTGGTACATAGAGGAGATGCTAATGTACTAAGAGCTAAGGTAGAAAGCCTAAGAGGTAAATTTGATGACCTAAGGATGAAAGAAGGAGAAAATATCAATTAGTACAACTGCAGAATAAAAGAGGTAGTCAATGCTATCCGAGGAGTTGGAGGAATACTTGAAGAAGAGACCGTGGTAAGTAAAATCATAAGAACCTTACTGCCTATATATGCTATTAGAGTATCTTCTATACAAGAAATGAGAGCAGTAGAAAACAATAATGTCACTCTAGATAGTTTGGTTGGCATACTATTTTCATTTGAGATGAATAACTTTGATAACAGTGTCTTACCATCTATTGAGTCAGCATTCAAATCTTCTTTAAAAATAAGTAAGTCAAGTTATAAACACACTATGAGAAATGATAGTGAAAGTGATAGTGACGACCAAGATCTTGATGAGATTGAAGCACTAATGGATAGAAGATTGCAGAGAGGCAAAGGTAGATATAAAGATAAATTACCACTTGTATGTTTTAATTGTAAAGAGATTGGACATTTTGCTGCTAGATGTCCTAACAAAAGAAAACATGATAGAAGGAATGATAGATCATCTGAAAATAAGTTTGATATAAGTGACAATAGAGATTACTGAAGCAACCAACAATTTGATAGAAGAGATACCTGAGACTACAAGGACAAAGAGAAGAAAGCGTGTTACCTAGCTGAGAACAGAGATGGAGTTACTGACACTGAATCTGATGAAGACATTGAGATGATATTTGTAGCCATGAGGGATGATTTAGATGAAGAAGAAAGGTATGTAGAAATTGCACTCATATGTAAGGTTAGTAAGAATGATGTTTGGATTTTAGATAGTGGTTTCACTCACCACATGACTGGTGATAAACAAAAGTTTGAAAATTTTGAGTACTATAATGGAGGATCAGTAAGAATGGGTAATGACACACCTTGTCCAGTTGAAGGTAAAGGAACCATAATGTTGAATAACCTGATCAAATGTGAAAATGCATACTTGGTAAAAGGACTTATTATAATATATTGAGTGTTTCACAACTGAATAACACAGGTCATTGAGTAGCATTTGAGAATAAGAAGGCAAATATCTTCAATGAATCAGGAAGGTTGATCAGAACTGATGAACAGATAAAAGGTAACCTATTCTATCTTGGTGATATAAACACTACTTGTTTGATGGCTAGAAACGAAGACATATGGTTGTGGAATAAGAGATTATGTCATGTGAATTTTGGAAACATGATTAAGATAAGCAATAAAAGGAAAGTAAGAGGCTTACTGAGCATGTCAAAGCATGAGCATATCATGTGTACGAATTGTCAAAAAGGTAAAATGACAAAGTCTAGTTTCAAGAGCAAAGCCCATACATCGAATGTTATTATAGAATTTGTCTATACTGATCTATATGGACCCATGAGAATAAAGAGCTACTATGGTGATAGATATTTCATTCTCTTTGTTGATGATTATTCTAGAATGATGATAGTTATGTTCTCAAAAGAAAAATCAGAAGCATTCAAGATGTTTAAATGGTATAAAGCTATGGTAGAAAAAGAAAGTGGTAAGGAATTGAAATGCTTAAGATCAAATAGAGGAGGAGAATTTGTTTCTGATGAATTCACTAACTATTGCAATGAGCATAGAATTAAAAGACAAGTTTCTGCACCAAGAACACCACATAAAAATGGGATTGCTAAAAGGAGAAACATATCCATTGTTGATTGGGCAAGAACATCGATGATAGATAAAAGCATCACTCAAACATTCTGGAGGGAAGCTGTCAGTACTGCTATCTACACATTGAACAAAGTACAATTGAAGAAAGACACCAAGAAGAAACCCTATGAGCTATGGTATGGACACACACCCAATGTAAGTTACTTAAGAATCTTTGGAAGTCAATCTTATATTTTGAAAGATGACAAAAATGGAAATATTGACTCCAAAAGTGATGAAGGTATCTTTCTAGGGTATTCTACCAAGAGAAAGGCTTATAAATGTCTTAACAAGTCCTCTAACAAAATATTTGAAAGTGAAAATATTAAAACAGATGAATATACAGAGAAAAATGACGAGGAAAGAAGAAAAGAACCAAAAGACTACAACAGGTTTTTTTACACTGAAGAACATAACACTACCTGAGCAATAGTGTATCACTCCTGAGCAATAGAATATTGCACCCGAACATCAGGCTGCAAATACTAAAAATTAGGAAAACCATCAAAATGATGTTCCAAGTGATGGAGATCATAATGAAGGTCAAGATGATGAACAAAGAGCTGAATCGATACTTTCCAAGTATGTCAGAAGAAAACATCCACTGAACCAAATCATAGGTGACAAGAAGGATGGAATGAGGACAAGAAGTAAGTCACTGAACACTAGATGTTTAATTTGTGATTTTGAGCCTAAATCTGTTAATACTGCACTTGAAAATGAAGAATGGGCCAGTGCTATGAATGAAGAAATAGAACAGATTGAGAAGAACATAACATGGACATTAGTACTAAGACCAGATGACAAGAATGTCATCGGTACCAAATGGATATTCAAAAATAAGTTGAATGAGAATGGAGAAGTCACAAGGAATACAACAAGATTAGTATGCAAGGGGTATGCACAAGAAGAAGGTATTGACTATGGTGAAACCTTTGCACCCATTGCTAGACTAGAAGGAGTAAGAATCTTACTTGCTTATGCTACATTCAAAGGATTCAAGGTATACCGGATGGATGTCAAATCTGCATTCCTAAATGGAATACTGGAAGAAGTGGTATACATTGAACAACCAAAAGGGTTTGTTGATCCAGACATGAGGAAAATGGTATGTAGACTACACAAATCCTTGTATGGATTGAAACAAGCACCTAGAGCCTGGTATGAAAGAATTCACTCCTATCTCATAACCATTGGATTTGTAAGAATAAGTGAAAATAGAAATCTGTATTTAAAAGAAGATATTGATGATAACATTCTGATTGCTGAAATATTTGTTGATGATATCATATTTGGGGGTAATGATATGTTATGTAAATGTTGTGCCAATGAAATAAGAAAAGAGTTTGAGATGTCAATGTTTGGGGAGATCAAATTTTTTCTTGGTCTATAGATTCTTCAACAAGGCATATATATCACACAATCCAAATATATCAAGGAAGTGTTGAAGATATTCAAGATGGAAGATTCCAAACTAGTTGGAACAACTATGGCAACTAGATGCAAGATGACTAAAGAAGACAAATCAAATGAGGTAAATCAGACCTTGTATAGATCAATGATTGGAAAACTAATGTATGTTGTTCATACTAGGCCAGATATAGCACATGTAGTTGGAATAGTTGCAAGATTCTCTATTAATCCTAAAGAGTCACACATGACTATTGTCAAGAGAATTCTGAGATATCTAAAGAACACCGAGGACTATGGCTTATGGTATAAAAGAGAAGGCAAATTTGAACTTCAAGTCTATACATATGCTGATTGGGATGGAAACTAAGATGACAGAAAGAGAACAACTATAGGAGCATTCTTCATGGGTGACAGAATTGTCACATGGATCAGTAAGAAGCAAGGATGCATCTCACAATCTACTGCAGAAGTAAAATATGTGGCTGTTGCTGCAAACTGCTTTAATATTGCATGGATCAAACAATTACTGGAAGGTATGAATATGAAAATTCTTAAACCAACAATTATCTATTGTGATAATACCAGTGCAATAAACATTTCTAAGTATCCGGTCATGCATGCTAAGACAAAGCATATTGCTATCAAGTATCATTACTTAAAAGAAAAAGTGCAAGATAAAGAGATGATACTAGAATATGTTCAATCAAAGGACAATTAGCTGACATATTCACAAAGCCATTGCCTAAAGATACATTTGAGTACCTGAGAAAGAGACTGGGGTCCAACCCTTGTCTATTGGTTAGTAAGCTGACTAGGAGGCTGCATCAGCCTGCACACAATCAGAAGATCATTCATGTTGATGCAAGCAAAGAGATGGACTGCAAAGATACATCGGTACACAGCAAGGTACATATCTTCACTGAACACTAGAGTCACTGTATTGCTGATGGATAGGGAAATTCAAGGAGTATATTATAAAAAGGTGAAAGGATATAACTTTGGCTTGATCAAAGTTTACTTTGGCATTGTTGTCAAAGGGAGAGAAGTTCCTAAGAATTCAAAGGGATAGAGTATCCTGAGAAGATCCAAAGAAGAGAGAATATATATACATATGAAATATCCATCAAAGGGAGAGAAGATATCCTAAGGGAGAGAATATCAAAAGGGAGAGGGCACTCTATATTGATGTCAAAAGGAAAAAGAAATGATCAAGGAGAGGAATAGTCAAAGGGAGAGACACCATCAAAGACAAATTTAGAAGCTTCTACATTTATCTAGTGAAGGGATTGAAGATTGAAAGGAGCACTCTGAAAGAAACAAATCTAAGCTATATGAGCTTACCAAAGCCAGACATTTGTATTGGTTATAGAACAATGAAATTAGTAGATTGATGAACTGCAACTGATATATTTCATATTGTATTAGTAATAATATAGTGTGATAATGTAGTGTGTTGCCATCAATGCCAAAGGGATAGATTGATGACCTATAGCCAATTGAATGTTTGAAGATGTTAAGTTGATGATCACCAAGCTGCAGAAAGTTAATGCAAGACATTAAATCAATTGATGTCAACTTGATATAATCTGATTGGTTATATACATAGTTTTAAAGACATTAGAGAACCATAAAGATAAAGGTTATGCTTTCAGTAATGCATAAAAGATCAGTATTCACTAAGTGACAACAAACACCGATGGGTAGTGCACTTCGACGGATAGAGAAACCCGAGAGGAAAGTCATAGTGATACTCGAGCAAGCATTACTGACGAGAAAAATCACAAGCATTACCGGTGAGTAGAATCAGAGTGTTACCTGATGGACATAACTTCACAGTGTTTCCCAACGGATAGACAACCCCAATGGAGATGCCTAAGGAGAACTAAAATATTGACTGAAGCTAACAAAGAGTTAAACACCGAAAAGAAATGAAGTTCAGAAATGACAAAAGTCTTAGCTGGAAATAGCTAAAGAAGGAGTTAACTAATTGTTAATATAATTTTCTTCGACAAGTTAAAAGCCATAGATAAGAGAAATATTTAAAGCTATTTTATTCTAGTTGTCAAAGAGAAATCTACGGGATAAAACTGAAGTAAAGCTTTAAAGTAAGATTGGCTAGAATTGCGGATCACACCAAGAACAATAAAGTCAAGAATTGAGAAATGGTGAAATCATGTCTATAAAGAGACAAGCTAATTCATTATGAATTAGGAGTGAATAGAGAAAGAGGATGCTAAAAAAAAACTGATGAAGAAAGAAGTCTTCAATCAGACCTGATCAATCAAGCTGAGGAA
The DNA here is from genome assembly GCA_018584345.1 of Thuja plicata. NCBI lineage: Eukaryota > Viridiplantae > Streptophyta > Pinopsida > Cupressales > Cupressaceae > Thuja > Thuja plicata. The sequence goes on from MU227649.1 coordinate 14,485,819, forward strand.
AGAGCTAAAGATTTCTACTGACACCGAGTAACAGAGAAGCACAACATCACCGAGTAGAAAGAAGTGGAGAAAAGGTATTTAAAAGGTACATTGATCATAAAGGTATTATGAGCTTACAATAGATCTAAAAATCTGCAAAGTATAGTTGTATATGTGAACAGATCATTTATTGTTTCAATTTAACCATTGGATCACAAAGTATCTTAACTGAGCAGGACTTAACAATCCTTTATAAATTGAGATACATCCTAAGGAGTATCAAAAGGTTTGGTCATAAAGATATCATAGAGAAGCCGGATACCAAGTGACAAACTACACAGGGTTTGGTCATAAAAGGTAGCATAGAGATGCCTGATATCAAGTGAAAAACTATTATATTTAAATCCTCTAACAAGGTCACACCTAACAGTGTGTTTGTAACCTTTAATAGGGTTGGCTCTTCACCGATCTCACTTTAGAAGAGTGAAAATTTTGGGTTACCGGTCCCAAGTGGTTTTTCCCTTAACAGGGTTTCCAAGTTAAAAATCCATGTGTCAATGTATTTATGAGTCATTCCTTTATTGTTTTGCATTATACATAACTAATATGGATTTATAGGTATACACTAAGTTATTTACTGCATTTCGATAAATGAAAGACTGCTAATCGGTAAACAGTAAGAATAAGGTTTAACAGTGAACTCCGAGTAGTAGTTATTTGATAAGATTATTTCAAGGCATTCATCTTGTAGGACTAAAGACAACTAGAGGCTTATAATTGTGGTAATAAGTTTTTGGGTTAATTTATTGGAATATTTTTGAGGCCACTGATTCACCCCCTGTCATAGTTATTCTAAACAATATAATTACCAAATTTGAAGAAAAATGTTTGAGAAATCACCATACATCCACAGTAACTTATTTTTCCTTTCATGCCATGTTCACTTTTATTCAAAACCAATTCCAAACTGCGGCAACTGATATGTTCATGCCTTAGCTCTTCCAAATAGGGTTTTGAAATAGTAAAACCAAAAATAATCAACTGTTCCCAAAAAAAAAAATCTTCTTTGATGCCCTAATGTGAATGCAAACATAATGACATTTGCATGCCATTTTTATAATAAAACCCAACTTCAAGTATTTTCTAAAATAATTTTTTGACTAAAGTCAATATGCACTTGTGAAAAGACAAACATCAATAATTCCTTTGAAATATGCATGTTAAGACCATAGTAATCATGTCAACAAGAATGTCTTGTCAATGTGCACCATATAGCATGTTGACAATCTCACTGTCTCAAGATATTTGGCTTTCCAAAATCAAAGAACATCATGACCTTTAATCATATCAATATTGATAACAATATAATATTATTATCTCATATAACCTTTTGACAATCAAGTCATATTGATTTATTACTAAATCCTTATAGAACATAAGTTATCAATACCTTATTAATCTTTTAAAATAAGTTATTGATAAGATATCAACCCTTATTGATAACCAAGATATATAAGATATCAAAACTTTATGACCATCAAGGATTAATAATATATCATATGACAAGAATGTATAATCCTTACAATAATCAATAATATAGTGTGAGCATATAAAAAATCACACCGTGCATGTCAAGAATGACATGATGTATCTTGTATAACTGACTGTATGTACTTAAAAGAACATGATGTACCTTGTATACATGTTCACTGGTCGTTGAATACCAAAAAACTATCAAGAATATTTCTACAATGTGACTATTGAAAGTAATATGTATCAATGCCAATCTAAAGGACCAAGTTACATGGTTGTAGAAATGTATCAATGAAAATATCAAATGAGCTAATATGAACTAAGATATGTATTATCACATGTACCAAATTTTTTCAAGTTACCATATAATTTGTCCATTGTGTCTGAAACCTTGTCAAAAAGTAACATAGAAGCATACCCAAGATACAAGTATAGTATACCAAATATAATATGCATGTTCCTATCCATATCATAGTATATGCCGCTATACAAAATATGATATCAATTAATTTGTTGGAAAGTGGTCTTTTTGGTATGTTATGAATCACTTTTTGGGTATCATTTATGGCAACACATCTGGCATATTGATTGATTGGATTGAAGTTAAGTTTTGGTGATTTAGTTCTGGAAACGACTAAGTACAGAAGCAAAAATACAAAGTTGTTTTGGGTATCGAAGATCAAGATCGATGAGTTATGACTTGCGACCTTAGAGGAAGATACTATGGGGTATGTATGACCTTAATCTAAGATATATTTGGTTTTGGTGATGATTATAGAGAGTTAGAGAGATTTGAAGACAAGCGACAACAACAGAACAATGAAACAGAGCAGTTGAACAATAATGATGATTTGAGGAGTATGTCATGGAATCCTAGTATGCTAAGTTGGATTATGACTTTGGATAATCTATATTTTGGTTATGTAAGAGCACTGACTTTGTGTTTTCTCTTTACATTATTAATTCTATTTTGTATTGAGAGCCGACTATGTAATATTAATGAAGTGAGCTGACTTGGTAATAAGATATATATATATATATATATATATATATATGAAGAATTTTTGTAGAGAGAAGAGTATGATGTGTATGGGAGTATGATAAGAGATATATATGCAAATGGCAGAAGATTGACAAAGATAATTGAAGAGCTATGACTGGAACTATCTAAGCATTGAAGATGCTTGTTTTTTTCATTATTGAGAACACTTTGTAACAGAAAGTTTTTTTGTAAGAGCTGTAAGATCAGTTGGCCCCTAAAAGGGTGTTGTATACCTTTAACAGGGTTGTTATTCCTTTAACAAGGAAATGTACTATGTAATATTAAGCTCCTAACAGGGTTAGGTATCCTAACAGAGACATTATACTTTAGTGTATGCTTGTGGGTACCATCCCCACCATGGTTTTCCCTTGGCCAGGGTTTCCTCGACAAAAAATAATGGTGTTATGAGTTTTGTGTTATTTTTTTATGTTCTTTTCATTTCAACAAGCTTATGGTTTATGTGAAATTGGTTTAAAGTTTATTTTGAGTGTTGTAATACTGATTCACCCCCCTCTCAGTATTACTTAATCTTAACAATTGGTATCAGAGCTATTGGCACTTGGAGAGAAATTCTAACAGCTTAAGGGAGATCAAAATGGATTTAGATAATTTGCAAGAGAACTTTGAAGCAGCACTTGAAGACCTTGATAAAGAAAAAGCAGAAAATGGTGACTTGAGATTCAAACTAAGGAGATCAGAGGGATTCATTAAGAAACTGAAATACCAACTTGAACTTTACAGAAATTAGAGACAGGATCTTGTGGTTTAGATAAAAGAAGATCTAGACAATGATAATTCAGATCAGATAAAGGAACTTGAAAAAGAGAATGATACTTTGAAGCTTGAGAATGAAACAATGGCTAAAGAGATTCAACAGGAAAAAGATGCTAAAAACTGTTAGAATAGTCCCAAAGGATAACTGAGAGGGGGGGGGGGTGAATCAGTTATCAGTAACTTTAGTTATTTTTACTTCTTTAACTTAGAATACAACAAAGTAAATACTTAATCAGATAACACAGTACTCAACACAGAATTTGATTACGGGGAAACCAAATGGTAAAAACCCTGGTGGGAATTAGCACCCACAATAAACTATACTTGTTTGTAGTAATCCCTGTTAGAAGATATTTCAACCCTGTTAGGAGTTGTACAATACAATGCAACAAGTATAGTGACCTGGTTAAGGGTCGGACCCTGTTAGGAGTCTTTTACAAGTAACCTTGTTAAGGGTGGTGGACTCACTGTCCAAAAGCTCACAGCTTGATGGTGAAGGCTAAAACCTTTTGAATAACATATATGCACTATATCTGATGATGAACTATAGAGTAGACCTGCTATCTTGATTAGTTCCAGTGTATTGCAATCTTTCACTTCTTCTTCACATAGACTCTTGATGATTAAACCAACTCTGATGATCTTCTCTGTACATCTTTCTTATCTTTTCGTATCATTCACACTTAGCGTGTCACCTTTGACTTTCTATAAGTATCTTCCTCATAGTATGAGATCATGGGACCTATAAGGAAACTCTTCATAACATTCTTGTCGGCTCTACTAAGCACGCAAGCATAATTACAATTGTGCAAGTATAAACCAAATAGACACGGCGCTTCACTAAGTCGGCCTCACCAATTTAACTCTAACTTTGCAATCTTCTTGAAACACGTTTGGCACCTTTGGATTAATATCATAAACTCATAACTAATTATGAATATACACATGCATATATAGAAGATAGGTACAACTCAAGAAACACATGATATACATCAGCCCTAAACCGTTACACTTCCAGAACTGTAACTGCCAATAACATAGTTACATAAATTTACTGAAACATCATATCTGGGTCTGCGTGTATGAACATAACATAATAAACATGTCAAAAAAATGTATCTATCCATGCAAGTCTTCATACCATCATTCTAATAAGTACATATAGAATTACTACTGTGTATTATATGTTGTCATCAATGACAAACATACAATCAATCAACTACTCAGAATCAAATCTCCAACAATCTCCCCCTTTGACATTGATGGCAACATATGATATCAAAAAAATCCTCTAGTCATGGTGTCCTCTTTCTTTTACAATCTTCTCAATATCCTCAACAAAGATTTCTCTAAATTGCTGCAGTTCCCCTGTTTGTGTTTTTGTTCCATGTATATACTCCCCCAGAGTATATGCTCCCCCTTAGTACATACTCCTCCTTACTATATACTCCCCCTTTGACATCAATGGAAAAGGGCACCATATTCTTTTTAGGTACAGGTACTACTCCAAAAGTAGAGTAGTCAACCATTCATCAGTCACTTAATGACTGATGTCTTTGCTGCTTCTTCTAAGAAGACTTAGGAGAGGGAATTACTCCCAACTTCTCCATGAGATACTCAAAAGTATCCTTTGATAAGGGATTTGTGAAAATATATACCAACTATTCTTTGGTGTTCATGTAGTCCAATTTAACTTCTTTGTCTGCAACCTTTTCTCTTAAGAAATGGTACTTGATCTCTATGTGTTTTGTCTTTGCGTGCATCACAGGGTTCTTAGACATGTTGATAGTGCTAGTATTATCACAA
>MU227649.1:14491002-14501407 GCA_018584345.1 Thuja plicata
GTTTTGTCTTTGCGTGCATCACAGGGTTCTTAGACATGTTGATAGTGCTAGTATTATCACAATGAATAATAATAGGATAATCAACCTGAATGCCAAAGTCTTTAACCATCTGCTTGATCCAAACCATGGTTGAACAATTCAGTGCTGCTGCAACATATTCAGCTTCTGATGTTGACTAAGAAATACAGTTCTACTTTTTGCTTATCCAAGAAACCAACCTATCTCCAAGGAATACTGCTCCTCCTGAAGTGCTCTTCCTGTCATCAATACAAATTTCCCAATTTGCATCTGTATATACATGAAGCTTTACATTCTCTGACTTAGGATACCATAAACCATAGTCTATAGTTCCCTTTAGATATCTGAATATCCTCTTGATTGCCATTAGGTGACTCTGCTTGGGTTCAGCTGCAAATCTTCCAACAATGCCAACTACATTAGATATGTCAGGTCTAGATTGAGTTAGATAAATGAGTTTAAAAATCATGGGACCTATAAGGAAACTCTTCATAACATTCTTGTCAGCTCTACTAAGAACGCACGCATAATTACAACCATGCAAGTATAAACCAAATAGACACGACGCTTTACTAAGTCAGCCTCACCAATTTAACTCTAACTTTGCAATCTTCTTGAAACATGTTTGGCACCTTTGGATTAATATCATCAACTCATAACTAATTATGAATATACACACACATATATAGAAGATAGGCACAAATCAAGAAACATGTGATATACGTTGGCCCTAAACCGTTACACTTCCAGAACTGTAACCGCCAATAATAGAATTACATAACTTTACTGAAACATCATATCTCGGTTTGCGTGTATGAACATAACATAATAAACATGTCAAAAACATGTATCTATCCACACAAATCTTCATATCATCATTCTGATAAGCACATACAAAATTACTACTGTGTATTATATGTTGTCATCAATGAAAAACATACAATCAATCAACTGCTCAGAATCAAATCTCGAACAAAAATAATATTGAAGAAACCTTGAAAAATACAAATGTTCTGATGGAACAAATGAAGAATGAGGCTGACCATTTCAAGAAAAAATATCTAGAATTGGAGAAATATAATTACATCATAAAATTTGAACTTGTTGAGACAAAGAAACACATTGAGAAACTTCACATGAGCAATGAATTGATCGATGAACAAAAAGATATATAAAAACCTAAAGGAGATATGATTGGTATTGGCTTCAATGAAACTGAATGTTCCAAGAATCAAGAAGAGAAACTTGATGTAGAGATTGATCCAGAAAAACCTACTCTTGAAGAACCTCAAGAAAAGATCAGACCTTTCAGAGGTAGATATTTTGGTTGTAACAAGTTTGGACACATGAAAAGAGATTGCAAAGGTAATACCCATTTTAAAACTTTTTCTAGTTATTGTTTTAACTGTAATGCATATGGGTGCAAGAAAGCAGAATGCAGGAAACTCAATTAATCTGGATATAGACAAGACAACAAAGGAGAACCTACAGTGAAACCCACATATTATAAATGTAACAACCTTGGACACATTGCGAAGTATTGTAAGCTGCAAGTAAATTAGGACATAAGACCTCCTATATGCTACAAATGCAACAATCCAGGTCATATAGCAAAGTTTTGTAGGTATAATGGAGTAAATAAGAGAAGAGTACCACCTCCTATGAACACAAAGGAGAATGACAATGATACTGGTAAAATTCTTGTGGAATACAAGAGTGATTTTGACAATTGTGTCAAGAAAGAAGAAGATAACAACAATAGTAAGATATGGAAAATAAAAGAGACAAGTGAGATATTGGTTCAGGGAGAGACAATAGATGCTATTGGATCTTTTCCTAATGATAACAAAGTAGAATTGACCTGAATGGACGATCATGGCCTTAGGGGGAGCATTGGATGAAGATATTAGAATATATCCAGCCCCTGATTTTGAGGAGTGAGCTCTAGAGAGCTTAGGTATGTTGTGTGTAGACATCATAGAACTTATATCTGAGAGTGCAACATCGGACAATGTATATTCTATGATCACGGGATTTGTAATTGATCGGATGATGTACGATGTTAAGTGTATTGGGTAATGTGTATTTTACACTTAGTGATGAATAAAGAACATCTATGATTCATATTTCTCTACCATTTGAAGAGTAGCAACCTAAGGAGATCAGAGATCAGAGAGTGACGAACTATCTGATAGCCATACTGTGTGATTGATCAAAGAGGGAATTCAAAATTCAGCATGGTTAAGGTATTTACATCATTTACATCTATAGAAGCTATGGATGCACCTTTAATATATGATGTTGCAGATTGACCTAGATACAAGTTTAAGAAACATCCTTTTAAGTCTTGTGAAGAAGACCCTGAAGGAGCATTTTCCCAGACACTGCATGATGTTTTGCATGTAAACGATATTAGGGAATACATTTATTGCAAGTATGATATACTGGGTATTGATGTAATTTCTATTGAAATGGAGTACATGACTGATAATGGAAAAATGAAAGATGATTCAAACATATAGATGAGTTAAGCATTATGAAAATACTGGACTTATATGAATTCAGCGAAGAGGAATGGTTTAAAATATTACTGAGAAGAGTTCATGATCAATTTATCTAGATAGGTGAACAACCTATAAAGATTTATAGTCAATTGAAACATGAGATCACTGGATTGGATAATACTAGAGTCATCCCTATGGCAGAGAAGCACATAAAGAAAAAAGTTGAAACCCTAACACACTCAAAATGGGATTGGTGAGCTATGACAATTAATGACATTTATCTATAGGATGTGAGATTGATTGCAATGATACTTGGATACAAATTTTACTACAGCAGTAGACCTAATTCTGTATCTCCAAGAGTCAATATGATGGCTTACAGGATGGTGAAAGAAAACACTAAGTATAACCTATGCAAAGTATTGGCACAACAATTTTTGGAGAATGTTAAGTTGATAAAGAAAGAAAAGTCTAAAACCTTCAGATTTGGTTCACTACTAGTCCATATGTACATTCACATTGAGAACAAGTTTCCAGGCATGCATCCTAGAGCATGGAGAGAAGGGATACCTACTGGTAATCAGACTTCACAGAGTTACATAAGATAAAACAACACTTGGGTTGATGGATAACTATTTGGCATGATTAGATTATTTAGATGTAGATGAAAGAAAGATACAAGATTCTTGAAGACTTAGTTGAAAATTACAAGGATACAATCTATTTCATGGTTGAAACTGAGTGTGTATACTTTGAGGTAGTTGTTCTGAGGAAGAAATGGTGTTACCATATGGGTTATGAGGTTAGTTCAGAAGTCTTAACTATGCAGATCGAACATGTTCTGGCATCTAAAGTAGATACATCTGAGGAGAGATGGGGCACTTATGAGAAAAAAATCAGCTAAAGTAAGAGAAGAATAGACTAGAGGTTTGAGGAAAAGGAAAGTAGACAACATTATTGATGAATGTGGTATTAAGGCTAGATTGACTAAAGAAGAGTTGAAAGAAGTAAAGAAGAAGTTAGAAGAATGTTCTTCTGGATTGGAAAGTACTGCTACTGAAGCCCTTCCACCTCTTGAAGTTGTGATGGTAGCTACTCCACCTCCTACACTTATTGATGTAGCCACCCCTTCATCACCACAGAATACCTCATAGGAAGTAAAGATTATTCCTCGAGTTAACACTAGATCCACCAAACTAGATTCAACCCCTAAAGAAAAGAGGACTGAGGGAGAAGAGAAGAAAGCCGAAAGTGATAGACAAGTATGGGAACCATACTTGAAGATGATTGAGAAGAGACATATTGAGAAAGGGAAGCTAGTTTCAATAAACAAGTACTATGATAGGTATGAGGAATCTGACAAGCTTAAGATTGAAGATATTGTAGTAAATCACTTACTTGTTTTCAAGAAAAATCTACTAGAAATAGAGGGAGGTGTACCTGAAGAGTTGTATCGTAGATTGGAAATAAGAAAAAAAATAGCACATATTGAAGATGAGACTATTAGGAATCAAGAAATTGACAATATGTTTCTTGTAGTTTCTATGCAAGAGAGAGATAGAATATTTGGTGAATTGAAACCTTTGTTGAGGACCAAGGCAAGATTAGTGAAGATTATGGAAAGAAATTATAAAGAAGTTACAACAAAGACTCAGAGAGAATTGGATCAGATACTAATGAATAATATTCCTGAGAAGACTCCACCTCCTAAACCTGCAATGCCTACACCCTTAGGAATTGGAGAGAGTTCTAAAACAACTGAGGGAAATGTTGAGAAGAGAAAAGATGATATGCAACCAGATTTATATGTTTCTGGTGAGCTTGTGACTCTTAACACTTCACCTGATGAGAAGGATCCATTTGAAGGAAATATTGACAATACAATGGCTAAGGATGAAGAACAAAGAGAGGAGAACATAAAGAAATAGAGAAAAAATAAGAAGAAGCAAAATTTGAAGTCAAAACTAAAATTGACACATCTTCTAACTTATTGTTGGAAAGTAAAGACAAATCTATTGATATTGATGTTGATCACATGGATAAGGATGAATTGGTGAGTTTAGCCTTCACCGCACTCACTAAAGAAAAAGAGAGATCTAAGCATAAAAGTGACAAGAAGAATAAGGTAATGTCTAGAGCAATTGATACTGTAAACAAATTGCTTCCAATACCTATTGTTTTCCAAAGCAAAGATGATATAGAAAACTTGAAACTGGCACTTGATGATTTTGATAGTCACTATGAGACCCTAGTGAAGATTGCAGAAGGAAAGGCAGAGAAGAGCTAATTGGAGAAGAAGCTGATGGAAGTTTTCCAGTCTATTTCATGGGACTTGGGCATTCTGAGATCTATAACAATAAAAGCTAAAAGTTGTGTTGCACATGGCAGGATTCTATTTAGTTATTGCATAAACCCTATCAGACATGTTTAGAACATCGAAGAAATTATTGTGAAGGAAAAGGAAACTTTGAATAGTATGATGGAAAGTTGTGAGACCTCCTCATGATCTATGATAGAAATGGACAGAGAAGTAACAAGGATTTTGGACAAAATGAATGTATTGGATATAGAGAAAGGGAGAGTCATGAAAAGGTTTGGTTTCTAAAGAGTCTAATCACTCCTAAGCTATCAATTCTTGAAATTTACTTATCTAACATGGAGAAGATTGAAAAAGCATTGACAAAATCCATGCCCACAGAGTTGAAAGTAGCAAAGACTTCATCATATGCACTGAATGGACTAATTCATGTTAGTCAGCTATTGGTAGAATCATGGAACGCAGAAGTGAAGATCTTGGAAGATTCCTTTCAAGATATTCTGAAAATGGTGAGAAAGCACTAATTATATTATTTTTATGCACCTTTTTTTTATTGTTTTCAAAGGGGGAGAAGAGAGAATAAAATGAGTAAAGGAGAAGAAGAAAAGAGAAGAGACAATTTTTGTTTTTGTGTTGGAACACTTAGTCATTTGTTTGTTAAGTGTTGCCATCAATGCCAAAGGGAGAGATTATTGGCAAGTGATATTTTTGGTATATTATGAATCAATTTTTGGTTGTCATTTCTTGAAACACATCTAGCATATTGATCGATTGGATTGAAGTTAAGTTTTGGTGATTTAGTTGTGGAATCGACTAAGTACAGAAGCAAAAATACAAAGTTGTTTTGGGTATCAAAGATCAAGATCGATGAGTTATGAATTTTGAGATTAGAGAAAGATACTATGGGGTATGTATGACCTTCATCTAAGATCTATTTGGTTTTGGTTATGATTACAGAGAGTTAGAGAGATTTGAAGATAGACGACAACAACAGAACAACAAAACATAGCAGTTGAACAATAACGATGATTTGAGGAGTATGTCGTGGAATCCTAGAATGCTAAGTTGGATTATGACTTTGGATAATCTATATTTTGGTTATGTAGGAGCGCCGAATTTATATTTTCTCTTTACATTATTAATTATATTTTTTATTGAGAGCCGACTATGTAATATTAATGAAGTGAGCCGACTTGGTAATAAGAAAGATATATATATATATATATATATGTGTGTGTGTGTGTGTGTGTGTGTGTGTGTGTGTGTGTGTGTGCGTGTGTGTGTGTGTGTGTGAAGACTTTTTGTAGAGTGAAGAGTATGATGTGTATGGGAGTATGATAAGAGATATATATGTGAATGGAAGAAGATTGACAAAGATAATTGAAGAGCTATGACTGGAATGATCCAAGCATTGAAGATGATTGTTTTGTTCATTACTAAGAACACTTTTTAATAGAAAGTTTTGTTGTAAGAGCTGTAAGCCCAGTTGGCCCCTAACAGGGTATTGTATACCTTTAACAGGGTTTTTATTCCTTTAATAAGGAAATGTACTATGTAATATTAAGCTCCTAACAGGGCTAGGTATCCTAACATGGGAATTATACTTTAGTGCATGCTTGTGGGTACCATCCCCACTAGGGTTTTCCCTTGGCCAGGATTTCCTCGACAAAAAATAACGGTGTTGCGAGTTCTGTATTATTTGTTTATGTTATTTTCATTTCAACAAGCTTATGGTTTATGTGGAATTAGTTTAAAATTTATTTTGAGTGATATAATACTGATTCACCCCCCCTCTCAGTGTTACTTAATCCTAACAATATGTAACTACATATGTCCAAGATACTTGTCAAAGTAATGTTCAAATGTCAAATGTACTTGAATATTTCCTGACATATGCAAGACTATGAGAGAAGCCAAGTTCATGGAAAGATTGATGTTCATTGTAAAACCAATCATAAAAAATATCCCCATGATCAAATGTAAAGCCAAGGATCTGTCAAGGATATTGGTCGCTTTAACATCAAGGGAAACAACTGAGGGACAACTGTTAGAATGTGAAGCTGATGCTATAATTGTTGTTGTCATTAATGTCAACATATCCTATGAATCAATATGGATCAAGTTTATTTTAGTGCTTCAGTAGAATTGTGCACCAGATGATATGCTTTAAATATTTACTCTTATCTATGTCCGTTCTGGTTCCATTTGTTGGGAAACATATTATAGATCATTGGTTTGGGTTTGGTCCTATCTTAGAAATTTTTGTTGTGCTTTAGTCGATGCATTTGTAATGTATAGATCATATCTGTTGGTATCAAAGATCTTGGTGATGGTGTGGTGTGTTGTTATGTGCAAGGCATGTTGTATTGAGAGAGGTGGTCCATGTTACATTTCTTTCCACCGGGGGAATGTTTTAGTGTGACCCATTTCAAATTAAAGTAGACCGACTTTGTTGTTAGCATGGAATGGTATAAGAGAGCGATGAATTTACTTATTTTTATGATTTCTTGCAAGTATATGTGAAGTGAATGTGAATATGACAAGGGAAGATTAGTGTGTTGATGTATATGTGAGCTTATGCAATCTATAACAAACTATTATATCATTCTTGTATTGCAGAGTATCAATGACAATGACTTCAATGTTGGATTCAACTTTCATTTCTTATATTCTTGTAGTGAGCCTATTTCAGTAGTGAGCCTATTTGTATTGACAGTGCCTATTTATATCGACATTTAGCCTTTCTTTTTTCTTGGTAGTTAGCCCAACTAGTAGTGAGCCAAATTGCAATGAGAAAATTGGCAGTGAGCCCTTGTAAAAATCACCTTAACCGGTGTTCATTTCATGATAATTAGTTTCTCTATGATTTTTCCCAATTTGGCTTTCCACGTAAATTCTTGTGTTCATTGTGTTGATGGTTTTGTTCTTTCATGTAATTTATATTTGTTATAATTTTCTGATTGGTTTAAGTATTTACCCGGTTAACATAAGTGAAGAAAATTATTTGTTTATAACTGATTCACCTCCCTCTCAATTATTCAACCTATTCAAAAATTGGTATCAGAGCTTTGGGTCCTTGGACATAGATTAACCTCTTGAGGTAGATGTTGGCATATCTAATGCAATGATGGTAAGTGTGTTTTGATGATGACATAGTGATTTGATTACAGGATGATCATATATTATATTGTCATTGATGTCAACTACTAAATTTGTGTTCCTAGTATGTTGTCAAGCATATTTGTGATGAACGATAAGTTTTAGTGGTTGCTATCTTTAGGGGAGACCTAGGTATGTCTCTGTATGTCAAATGCTTGAATTCTACTATTGAAGTAAGTTTATATGAGATTTGTAATCAAATGGAGTATAACAATACAAATACTAGAATAATCGATGATAGGTGATAGATGATTTGAATATCATGTCAAATATCTAATGTATCTTGTGACACAACCATAGGATATGGTGATCAATAGTGTCTAGATGCTAATGTGGCAATCATAACTACTTTGAGTGATTGGTGAGAAGGTTAAGTGATCGATGAACATAAATAGTGTTATTCAACAGGTTAAGTATTTATGTTCTTGAACTACCAATGATAGATCTTGTATCAGTGATCGGTATCGATGTGGTGGTGATTAATGATGAATTAATTATGTTATGGTAAAGTGTATTCATGATTGGAGGTGATGATCTAGCATCACATTGATCGATGTTATCTTGTGGAGAAGATTCTTGATGAAGTTTGAGTATGGTCAAAACATGTTTGAATCTTTGGCTCAATTTCTTACGTAAATCATTGTATAGGATGATGCAGTCTTGGAAATATGTTTTGTGTATTTAATTTTGTTGTATGGATTTGAGCAGGGTTCTTTGTAATTTAATTTCAGGGTTTGATCAAGGCGGTGAACTTAATAGTTCAGTATTTAAGGGTTGAAGTTGAATGCAAAGTGTGTTGATCGTGTGTGTTGTGCAAGTAAGGTGTAAGGTGCATGTTGTGATCAAGCCAGACAAGAGTTAAGTATACTCAAAAGATATTATGTGCTTCTAAGGATCTGATCAAGCAGAGGTAGTGTTATTTTGCAGTTCATTATTTTTGTTGTTCCCTAATAGTTACAACAGTTGAAGTTCGCTAACAGGGTAGATCCTAACAGATCTTTATTGTAAATCCTCTAACAAGGAGACACATTAGTTTGTGTTTTAAGTCCTCTAACAAGGCTAATCTTAATAGGGTAAAGGTTCTAACAGGCCTAAGGCAAATCCCTTAATCGACAAGCATCTAATAATCATGTTGTAAACTCCTAACATGGTTAAGCTCCTCACAGGGCATACTTCAGAAGAGTACATTATTTTAGTGGGTGCTAATCCCCACCATGGGTTTTTCCCTATTTGGGTTTCCATGAGACAAATCATTGTGTCAAATTTTTGGAAGATCTTGGATGCTTAAGTTTTTCATTAACTATTATTAAGGTTAATCTTGTGAATGGTGATTAAAGTTTAAAGTTGGTTTATTTGGTAGATTACCAATTCACCCCCCTCTTAGCTATTTGATCTCAGGTCTAAAAATTGTTATCATAGATTTGGTCCTTTGTTGTGGTGAAGCTTAACAACTTGAGGTAAAGATCCAAGATGATGAGAAAGGAAGGTACTAAATTCACAAGAGAGAACTACTCTATATCATGCAGTCAGATAAAGCTCTATCTTAAGGGCTTGGGTGATCAGTATTGGGATCATGTGGAAAATAGGTATACTGTCCCCCAGGAGCCCTAACTCTAGATCAATTGAAGTTTATGAATGAATATGTTGCTACTTGTATAGTCAGAAAATGGAAGCACTTCCATTTTAGACTTGTTTAGCCTTCTGAGTGAGTGGTTTGGGGTCATGAAAAGTGCCTTGAATGGGTTCCTGATCTTGACATGGCTTCCCCCCTGTTCTGTCCTTCTTTCCACTTCTGTTTAGCCTAATTTCTACATTCTGAACTGCAGACTGGTGATTCTGGGCTTCAGGGTCAGGATTGAACTTTTAGGTCTATGTCAACCTCAACCCTGACCTAGGTCAAGGTTGACCTCAACCCTGACCTAGGTCAAGGTTGACCTTGACCTTGACCTAGGGTTCAGATCCTGGGGCCTCACAGTTTTGGATGTCGGTCTTTGCAAAAAGTGTTTTCCCACTTCCGGGTTGGTTATTTCGGGTTCCGAAGCATCGATTCCTAAATTATATTTAATATAGGTCCTCTCCTAGGGGTAAAGGATTTAATGGAAATTTAATTCTCCTATGTCGGCCTCCTTAGAAGATTGTGCCCTAGTTTCATATAAAAGGGAGCCTTTCTCCCCTCATTTTCTCTAAGTCTTCTAATCGTGATCAAGCATTCTCAAACTATCTTCAAGGGTGATTCAAGCAAGCTAAGGAGAAATATTTCAAGCAAGCATTCATCCATTAAAGCATCTATTTTCATGAAGGAGATCCATTGGAGGCCATTGAAGGATTCAAGCTACATAGTGCCCTTTTGGTGATCTCTCCATCCACCTTCTTCCAAGCCTATTCCAAATTCAAGAACCCATTCAAG
>MU227649.1:14501501-14539393 GCA_018584345.1 Thuja plicata
GCATTTACTTTGTCTATTTCTGCAATTTCAATTACATATATTTGAGGTTAATTCCAAAACTGGGGTTTGACCAAGGCAAACCCCTCCCCCACAACAAAAAATCCTCTTTTTCTTGTAGGTACAGGTTCAGAACAACAGATTTGAGACTAGATCTGGATACCCTTTTAGGCTTTCTTTCAGACGACGCAAACAGATTCTCTGTCAGATCTGTGTAGGTCAAGGTCAACATTATTGGGTCAGGGTTGACATTTGTGGGTCAAGGTTGAGCTTTTTCATAAGATGACATCAAAACGGAAAAAGATTTCCGGGTTTTGTTCGTCTCTACATTCTAGTTCGGGATCATCTATCAGTTTCTCTAGAAAAAGTCTACAGAACTAAAAAAACAACATTCTTTGATCTACAATTCTTTAAGGTTAGTACATTTCTCCTATTTCTTCAATTACATTCCTACATCATATCTATACATATAATTAACATAATTTAAGATATCCTTCTTGTTATTCTCCTTTCCAAATAGTTGATTCATTTGTGCATTAGCCCTTCCTTTGGGTTGATCAACTTGGATCTCCCATTTGTGCATCTAAGGATAAAAGAGGAGCATCTTATCTTCTCCCTAATCACAATTGTAATACATAATCAATACAATTCAATTAAATGTAAGGTAGGGTTAAGGAAATCAACATACTCTAAGCAAATCAAATAGTAATTAACAATCAAACCACCTTATCCCTTTCCAAACACCTTACATTTTGGTAACCCTCCATTTTATATGTTACACTACTATGGAAGCTATTGCAAGTACTCTTTCAGATGCAGAGTATGTTGATATTAAAGTCTTAGATACTACTTATGAAATGTTGGAGAAGTTGAAAATAGTCTATGGTGGAGATATCTACTGCTAGAACACCTTACTAGAATGGTATTGGTGAAAGAAGAAATAGATCAATCATTGATTATGAAAGGAAATTAATGATTCATAAAGGTGTTTATCATACCTATTGGAGAGAAGTAGTGAGCACTGCAGTTTACACTTTGAACAGAGTTCAACAAAAGAAAGGTACAAACAAAAATCCCTATGAGTTGTGGTATGATAGAACACCATGTGTTAATTATTTCAAAATCTTTGGAAGTAGATGCTACATTAAAAGAGATGAAAATTATGGAAAGTTTGATCCAAGAAGTGATGAAGGGATATTCTTAGGATATTCCTCTAAGAGTATAGCGTACAAGTGTTTGAATAAGAGAACTAATAAGATAGTGGAAAGTGCTAGTGTAAGAATAGATAAATTTTATGAAATGAATGATGAATCTAGCAAGAAGGAACCTAAAGAATATCATGGGTTTGTGTATGTGCAATGGGTGGATTAGGACACTACAAAAGAACTGATGGAAATATAGGTCAATGAATAGGAACATATACAAACAATTGAAGGTAATCCTAGAACTGAACCAGTATTGCCTAAGTATGTAAATTTGAATAACTCACCTAATCAAATTATTGGAGACCAAAATGCAGGTGTGTTAACTAGAAGAAAGGAAAGATAAGGTACATGTTTATTATCTAAATTTGAGCCTAAAATAGTGAAAGAAGCATTGAAAGAAGAAGATTGGGTCAAAGATATGGAAGAAGAATTGGAATAGATTATAAGGAATAAAACCTGGACATTATTGCCCAGACCAATGGACAAGAATGTGATTGGTACGAAGTGGATTTTTAGGAACAAGATGAATGAGACTGGTGAAGCGGTAAGGAACAAAGAAAGGTTGGTATGCAAAGGATATGCACAAGAGGAAGGTCTGGACTAGGGTGAAAATTTTTCTCCTATGGCTAGACTTGAAGGTGTAATAATATTACTTTCTTATTCTACTTAAAAAGGTTTCAAGGTATATCAAATGGATGTTAAGTCAACTTTTCTTAATGGTATTTTGGAGGAAGATGTATAAATTGAACAACATAAAGGATTTTCTAATTCAGAAGGTAAGATATGGTGTGTAGATTACATAAAGCTTTGTATGGATTGAAACAAGAACCTAGATCATGGTATGAGAGGTTTCACTCATATATGATTCAAATTGGTTTTGGCAGAACAAGTGACAACAACAATGTGTATTTGAAGAATGAGAAAGATGAAAAGTTGATAATTGTAGAGACATTTGTAGATGATATCATTTTTAGTGGCAATGAAGAGTTAAGAAGATTATTTGCAGATGAGATGAGGAAAGAATTTGAGATGTTTATGATTGGTGAGATCAAATTCTTCATTGGACTGCAAGTTCAATAGATGAAAGATGGTTTGTACATAAGATAGTCCAAGTATGTAAGAGAAATACTAAAGACTTTTCAACTAAAAGACTCAAAACCAATTGGTACCCCTATGGTAACTGGTTGAAAATTGTCAAAGGAAGATGATTCTAAAGAAGTGGAAGAGACATTTTACAGGTCCATGATTGGTAAGCTGCATTATATTATACATAATAGATTGAATATAGCATAGGTAGTGGGATTAGTAGATATATTTTCTTCTAATCCTAATGAATCTCATATGGTTGAAGTGAAGAGAATATTGATATTTCTTAAGGGTGTTGGGATAATGGAAAGGATGTGTACTGAGAGGGGAGGGGTGAAGCAACACCCTTATAAACTTTTTCAATCAAATATTGTAAACTCTGTTCTTCATTAACCGACTGAGTAGATTGCATACATAGTATCAATGCTAAAATGTAAATGCATGTAAAGTGAACAATACACATACATAAAATTAAATTCTCATGACACTAGTATTTTGGTATCACAGAAAACCCCTGTTAGAAGGTAAAAACTACGGTGGGGATGAGACCCACAAAACTTCACTACTGCAGAAATAAAGTTAGCCTGTTAAAGATTTAAAAAATGCTCACTTCTGATGATCTTACCCTGTTACGAGTAACAATAAGATCGATTAGATATACCTTGTGTGAGGATTTTTCAATACAAAGTATGTGTGCACTTGGTTAAGAGATTTACAATAAGATGGTTAAGTTTACTCTGTTAAGAGATTTAGGAGTCTATTAAAATTGTTAGAGAGTAACAGAAGTTTGATCTGAAACATATACAATCTCAATATTGTTGATACATATCCATTAAGATCATACAAAAATATATCACCTCAATGTGAATGATAATACCTTCTGCTCTATTTTGCTTGGGAGCCTTACCTTAGTTCTGAAAACTAATTTCTGCAATGTAGTCTCTTTCTGAAAATCCCTTGTCTGTAGTATGGCGGCTACTTGATCATTTATTGATCAACATACATAACAAGATTTGACATCTATACATTTATATATCAAATAATATGACCTAATTAGGGCTTAACAATTACATCCTTATCCTGAGATCAACAGTGTACAAAATTTACCTTGATCATCTACACATAGGAGACATAACCAATTAATGTTGTATATATGTAATTAATGTCCTCCTCGATCATGTAAACCGTTGTCTAGGTTAGTTAAAAAGTTGTTACATAGATTAATGTGCCATAACAAACTTAAGATGGTCTCTATTCCACTTAGTTATTGTTATCTCTCAGTGCTCGGTACTCGGTGTTGTCTGTGTATCTCAGTTATACTGGTGCTCAGTTATGTTGTGTAGCTTGGTGTTGTCTTCTGCTTGATATAGTCTGGCTACTCAATAAACACTATACTTAGTTTAATATGGGCGTGATCAGTACTCTTGGTTAACTTTGTACTTTAGTATTTAAACTGACTGTCATGTTTGTGACTTTGTTACCAACTATCCATTATGCCTTCTTGATAACTAATGACAAATTTACTGTGCAATTGGAGTAACATTCTCCCCCCTTTGGCATTAGTATCAAAAACTTAGTACTACATAGTAATATACATAGTGACTCCCCCTTTGTACATGTTCCTCCTTTGTATATACTTGGTAGATGTATATGAACTCATACATATGATTATAGTATCCCCCTTTTACTATACATATATACATATATTTCTCCTTTTTTGAAATTAATGATAAAAGGAGTATAACTTACAGTTTGTCAAAAATATTGGGATGGGCATTCTTGAGAGTTTCCAATAATTTATCCCATTCCTCCTTTAAATTCTTGAGGGTGAGTAGCTATAGATTTAGATGAGCATGCATATCATATATGCTTTCTATGACTGATAGTTCTGGGGTGGCAATGAGATTCTTTTCTTTTGTCACATGTTTTGGCATCATGACTAAATGCGGTAGTAACATCACCTGAAGCTCGGTTACTTTCTCTCTGAGTTGTTCCTCTTCTTTCTATAGGTCTAGTCTTAACCACTTGTTCTGAAGTACCTTGGTGTAATGCATCTACACAACATGTTGCTTAGTTGATAGACTATGTGCACTATTCTTTAGATCTTGATCTATTTTCTTTATCTTTTCACTAATATTGGTAGTGAAGTGATCTAATATGCATAACTATTGTAGAATAGTAATGTTTTCTGATATGATAGTTTCTAAACCATTTACTAATTCTGACAGAGTTACCTTAAGTACTCCCACTGCTTGGCTGATCTTCTTTGTAACTTTATATTAGATCTTCTTCTCTGGTCTTTCTTCTAGTTTTTTCTTGGCATCAATATCAGGATTGTCAATTTCCTCAGTGACCAGTTCAAGTTGTTCTAGTATGGGAGCTCATTCATCAATGTTGATATCTGATACAAATTTCATTAAGATCTCTTTTTCTTTCTCTAACACTTGAGCACTCTTTGCTTCTAGTCTAAGCTTGTCTTGTGCTGCCTTTCTGGTGTAAAGTTTACCATATTTCTTTAGTGTTTCTAGATCAAGTGTCTTTGGAACCCAATTAGGAATCTCTATAATCTCATCCAGTGTAATTGCATATTTTGTTCCTTTCTTCTTCTTCTTCTTCTTCTTTCCATGACCACTTGATGACGGTGAAAGTGCTAAAGCTAACTGAGCCTTTTTGTTGGTTTTTACTTTGATTGCTTGATACTCGGTGTGATACTTTGGTGAGGTGCCTTGATAGATGACCTTGTGTTTGTAGTAGATATATCTATTATCTTTTCAAGAGTTTCTTTTTTACCATCACCTTTGTCCTCTGCAACAATAGTGGTATCCTTAGGTGTATCACCTTGTGTCATCCCACCACTAAGCTTGGTCTCTTTACCATGATCTTCACCCTTATCTTTAGCTGTATATGTTGCTTGCTTGGGTGGCTTGTGTTGTGTTTTGGTATCAATCTCAATTGCTTGGACCAGAATAGGTAACTCACCTGGTACATTTTATTGTGTGACCTGTGATGTATCTTTCTCATCAATAGTCTCAATTTCTCCAATTGACTCATCTTCCTTGGCTTTATCATCCAAATCTCCTTCGGTTACATTAGTTATAGTAATATCTATGTTACCTAAATTAGTCAATAGCTCAGGTTTACCATCTAATACATTATCAACTACCACGTCATCAAGTGTTATAGGTTCTATGCTTGGTCCAGTAGATGCAACATCATTTACTTTCTCAGTATCCTGGATGTCCTTGGTTGGGTTCAATAGTCCATTCCAAATTTTGGTGCTCTCAACATCCACTTCCTTCATATTACCTTGTAGTATATTCAGTGTTCTTTGTTTCTTTGTAAATTTCTTGGCATATTGCCTCATTATATTATGAATTTCCTCAACTGTGCACTCAGGTTTTATAAGTGTGAGAGCTACTTCTCTCATCTATTTCTCAGTTTGGAGTGCATATGTCCATCTTGATGATATTCTATCATATAGTTTTGATGGGATAGAAGTAGAAAACTCAACTAGAACTTGTTTAAATTTAATCATCATACCTATGATTGATTCTTCTAGTTTGTCCTTATTCTCGGTGGTCAAGTCAAAATATGCTTGTATCTTCAGATGTGTTAACTATCTGGTAGTCCTGATTGTCTCTCCAATCTCATCAATTTTCTATGATGGCTTATTCTTTAGAACCTTATATTATTCTGGATTATCATCAAAATCATCCTTGTCATCTTTGTTTCACACACATATATCCTATTTGGTCTCAGTGTAGTAGTAGTAATACCCTTCTGATTTCTTGTCTGGTATGTAAATTTCAGTGAGGGTCTGGTTATTTTTGCTACACCTTTCTTCAAAGGTGATGAATCCTTAGTCACCGACTATGAGCTGGTTTTTTATTGAGATTCAATCTTTATATTCTTGCTTTGTTTGGACTTAGGTGCCTTGATTGGTGTGACATCTAACTCGGTATCCTTAGTATCATGATCTGGTTCTGCTTCTTTACTGACTGAGGTCTACTCCTCAATTTCCTCTTCAGACTTGTTTAATTCTTCATCGGTTATGGAAAGTTTCCTCTTCATGGTTTTGACAATGTTTGTCTTTTTCCTACCCAATTATTTTACTTGCAATGTAATTTCTATTCGGGTCTTTGCATCTTCATAGGTTCCAAATCTCATGACAAATTTGTCAACAGACTCATTTAACAATTTCTCAATAGCCTTAGATGCAACATCACTGTCTAACTCATATTCTATTGGAGGTAGCCATGCATTCCTCAGATCTTCCACTTTGATTAATGTTGTATCTGTATCTACTACAAAACAAATATCATCTTTGTATTTTTCTACTAGTTGTAAAGGAATTCGGGATCTCTTCTCCATCCTAGCTTTGAATTTAGAGAAATACTCATTCATTATAGGTTCAAAGTTCTTTCCAAGAGTTGTAATCATTTCATCAATTTGGACTGTAACCGGTCTTTCTGTCTTCCACTTAAATTTACCGATTGATGGAAAGAAATTTTGCATGTAGAATAATATGCAAAGTAGTAATGAACCAAACTTACATGTATTTGAATTTTATGATCTGATGGTTCTCATGTTTTCTTCTAATTGCCTCCGCAACAACTCAGAAAGATCAAGTTGTAGACCTTTCTTGACAATCTTGTAGGCTAAATCAACAACTCCACATGGTACGTTGTTAGTTCTGTTACACTTGAATATATTATACCCAATGGAATAAGCACTGAATCTCAGTTTAGGATCATTGATACAGTTAATCTTCAATCCTCTACCATCACACTTGGATAATGTAAGCTTTTCCAACATGATTCTCAGTAGGTGTCTTAGGGGTTTGGTTTTGTTCGAGATAGGGTATCTAGTAACTGCATGAATGGAATCCCTGGTTATCTTCTCAGGTTCATCTAGCCATAGCTTTTCTTCATGTACTCTTCTTAGTACAATGCAGATCCATTCATTGTGAAAGACCTTCAAAAAATATAGGGCATTGGTTAACCCTTTAACCTCTAAGTGTTTATGGTTGTCCTTGATTTTTTTGTCTATGCACAATGATTGGTAAGTAGCCATAAGCTCAAAATCTTCAATTTCACCAATCTTGCAATGAATGTATGCATGCACGTCTTGCACTAGCAAAACCTTGGGCGGGATGGATGAAAATGCAGCTTTATCATCTGGTTGTGCTACAACCCGTGGGTGAATCTTTTAATTTGGTTCTGTGCAGGTGGATTTCTTCAACAAAACAACCTTCTTATCCTTATTCATTTTCTCTTTCATTGTTCATGATGAAGATGCCATATTTTCTATTTTAAGGCTTCTGTAAAATGTGCTTGAATAACTCGATAAGTACTGAATGCTTAGTAAATAACCTCTATGTTCTTAGAATCTTCACAAAATCTCTGTTGAATGCTTCAAAAATGTTTTTCTACAACTTAGCTCTGTTTCCTCTGTTATGCTCTGTGATTGCGTTGTGAACAAATGAGTTCACATCGACCAAATTTATAGAAAAAATCTTAGGGCGGTGCAATAAATTCTCTTCACCAACCACTCAGTGAACAAACATTTTGCTTGGTTAACACTAACGATATTTTAGCTCAGTGAGTATACCATATACTTGATTACCATAGTAACTCGGTTGTCTCTTCACAATTTCACCAACTAACAGTTCTATCTTGATACATATTAACTGACTCAACTAGATCATAGTAACCAAAAGTATAATACCATAGTGCATCTTAATTCATGCTGACTTGGCACATGTGCAATAAATATAGGAAATGATGTAAGAAATAGCATTGCAAAACATAGTTCCATATTTGCTTGTATTGCTCAGTTGGAGACGGTGGAGCCATCTAATCCATTAGATGAGGTGTCACCGACTGTAGTGCTTGGTCCTTTATTATCATTTGATACTCTTTTCCATATTTGGTTTATGATCCTTTCAATTTCCTCAATTGTAATTCCATTTCCATAAGTGTTTATTCAGTCTGCACAATCTTTGCTTAAGTGACTGACTTTGTGACAGTGAGAATATTCCATTCTGGAGCTTAACCAATTCCTAGATTTGGTTTGCTATTGTCTCATACAATTTTCTACTATTTGTCCATATTTACCACATGTTTCACAACTTCTCCAAGTGTTGTAATCCCATGCATAAGCATTTCCTTGTCTTCTTGATTGATTTACCATTTCTTGTCCTTTAGGATTCTAGATTTTCTTTGTGTTCTTCCTGCATGCTTGATATGTATGACCATGCATGTTTCAATTTTGACAGTATTTATCCATGTATGGTTTCTTTCGTGGTTTGTTCAACTTGGAGCTAGACTCATGTGTCTGATGTCCATGCTTATTATAGCTATAGCAAATACCATTAAATTTAGGAGGGTTTCTAGGAATACCTTTTGCTTTGCTTCTGAAAATATTTGATGTGTGCCTTGGTTTTCCACAATGATGGCAAGAGGGATTCTTTGGCTTTGGGCTTGAGTATACATTACTTTATTCAGCTTGATTTGACAATTCTCCTTTCTCGGTATACCCTAATCTAGTATTGTTGTTCAGTCTTCTTTGATAGTTCAGAAATTCATCCATTCTCTTAGTGATTTCTTCAGATCTCTTAATCACTTCATTATGATGCTGTAACATATTCACTTCATTTTTTTGTTGTATCTTGTTTTGGCTATGTTGGTTGGGTTGCGGTCCTACTTTTTGTTTAGCAGGCATTCAATGTTTGTAAGGGCTCAATTGAATATCTTTATCCCTTTTTTGTAAATGGTTTTGGGGTCCATTCAAAACCTGTATTTACAGTTATAAAAAACATCTTCACTTCATTTCTCAATTTTTCATTTTCTTCTTTCAATACACTGATATCATCTATTCTCTTTTCAAGTTTAGTATTTACTCAGTTAGCCTCATGATTCATAGTAACCACTTGATTTTTAATCTCAAAGAAATGCTTAATAAGTCTCAATATCTCAGTTTATTTCTCTTGTAACTTTTCATTCATCTGCCTTCTGTCATCAACAACCATGTTTCTATCTTGTTCAGCTTTCTTTGCACCATTCAAGACTTCAACTATTCTAACCATTTGTGTATCTTGACCAATCTACAGTGATTTCACTTGTTTAGTAAGTTGTTGATTTCTTTTAGATAAATTTTATATGATTCCTTTAGATGCATCAGATGTGCTACCAGATTTAGATCCAGATGTATCAAATGGGCCTTGAATATTTTATTCATGATAATAAATCTCATGACAGTGAAGTTCCATATCCTTTCTCTTAATCAACATCTCCCTGAGTTTCTCTTCAGCTTCCTTATATTTTTTGACATCGATCTACATCTGTAACTTCTGATTCTCAATAGTTTTATCAAGTGTATACGTCTCCATTGTAAGATATTTTCTCTTCAACTATTAAACCTTCAAAATGAGAGAAGTAGGTCTGATACAAATTGTTGGGATAATAGAAAGGATGTGTACTGAGAGGGGAGGGGTGAATCAGCACCCTTATAAAAATTTTCAATCCAATCTTGTAAACTTTGTTCTTCATTAACTGATTGAGTGGTTTGCATACATAGTATCAACGCTGAAATGTAAATGCATGTAAAGTAAACAATACACATACATAAAATTAAATTCTCATGATACTAGTATTTTGGTATCGCAGAAAACCCTTGATAGAAGGTAAAAACTATGGTGGGGATGAGACCCACAAAACTTCACTACTACAAAAATAAAGTTATCCTATTAAAGCTTTACAAAATGATCACTTCTAATGATCTTACCCTGTTAGGAGTAACAATAAGATCAATTAGATCTACCTCATGTGAGGATTTTACAACACAAAGTATGTGTGCACTGGGTTAAGATATTTATAATAAGATGGTTAAGTCTACTCTATTAAGAGATTTAGGAGTCTATTACAATTGTTAGAGAGTAACAAAAGTTTGATTTGAAACATATACAATCTAAATATTGTTGATACAGATCCATTAAGCTCATACAAAAATATATCACCTCAATGTGAATGATAATACCTTCTACTCTATTCTGCTCGGTAGCCTTGCCTTAGTTCTGAAAACTAATTTATGCAATGTAGTTTCTTTCTAAAAATCCCTTGTCTGATCTCTGATGTCTATAGTATGGCAGCTACTTGATCATTTCTTGATCAACATACATAATTTTTTTTGACATCTATACATTTATATATCAAACAATATGACCTAATTAGGGCATAACAATTACATCCTTATCCTAAGATCAAGAGTGTACAAAATTGACCTTGATCATCTACACATAGGAGACATAAAAAAATTAATGTTGTATATCCGTAATTAATGTCCTCCTCGATCGTGTAAACCGTTATAGGTCGGCTAAATTTTTTTACATAGATTAATGTGCCATAAATTTTTTTTAGGTGGTGTCTGTTCCACTCGGTTATTGTTGTCTCTCAGTGCTCGGTGTTGTCTGTGTATCTCAGTTATATAGGTGCACGATTATGCTTTGTATCTCAGTGTTGTCTTCTTCTTGATATAGTCTGTCTACTCAGTAAACACAGTAAATAGTTTACTCTGGGAGTGATCAGTTCTCTTGGTTAACTCAGTACTTTGGTGTTTAAACTGAATGTCATGTTTGTGAATCTGTTACCAAGTGTCCATTATGTCTACTTGATAACTAATGACAACTTCAATGTGCAATTGAAGTAACAAAGGGGACTCAAGAATATGGTATCTAGTATGGACATAAAGGTGATTTTTCTTTGCATGTGTATACTGATGCTGATTGGGTAGGTAATGTTGATGATAGAAAGATCACAAGTGGAGGTGCATTCTTTCTTGGAGAGAGGCTTGTATCCTGGACAAGTAAGAAGAAAAAATGTATATCATAGTTAACAATTGAAGATGAGTATAATGATGTTGCAATCAATTATACTCAGATAGTGTGAGTTAAGAATATTTTGGAAGGAATATAGGAGAAGGTAACTGAACCACTGGTTATCTATTATGAAAACATAAGTTCTATTAAAATTTCTAAGGACCGGGTGATACACTCTAAGTCTAAGAAAATAGCTATCAAATATTATTTTCTTAGAGAATAGGTACATGAAAAGGAAGTAAGGTTGGAGTATGTGCCTACTAAGGAGAAAGTTGATATATTTATCAAGCCATTTCCTTTAAGGATACTTTTGAGTACCTAAGAGGTAGAATAGGGGTCATTCCCCTATCTACTCTGAATTAAAAGAAGATGTAGTTGCATCAGTCCTAGTTTATTTTTTGAATATTCCTATGTGTGGATTGATGTTGTGAGGCTACTCCTTAGGGGGAGCAGTTTGTGAAGTAATTTTCTTTGGTTAGTTAGTTATTGCAAAGGAGATATCAAGTGTATTTCACAACTTTGGCATTGCTGTCAAAGGGGGAGAAGATATATGTTCAGAATGGAAGATGTATGAAGATGATGTAAAGATGTATATCCAGTGAAAGGGAGATTATTTGCAGAATAGGTGAAAGACAAAATTTGAAACATTTTTCTTAATGTTTCATGTTGAGGATGTTGATGTATTCTATTGATGAAGAGAGTGTTTCCATCATTGGTGAAGCATGGATTTTTTCTGATTTGAATTATGATTCATATTACAATACCTAGTGTGATAACTATGGTATTCTCAAGTTTAATATAAAAAACTAGAAGATTAAAAATATAATTTCAAGCCAAAAAGTGATCCATTCTATTTGAAATTAGAGTTTATAAAAAGCTGATGGATCCCAAGGGTCACTAGATCCTAATGGAAATGAAATTAAGAGTCCTCATAATGTTTATTGTAAATAAAATATTACAAACTTCCAAAAGTATCAAAAAACTATATATAAAAATAGGTCCACTAGGAGATAGGCCCCAAAATTCTCCGAAGACCTTCAAAATGCAGTTTACTGAAACATAGAAAATACTGAAAATTTGGATTTCAGTAATTTCCCAATTCCATCCTGATCATTCCTCTCCCCTTGAGAGGAAATGGGGCCCACTGCACTAATCTATTGCAATAGATGAGGAAATTGTTCTTCAATTTGTTCCTTAGTTAACCACTTGCCTTGATGAGAATGTTGACCAGCTCAGACCACCTGATAAAGAGGAATGTTCTGATTTCTCAAAGTCTTTAAAATGAATTCAGTAACTTGGTCACACCAGACTGGAGTAGTAGTAGATGGATTTAATTATGCATCTTGAATGTGTTTAGTAGCTTGGGAAATGTCCAACAAAGGAGGAAAATGGGGTCTCAATAATTCCACATTGAAAATTGGATGCAGTCCCAAAAAGGATGGCAAATTAAGTTCAAAATCATTCTCACCAACTTGTTTCACAATAGTATACGAGCCATAACAAAGAGGATGAAGCTTTTTGTTTGGTCTGTGAAGGTTATATTTCTAAAGATGTAACCATACCTTGTCACCAATCTAAAACTGATGAGGATTTCTATGTTTATCATGCCTTTCCTTATACTTCTAATTAATCTTCTCCATAATCTCATGAACTTGTTGCTGTAGGTGTCTAATGTTATGAATGAAATTTTCTACTTTATCTACCTCCTTGTCAGCATTCAACAGACTATCAGATTGCAGAATCGATAGTGCTACATCCATAGGTGCCAATGGTTGATACCTAAGACAAACCTCAAATGGACTATGCCTTGTAGTACTATGGAGTGCACAGTTGTAGCTATGTTGCATGTAGGGTAAGCTTTCATCACATGTGCAAGGATATTTTGAATGATACATCCATAAGATATGAATGATCATTCAATTCACCACTTCTATATTCCCATCTATTTAGGGATGGAATTTTGTGGACTTTGTCAACTTTGTGTCCATTTTATCCCATAGTGCAAACCAAAAATCGCTGATGAACCTGCTATCCCTATCAGAAATAATGCTTTTTGGAAAACCAAAATGAACCCAAACATGTTCAAAAAATAACTTTACAGTCTCTTATGCATAAATATTCTTTTTACATGCCACCATGATAGCCATGTTAGAAAACCTATCTACCACAACATATACATAATCATGCACCCTCTTGGTAGTTGGAAGCCCAAACATAAAATCCATTGAAACAGACTGCCATGGCTTATCAGGAATAGGTAATGGTACATATAGACCCAAATTATGGTTTTTTGGCTTTGTAATTGCACAGGCTACACAAGCTTGTATATATGAAATGATATCCTACATTATTTTTGGCCAATAGAAATGATAGCCTATATATATGAAATGATATCTTGCTTCACTACACAATTTCCATGCTAGCTTTCCCTCTATGCAATTATCATGATTTTTTACCACCTTAGGAGCCTAGTAGACTAGTTCTTTTCTCATAATGACCACCATTAATAGGACTAATAAAATGCATTATATTCTCCCTTATGTAAAACAAGAAATATAAGGCAACAATGCGACCTATTTTTGAATCATTGACTATAGTAAGTATATCACATAGAATAGATATTACAGGTACCTCTATCAAAAAGAGATACAAAATAATAGATGAGTTATGTGTTCCATTTGAAATTAATATTAATTTTGAAAGCACAATAATGATTAGAGAGACTCAAAATATGAAGTACAATTCTGAGTGGAAGAGGCACGTTAAAAACTGACTCGCCTAGCATCTTACACAAAGGCTCTAAGATGGGAATTTCTTCTCATACACACATGCACAAGCATTGACCATTATTAGTGTAATCAAAGGAACAAGGGTTGACATCATGTTCTGATACTAGATGACATAGTAGAATTATTTGATGATTCTTATTCCAAGAAATAGAAGTGCATAGATACAAGGAAGAGGATGTCAGCTACGTAGGTTACATACAAGAGTAGTTACACAAGGAGAGTAGTGTTTTATTGGTTATAAATAGATTGAATCAATAATAATTATACTAAAAAAATAATGTTCATGAGTTTCATGAGCTTCTATAGATGACTATGAGAGTTTACTAGTATGAGCATAGGTTCTTTGAGCTTAATCAATATACTAGCATATTTGATGACGAGCATATGTTAGTGTGACATTTTATTTGAAGCTTTAATGCCCACATCAATGGTTGAGTTTGGGTCTTAGATCCCAAGTCCTTGGAGGTTGCTATGAATAAGGTGGGATTTATAGAGGATAATATTTATAGGGGACTAGGATATTTGGAATGAGTACATATTGGTAGTGAACCTCCCTCAAGATTGGGTGCACGAGGTTCTTAGTCATATCTCTTAAGATCTTTTAGGGAAAATTTAGCACCTTTGAGGTTAGGAAAAGAATAAAAATAACCCAGAGATAAATATTATCCTAGAACCCTTCTAGTAGATAATGTTTAAGGGGATGTTGTCCTCTAGATCACCATAGTAGGGGACAAAATTTAGAGCCTCATCATAGTTAGTGTTATCAAAGTGTACCACACAGTTCTATCTAAGGTATTTTCTATCAATCTAGTGTACTTTATAGAGGCCATGGTTATGGTAGAGGATGATGTTATTCTTTTGCTCAACATGATAGCATAGTAACTTACTATCCTTAGAGATATTTTTTAGGATCTAGTTAGAGGAAGGCCACTTATGAGCCTACCATAGGGGATGTAGGTATATTTCATAGGATTTTCATGGTGGTTGATAACCATCAAAAAAATAATGAGGGTATAATTGTTGACATTTCAAGTGTGTTATGTGGGATTTCTATAGTTTTTCTATTTTATTCTAGTGCTTTAGATTCCTTTATATTCCCCTTTCTTGTGGAGAGATGTGGGTTAGTGGCAGTGAGGTAGGGAAATCGATGGTAGGTTGAATTATCCACTGATTATAAGGTGGCCATAGATTCTATGTTTCAAGGTTGTGTGTTAGATTTGGTCACCTTCACTTCTACAATAGATCTTCGTATCCTACCCTTGGGGTCCTATGGAGTTACTTTTGGTATGGATAGGTTAACATCTCAATAGGATTGTATTGATTGCTAAAATAATTTGTTTCATTGTTTGGATGACTCAAGTGGGCAATTTGAGTTGGTAGGGATATAGAGACCCATTTCCCTTTGCATGATATTAGTTATGAAACCGAAGTAGAGTATGTAGAAGGGTTGTTAGTTATTTGTAGTCTCAATGAGTGATCTAAATGAGGGTGAGATTAAGGAGGTATCTCTTGATGATCACCCACTCCTTCATGAGTTTTTAGATGTGTTTTTAGAGTGACATTATAATTATGCTTCCTAAGCATGACATAGACTTCCACATTGATCTTATTCCTGGAGCACAAACCATTTCTAGGGAACCTTATCATATGACCACCCAAGAGTTGGGTGATATTTTTTTGTAGTTAGCGGAGTTGTTGGACAAGGGTCATATTCATTGTTGGAAATAATGGGAAGTGTAACTGAGAGGGGAGGGGTGAATCATTACCTCTAAAATATTTTATCTCTTTTATCCTTTAACCTTTATGTAATCAATTGTTTATCCAACCATCTATTCTATAGTATCTTTGTGTAAGACATCAATTCTTTAATCAAACATGTAAACATTCATAGAAACATTCATGAAAGTAATTGACTCATAACACATGATATGATCTCACAGAAAACCCCTCTTAGAAGGTAAAAACTGCGATGGGGATGGCACCCACAAAATATTCACTATCTGCAGATTGGAAGGGGTCAGTTAAGGCTTACAATTTGATCACTTCTGATGATCTACCCTGTTAAGAGTATTATGTGGAGGAATTTTAAGATCTACTCTATTAAGAGCTTTAGCAACACTATTAAGTGTGCACTCAGTTAAGATATTTACAATAGGATTGTTAAATCTACCTTCCTTGAAAGGATTTCTTCTATTTTCTACACTTGTTAGAATGCAGAAAAAAATACTCATTGACCTGAGTGTATGCAATCTAACTATTGCTTATTATAGATCCATTACAATTCACATGTATAAATATATCACCTATTGTGATTGATTAATACCTCTGTTGCTCGGTAGCCTTTATTCTTGGTTCTTGATAACCAATTTCATCTTTTATTGTTCTGCTTCTTGAAACTTTCAGTTTGATCCATAGATGTACTCGTTGGCTACATTCATCCTCTCATCTGTATTATTGAATGATTAAAACATATATTTATAAGATAGATTGACCTAATTAAGTTTCACGAATAACAAAATTAACTCTATGATCACAGGTTTGCAACTTGACCTTGATCTCCTAGTCTACATGTTTTCAATCAGTTAGATTGATTAAAATAATTATAATAATGTTGCTTCTCCCTTAAGTAATGGTTTTAAAACAAAATAAAACTCTATAAATAGAATATGAGTGTTTTATCTGACGTGGAAGTCAGATCCACTTTTTTTGGGATGTAACTAACTTTCGGTGTCTGATGCTTGGTTTACTCTGAAATCAGTTTGATTGTCTTTCGGGTTGCATTGTCTTTGTTCTTTCAGTTTGCACTATGTTTGTTCTTTAAGTTTGTATTGTGTTTTCTCGTTGGGGTCCTCTGTCGGTTTCCTCCTGTCAGGTTCAAATTTACCATCTTTGGTTTGCATATTCAGTTAACACTACAAAACTGTGTCGGCGGTTTCCTCCTTGCATAGCATTATCAGTTTGAATAGAAAACCTAAATTTTGGTGTAGTGTAACCGATAGTTTATACAATTTTTTTTATCATTGCATACTAATGGAAAAACATATATGTGCAGAATACTATCAAAATTTATAGTATGAACACCTTGTATATACCTTAGTGATTTCATGACTCCCCCTATGCACATACCGGTATAGTATAGTATATGTATGTAGATTATACACTTATCTTTTTATACTATTTCCTCCTTTTCACTATATGCTCAGTCTCTATACATAGTATTTCCTTTTCCCCTTGTATCGTATTTCCTTTTCCCCTTGTATTGATCTTTGTACATATCATTTCCCCCTTTTTTTGATAGGAAGGGAAAATGTGTATACCTATAGCTTATCAAAAATATGAGTGTGAGGATTGCATTTCCTCCATAATCTTCTCCCATTTCTCCTTCAGATTTTCAAGAGCAATGTGCTCTAGTGTAATCTATGCATGCATGTCATAGATGTTGTCTGCTACAGACATCTCAGGGGTGGCAATAAGTTACCTTGCTGAACTTAGGCGAGTCTGCAGAAGTGTGAGGTTTGGTAACAGTATGGACTAAATTTCGGTAACCTCCTCTCTGAATTGTGACTCAACTTCCCAAAGTTCCTATCTTAACCATTTGATCTCTATTATCTTCTCATAATGAAATTTTATTGCATTTCCATCAGTGGTTAGACTTTGTGTGCTTGCAATTAGATTAGATTCAATCTTTGCAATCTTTTCATTGTTATCTTTAGTAAACTTATCTAAAGTGTATAGTTTTTGTATCAAGGAAAAAACTTCAGTTATGATTGGATCTAATTGATTTGATAATTTTGAAAGCTTTACCTTATTTTCTACCACTTCTTGGCTGATCTTTTCTGTCAATTTATGCTAAAATTTATGCTTTGCTCGCTCCTTAATTGCCTTTTCTGCATCAACATTTTGCATTGTGATAGCTTCAACGAGGATGAAAAGTTGATCTAGAATGGGGGCATTGTGATCAACATCTATGTCAGGTACAAATTGACTCAAGATGTCCCTTGTGTTCTCTAGAACCAATGAATCTCGGTGCTACTTTTTAAGCTTTTCTTGCAAAGATTTCCTTTGATAGATTTCTCCATACTCTTGGAGAGATTCAAAGTCTAATGTTGTTGGGTCACATTTTGGTATTTCAATTATCTCATATAATGTGATTTCCAACTTGTTTTTTTTTTTTTTTTTCTTCTTCTTTTGTGTTCCACCTATATGCAGAACCATAGCCAGCTTTTTGCCTTGGTCTGATGTGCTACTAGATGGCTTTTGATGAGTTGTACGTTTCTCTTGCTACTCGATATTTTCTTGTCAGTTTTCTGAGGATGTCTCCTTGTCAACCTTTGTTGTGTCTGCAGCTTTGCCTTTAGTGTCCTTCGAAGACGTATCAACTATCTTTTCTTGCTCATCCTTCTCTTTTTGCACTTCATCAACATCTTTTATTTGTGCATCTTGCTTGGTGGTATCTCCATCTTTCTGTTCTCCATCGATGACATTTTGTTCATTGGTTGTGTCCTTTTCATCAGTTGTGTCTTTTTTTCTCTTCATTACCCTTGTCCTCAGGTATGCTTGCATCAGGCTCGGGGGTCTTCTCCTTTTGTGAAATAATATTGATTACATGAATCAATAGTGGCATTTGGCACGATATGTGTACCTGTGCAACATCAATTGTATTTTCCTATTTGTCAGTCTAGTCCTTTGCAAAAGTGACATCTTCATCTTTTTGAATTTCATCTACAGGATCATCGGTAATGTCAATAATTATATTGTCCACAGGGTTGTCCATAGTAGTGTCTGACCATGTCTCATTTGCAACATCCATATTCTTGTTGCCTATAGTGTCCAATTCCTATTTGTCCAATTCTACATCAGTGATGGTAATTGGTTTTATGCTCTGAGTATCCTGATCATCCTTGGTCTTTTGATTCTCGGTAAGAGATCTTTGTGGCTCAGGAGTTGTATCCTTTTTAGGAATATCAAGTATTTTTTTCCATTCGACTTCACTCATTCTGTCTAGGTCCAATAGATTTCCTTTGAGCACTTGGTAGGCTCTCAACTTCGGTGAGAACCTTTTGGAATGAATCTTCATCATTTCTTTGATCTCCTCCATTTTTTATTCAGGAGGCATGACCGATACTAGGGCTCTTTCCTTGATTTATTTCTCAGAGTGCAAGGAAAATGTCCATCTTGTCGATATTCTAGCTTGAAGTTCTTTGGGCATGTTGTCTACCAGTTGTATTGGGAGGTACTTGAATATGCATATCATCTTGATGATTTCCTCCTCAATCTTATTTTGATCCAAGGGATCCAAGGTTAACCATTTCTTGACCTTCCTACTATTTACTATACCTGATTTGACAATTAAGGCAAACACTTCATCAACTATTTCAGGTATCTTATTATTTTCTTCTTGAATAGCTTCATCCGGTTCGGTGTCCTCAATGTCCTCCTTATTTCTAATGAACTTTATTCTTTTTGTTGGCCCTCTTTTCTGTGTTTCAGTTTTCCTCTTATAGGTCCTTACTTGACCTTTCTTCAATGGTGAAGGACTTATGTCCTTAGCTATTTGACTTCTTGTCCTTGTAGCAACTATAGTTCTAGGCTTCTTAGCTGGTGAAGGTAATGGTGTATCTGACTCTACAGACTCAAAATCACTTTCCTTCTCAGCTTCACTGACAGGTGACTATCCCTTGGTTTCTTCTTTCTGTTCAGTTTCTTCTTCTGTAACCAACAACCTTTTCTTCAAGTTCTTGACCATTTTATCCCTCTTCCTGTCTATCTTCTTTACAACCAAGCCAATTTTGATTGTTTCTTTGGATTCTTCATAAGTGCCAAACTTGGGTTGTGTTTTATCTAATGGCTCATTTATTAATGCATCAATTGCATTGGATGCTTGATCTATGTTCACTTCATAGTCAATTATTTGTAGCCATGCCATTCTTTGTACAATAGACTTGATGCATGTGAAGTCTCTGTCTACCATGAAACATATATCAGTCTTGAATTTCTCAATTAGTTTTTTGGGGATCCTTACTCTTTTCTGCATTCTCTCCTTGAATCCAGTAAAGTATTCATCCATTACTGACTCAAAATTATCTCCTAGTGATTTTATAAACTCACTAATCTGTATGGTGATTGGTCTTGTTGTATCTCATTTCACATTTCCTATTGATGGAAAATATTCTTGGAAGTAGAAAATATGCACATGATAAGTGAACCAAACTTACATGAATTTGATTTTGCATTTCTAATTGTCTTTAGGTTCTCTTCTAGCTACTTGAGTAGAATTTCTGATAGATCCAACTAAGTTCCCTTTTTGACAATCTTGTAGGCTATATCCACTACTCTGGATGTAATGCTATTTATCCTTCTTGTCTAAAAGAACTTGTATCCTAAGACACATGCTCCAAATTTTAGTTCATCATCTGTGATAGTTGATACCTTAAGTCCTCTTCCATCACACTTAGCTCCTATATTATTCTCAATGTAAGCCTTGGGCGGGTGCTTCAATGCCTTTACCTTATCAGTTATTAGATAACCGGTGACTGCATGAATAACATCTTGTGTTATCAGTTTAGGCTCATCCAACCATAGCTTATGGTTGTGGATCCTGCTCAATACTAACTAAATCCAGTCAGTCTTAAACTCTTTTGGGAACCATAGGGCATTTGTGAGCCCTTTCACTTTGATGTGTTTGTGCTCATCTTTAATAGTGCCATCATCTTTGCATAGCTTCTTGAAAGCTTGTTCAACTTCCAGGTCGCCAATTTCTGCAATTTTGTAGTGTATGTATGCTCACATGTCTTCGACGAGAAAAACCCTAGTTGATATTAGTGAGAATGCTCTAGCATTGTCGGGTTGTGATGCAACCTCTGGGAATATCTTATAATGTGGTTCTACACAGGTAGATTTATTGAAAAGTTTGACCTTATCCTTCTTGATACTCTTTAGCTTAGCGGTTCTTGATGTCATGGCCATTGTTTATGAAATTAGGGCTTTCCGTAAATGATAAACAAAGTTCTCGATTATGCTTGGTACTTACTTTTGACCTTTGTATCTGTAACTGATATGCTTGGAGTGCTTTGAATTAGGTTGGATTTGGTTTGCAATGCTGTTAATTCTAGCTTTGGTTTCACTCTGGTCTCTTCGCTCAAATCGACGGTGAGAAATGAAACCCTTCCATCATCTATTTATAGAATTTTTCCTAGATCAAGTCATTAATTCTTAACCACTCTTCAGTGTGTGAAGATGGAGTCATCAGTTAATACCCTAACTTCCCTCTTAGTGACAATGCGATGCTTTAGGGAAGTTGTCTAACTTGTTACTTTCACCGATAGGTTTCAGTGTATGGCAAAGACAAAATTTTCAGCTCATGATTACCGATGGATCTTGGTTTACACTAGAAAATTTAGCTTTTACATGTTAACCAACGATTCTTGGTAATTGCAGACAATTGAGCTTTGAATGTATACCGATGTATTTCGGTATGTATTCACTAATGAAATAGTTTTCACAGAATTTAACAAGTAATACCATAGTGCATCTATAGTCATGCTAATTTGTCATTTCAACTATGTATTATTGCAACTGATGCAAAATATAACTTGGTGTAATGTAGTTCCACACTTGTTTTTCTTAGGTGGGGGTGGTGATGTCACGAGATCCATTGGATAGGGTGTCACCAATTGCATTGCTCCGTACAACTTCATCATTACTTGTAGATTTCCTTCACATTTTGTTTCTTATCTTCCTGATGTCTTCAATGGTGTTTCCATTGGCAAAGGTGTTGGTTTCTGTCATTCGGTCTTTGCAGTCTTTCTTGAGATGACCGACTTTATGATAGTGTAAACATGTCATCCCGAGGTTAGTCCATCCTCTAGGATTTCTTGTCCATTGTCTCATACAATTTGCAGTAATGTGACCAAATTTTCCACATGCTGTACAATTTTCCCAAGTGTTGTAATCCCATACATACTATTTACTGACTCTATTTGGTTGATAGGCAGATTCTTGAACTTTAGGCTTCCATGCTTGCTTTTTCTTCTTCCAACATTCAAGAGTAGTGTGCCCATGCATTTTGCAAGTAGGCCATTATTTGTCCATGTAGGTTTCCTTCTTTGGTTGTTTCATCTCAGACTTACATTCATATGCTTTATGTCCTTTCTTGTTACATTTATAACAAATTCATATGAATGAAGATGTAGATTTAGGAATACCTTTCATTTTGCTCTTTCATGCATTTGATGTGTGGCCTTTCTTTCCACAGTGATTTCATGTCAGCATTCTTGGTCTTGGATTTTTATAAACATTCTTGGATCATCTTGTTTAGGTGATTCTCCATTCTCGGTATAGCCTAGTCTGGTGTTGTTTTTGGCTCTCCTTTTCCCATCAAGAAAATCATCCATTCTTTTATTGCTTTCTTCAGCTCTCTTGATTATCTCATTATGTTGCTACTGACTTCTGAGTTCTTGTTTCAGATTTTCATTTTCTTCCCTTAGCTCACCGATAGCTTCTATTCTTTCAATGAGTTCAACATTCATTCTATTTGCCTTTTGACTCATAAGAATAATCTGATTTGTAATCTCATGATGATGTTATGTAAGTCTCTGTATTTCAGACTCTTTTTCTTATATCTTTTTAGTAATCTTCCTTCTATCATCAATAGCTAGTGTTCTCTCTTTCTCAGCTTGTCTAGCATTGTTCATGACATCAATCATTCTTACCATTTGTCTCTTGACCTATTTGTAGAGATTTCACTTATCCAGCCAGATGTTGATTGATTTAATTTAAGCTTGTGATTCTTTCTTCTGATGTATCTGATGATTTGCTTGTAGTAGATCCTGAAGACTCAAATAGACCTGGTATCTCTTCTTCTTGGTAATCTATTTCATTACAGGGAGATTCCATAATATTTATTTCATCTAATACCTATCTCATCTTGATTCTTTCTTCTTCATATGACTCATAGAAGATCTAAATTTATAGCTTTTGATTCTCAATACTTTTGTCAAGTTTGTACTTCTCCATTGTATGATCTTTTCTCTTAAGTCTTTAAGCTTTCCAAATAAGAGTTCTAGCTCTGATACCAATTGTTGGAAATAATGGGAAGTGTGTATTGAGAGGGGAGGGGTGAATCAATACCTCTAAAACTTTGTTTTTATCTCTTTTGTACTTTAACCTTTATGTAATCAATTTTTTATCCAACCATCTGTTCTATAATATCTTTGTGTAAGACATATCAATTCTTTAATCAAACATGTAAACATTCATAGAAACATTCATGAAATTAATTAAGTCATAACACATGATATGATATCTTAGAAAACCCCTGTTAGAAGGTAAAAACTATGGTGGGGATGACACCCACAAAATCTTCACTATCTGCAGATTGGAAGGGGCCAGTTAAGGCTTACAATTTGATCACTTTTGATGATATACCCTGTTAGGAGTATTATGTGGAGTCCTGTTAAGATCTACTCTATTAAGAGCTTTAGAAACACTGTTAAGTGTGCACTCGGTTAAGAGATTTACAATAGGATTGTTAAATCCACCTTCCTTGAAATGATTTCTTCTATTTGCTACACTTGTTAGAATGCAGACAAAAATACTCATTGACCCAAGTGTATGCAATCTAATTATTGTTGATTACAGATCCATTACAATTCACATGTATAAATGTATCACCTATTGTGATTGATTAATACCTCTGTTGCTTGGTAGCCTCTGTTCTTGGTTCTTGATAACCAATTTCATCTTTTGTTGTTTTGCTTCTTGAAACTTTTAGTCCGATCCATAGATGTGATTGCTGGCTACATTCATCCTCTCATCTCTATTATTGAATGATTAAAATATCTATTTATAAGATAAATTGATCTAATTAATTTTCACGAATACCAAAACTAACTCTATGATCACAAGTTTACAACTTGACCTTGATCTCCTAGTCTACATGTTTTCAATCAATTATACTGATTAAAACAATTAAAATAATGTTGCTTGTCCCTTAAGTAATGGTTTAAAAAAAAAACCTCTATAAATAGAATATGAGTGTTTTATCTAACATGGAAGTCAGTTCCACTTTTTCCAGGATGTAACTAACTTTTGGTGTTTGATGCTTGGTTTTCTCTAAAATCAGTTTGACTGTATTTCGGGTTGCACTGTCTTTGTTCTTTCGGTTTGCACTGTGTTTGTTCTTTTGGTTTACACTGTATTTTTTCATCTAGTTCCTCTGTCAGTTTTCTCCTGTCGGGTTCCACTTTACCATCTTTGGTTTGCACTTTTGGTTAACACTGCAAAACCGTGTCGTCGGTTTCCTCCTTGCATAGCATTTTCGGTTTGAACAGAAAAACTGACTTTTGGTGTAGTGTAACCGATAGTTTATACAACTTGTTTTCTCATTGCATACTAATGGAAAAAATTTATGTTTATCAATTCATTTGAGTGTTTACCCTTAGAGAGCACCAGTCATTCTCATTAAGAATAAGGATGGATATCTTCACTTGTGCATTGATTATTAGTAGTTGAATAAGGCGATGGTGAAGAACTAATATCTCATATTGAAGATAAATGATTCATTTTATCAGGTGATGGGAGCCAAATTGTTCTCAAAGAAATATGTCAAGGTAGGTTATCATTATTTTTAGATTCATGAGGCCAACATTCATCGAACATAATTTTGTACCCATTATGGGAATTATGAGTTCATGATTGTCCATTTTGGGCTAACCAATGTTCCATCAATTTTAACAAGTTTTATGAAAGGGATGTTTCATATGTACCTTGATAAATTTTCCCTTGTGTTCCTTGATGATATTTTAGTATAATGAAGGACACCAGAGGAACATGAGGTCCACCTACATGAGGTCTTGTAGTAACTTCATGATCATCAACTTTATGGAAACTTGTACAAGTATGAGCTCTTCCATATTGAGGTAAGATATTTGAGGCATATCATCTCAAGGGATGGTATTTTAGTGAATCCTTCTAAGATTTAGGCCATTTTTGGATTCTCCAGCATTGACCAATGTATCAAAGGTTTATAATTTCATAGGCTTGGTGGGTTATTACTATAATTTTTTGAGAGAATTTTCTAGGTTAGAACACCACATCACTTATATTTAGAGGAAAGGGAAGAATTTTGTGTTTCAGAGGAGTGAGAGGTAGTATTTTAGGATCCTAAGGAGTATTTTACCAATGCACCCATCTTCGCAATGCCATATCCAATATGAGAGTTTGTAGTATTTATTGGTGCATCATTGGTGGGATTGGGAGAAATTGTTATGTAAGAGGTATGATTAATAACATATGAGTCTTGCAAGCTGAAGGATCATGAGTTGAACTACCCTACTCATGGTTTGGAGTTAGAAGTAGTAGTGAATGTACTTGTTCATTGGAGATAATTTCTCTTAGGTAATTTTTTTGAGTTGAATTGAGATCATCACAATTTGAAGTATATCTCCACTTAGCTAAACTTTAATGCACATCAGTCCCAGTGGATGGAGTTCTTTTGTGAGAATGATTTTGATGTTCACTACATAAAGTGGAAGGATAATGTTTTCATAGATGCCTCAAGTAGGAGGAGGCATGCAATATCAGTGTTGACCCCTTGTGTAGATTTGTAGATTCATATTCTCGAGACACTATTTGGTGATACTTGGTACTAGGAGATGAGGGAAGAGATAAAGTCCATAAGAATTATTGAGCGTAGGTTTGTGGGCCACTCCTTAAAGTTAGATGGACTTTTGTGGCACCTTGGTCATATGTATTTTCTATCTTTAGGTGACCTCCACTCCTTGGTGTTTTTAGAGGCACAACATACTCCCCATTTAGAACATCCTTCCATAAGGAAGACACATACCGACCTTAGACAATTATATTATTAGGTATTGAAAAGGCATGATATTCCAAATTTTGTGGCTAGATAACTAGAGTGTCAGAGGGTGAAGGTAGAACATCAACATCCAACAGGTCCTTTGCAACTACATATCATTCCCAATAGGATGTGAGATACAATATCTCTTGATTTTATTGTTGGGCTATTTCCATGATTTTATTATGGTTATAGTGGACATGTTGTCCAAGGTGGCTCACTTGTCCCCTATGAGGTCCTCATATACTATTAAATCTATAGCACATGTATTTATAGAGGATATAGTGTAGTTACATGGGATACCTTGGAGGATCATTTCAGATTGGGAATGAGTGTTCACTTTAGCCTCATGGACTTCCTTATAGGATGCATTTAGTTCTTAGAATATTTTTAACTCCACATACCAGCTCGAGACCAATGACTAGATAGAGTGAGATAATTAGGTGCTTAAGGATATGATTTATATATATTTTACGGATTAGAATTAATTATAAGAGGACTACTTGTACCTGGTAGAGTTTTCCTATAATTGCGGGTATCATAGTTCTCTTAAATTGTATCCTTTTCAAGCCTTATATGGTTGACTACGCCATACACCTTTGAGTTGGGATCAATTAGAGGACTATGTTTTTTTTTTGTTTCAAGAT
Source organism: Thuja plicata (assembly GCA_018584345.1). Lineage (NCBI taxonomy): Eukaryota > Viridiplantae > Streptophyta > Pinopsida > Cupressales > Cupressaceae > Thuja > Thuja plicata. Next base: position 14,527,958 of record MU227649.1, read on the forward strand.
GCTTTAGGATGTGTAGTAGTAGATTTTTTGGGTTAGAGAGAATTTGGATATAGCTCAGGACTAACATAAAAAGTATATCGATGCCCATAAGATAGATGATTACTTATCAGTGGGTGACCATATGTTCTTGAGAGTTTAGCCATGGAAGAGACCCATCTATTATGGGAAATACTCTAAGTTAGCACAATATTTCACTATACCTTTTAAAATTCTTAAGAGGATTGGTCTTATTACCTACTGCCTTGTGTTTCCACCTAGCCAATCTTGCATCCATGATGTGTTCTATGTTTCAATGCTTAGGCAATATATCCTTGATGTGACCCATGTTCTTGTTTGGCATGATTTGTAGGTAGAGGATGAGAAACTTTCTTTGGAGCCCATCTACATTCTTTAGCATCAGAGGTTGATCCTCACAGGTTGAGGCATGGGACCTAGATGATGATAATTTAACTACTTGGGAGGATGCACCAACCAAAACGTGACCCAAAAAGGCCACAACTAAACCTATAATTTTATTCTTAATAATATTATCAAGAGTTTGAGCACAATCTTGAGGAAAATCACCCATTCCCCCAATATTCTAGCTAATCATCTTCTCATAATCCCACTTTTCAAAATAGTTTGGTGCCCTATTCCACTCCCTTGGCATATAACAAAAATAAATCGACTCCAAAGATTCTATCAAACTCAAAATTTGTCTACCCAACACTACATAAAAAAGAGAACATCCTAAGTCAAAAGCATAAATAACAACCAAAGCCTCCATAAGATTATTAGTATAGTGTCCTTTATAATAAAAAGATAACAATATCACATTCCAAGACTATCCTTTCCAATACGTCCAATTCCTGCATGTCCTAGATTTCCTCAAGAAGAATCATTGGTATTAATAGTAAGAAATATCAGGGGGAGGAGACCACTTATCAAATTTCCGAGCCTTCTTTTTATCATATCAACATCAAAATTTTTGACTCCTCCAAGAAAAGGGATCACTACTATCCCTCCCCCTAGAAAAAAAACTTTCAAATTTTGAATAATAGGCATATCACTTGGATCCATATCTACCAAGAGATTACAAATTGCAAACAATTTTTCCCGCAACATAATAGTACTTCTTTTTTGGACTTTCGAAGCCATCGTGCTCTTATCCTATAAAATCCTACAATTTACTTCCAATCACAATTTCTGAGTAATAAAGGAGCGACTAATATCCCAAGCTACTAGGAGAAAGGTGGTTTTAGCTAGGGGTCTACTGAGAATATTCTAGAACTCCATTAGAGAACTAGGATGAGTACAAGCATGCCTCCAACAACCCCACCAAAAATTACTGGTTTCCTTAGAAAAAGAACACTAGAAAAATAGATGAGGATTCCTCTCTTCACTATTGTTACACAAGAAACACATAGAAGGTCCTCAAAATCCCCTTTTCCATAGATTATATGAAAATAGACATCTATTTTGCACCACCAACCACAACAAGAAATTAAACTTGATCTTGGAGAACTAATTCCAAACTTACTTCCACTAGGGAACAAGCAACTTTCCATAAGTTAATTTTCCCAACTCCATGTATTGATGAACTATAACTGATTGAATGTTTGAAGATGATAAGTTGATGATCACCGAGCTGTAAAAAGTAAATGCAAGACATTAAATCAATGTATTGTATTGTCATTGATGTCAAATTAATATGTTATGATTTATCATACACATATTGTCACAACACTTGAAGATCTAAAGAGACAAAGTTTTTGTTGTTGGTAAAGGTATACACCGAGTGATAGGGTTACCCGAGAACAGTGAACCTCAAGAAGTTCACAGTGTTGCCCGACGGATATTCAACACCGAAAGACAGTGTTACTTGAGAGACACAATGGTACCTGAGAATAGTGTTACCTGAGGTTAGTAGTACCCGAGAAAGTGTTATTGAGAAAACTAAGAGTTGATGATCAAAATCAACTGGAGTTAGAAAATGACAAAACTACTTAGCTGGTAGAGCTATATTTAGAGTTAACTGATTGATTTTTTTATTTTCATAGACTAGTTGAACTAAGGATAAGAAGAATATTTAAAGCTATTTTTATTCCTAGTTGTCAAGGAGAAATCTACGGAATAAAACTAAATAAAATCTTTTAAAGATTAAAGCAATGCATGGCGGATTTGCTGATCAAGAAGCAATCTATGTCAAGAAAAAGAAAGACAAGGAGATTGAATGGTGAAATCATGTCTATATAAAGAGAAAAGGAATTCGTTATGAAGTGAGGAATATTGAATATAATTCTGGTGAAGATAGAAGTCTTCATGCAAATATGATCATACATGCTGAAGAACAGAGCCAAGGAAATTCTGTAGACACTGAGAAAAAGAAGCAAGAGCATTCACCGAGTAGAAAGAAGAAAGAAGGAGAGAAAATTGAAGAGAACATTGATCAGAGAGGTATTATGGACTAACAATAGATCTTAAAATCTGCAAGTTAAAGTTGTATTATTGAACAAATCACTTATTGTTTCAGTTTAACCATTGATTCAGAAAATCTCTTAACCGAGTGGGATTTAACCATCCTTATTGTATTGAGATACTCAATAGTATCAAAAGGTTTTCTTTTTGACAACATAGTGAATGCTAGGTCAAAAGACAAACTGTTAGTTTTGAATCCTCTAACAAAGTTGCACTTAATAGTGTGTTTGTAACCTTTAACAGGGTTGGCTCTTCACCGAGCTCACTTCAAAAGAGTGAAAATCTTGGGTTACCGGTCCCAAGTGGGTTTTTCCCTTAACAAGGTTTCCATATTAAAAATCCATGTGTTAAATGTGTATATGGTTCATTGATTTGATGTTTTGCTTTACATATTACTAAAAAATGATTGGTCGGTAAAAACTAAGTTTAATTACTGCTACTCGGTAAAGGCTAGAAAAAGATAAACAATATATTCACCGAGAAGTATATATTTGATAAAATTACATAAGGCATACATCTTGAAGGACTGAAAGATAACTAGAGGATATTATATTTTTGATATATGTTTTGGTTGGAATTACTGGAATTATTTTTGAGGCCACTTATTCACCCCCCCTCTTAGTTATTCTAGCATGTATCTCGAGGCTACCAATTTTTTTTTTTCCGTTTGGGTTAGGGCCCCACACAAGGGAATCTTTCCCCTTCAAGGAGTTACCCATTCTTCCTACTAGAATCCTAGTTAGCTCTTTCCAAGCCTCATCTGATCCTCCAATAAGCTATTCATATGTTTTTAAGATTTAGCCACTTCTCCTAGACCCAAACTCTAGAAAACTTTAAAATACTCAATTCTATTCCAACTAGCATCCATAAATATATCAAAAATAGATTACAACTATTGGAACTATGAGATTATAGGAGGGAATCTATCCCAATAATCATGTCAAAATAGAGCTTCTGCTTCTTTATTACAAATCTAGAAAGTCCCTTCTTATGACCCACACTCTTCTTCTAAGAGTATTTTAGATCATAGAACCTTTACCTATCATATTGCATAGAGGAACATCCCTGCTATCCACTCCCTCACAAATATTTTATATTGATGATTTTAGCACAATGTTTTTCTTGGTAGGTGCACCATCTCTAGAAAATATTAACAATAAAAAAACCATTCATACTTGCTTTATGTTAACCAAGTCCACTATATTGTAGTGGCAAAAAAATAGAATCTTATTTAACGAAAATCCACTTGAAAATAAAAAATTATTGGTCCATAAGAATTACCTAGAGAGGGAGTGAAATACCTTAATAAAACTTATCGGGGTAGTCTACACAAAAATTTATTATACAAGGAGATCCCAAATCACATACTTCAAGAGAATCATTCTACTAGTAGTGGAAAGCAATCTATAAGTCCAATGACTCACCTTATTGTGAATCTTATCCAAAATAGCCTACCAAAACCCCTAGGAAAAGGGAAATCTGATAGGGGAATCCTATAATTCCCCCACCAAGGAACCCTTGGGACATAAGGTAATATATGCACTAATAATTTATTTTAAAAACATAGGCATAGACGTCAATAGCATAAGTGCACAATATATAGTATTACAAAAGAGAGATTGAAACATAACAACGATCATTATATGATTGTGCACAAGAAAAAGTGTTCACACACCTCCAAGGGTCTTGAGAAAACCTAGCACACACTCACATAAGGGAATACAAATGATCATGATATTTCCTAATAGGAGCTCAGACAACATCCAATGAGCTACAGGAGGCCAAGCCGACAATCACTTATTGCATATTGATAGAGGAGACTAAATAAATCTTATGAATCCATCTAAATAGAGATTCATTTTAACACCAAAGGAAAGTGCTCCTTTTATCATTAATCATACAAGTTCATTGCCAAGGTGGAACCAAGAAGAATCATCATAAATGAGAGCTAAGATCATATGTCAACAAATGACATGAAAAACACCACACAGAGTGTTGACACCTAAATTTACAGGCTCAAATTTGACAGGGAAGTATTCTTTATTGCTAAAATACTTGAGTATTCAGTAGTATTTTAAGGAAACTATACTCTTTATTTTATTTTATTTTATTTTTTAATGAAATATGTTTACCTTTTTCAAATAAATGAAATCTATCATTAGGGTAAAATTTATTTTTCAAAAATGGAAATGTATATTATTTTGAAAATATTAATAATTGTTTAGATTAAATTTTCATATTGGAAGATTTCAAAATGCATACTTGAATAGTCAAATATTCCCTATTTGAAAACAATAAAATAATTTTAAATAAAAATATTTTTACAAAAGGGTGGGGAGAGGGATTTGAACACTCAACCTCTCAACCCTACCCTCTTTTCTATCCTAACTACTCATCCTACCCTAACTAATTGCTCTATTATATTCCTTGAAAATGATTGTTAGAGTGAAAAGATATAATTATAACACTTTTACTCTATAGTAATTAAAAAGGATAATATTGTGATTGATCTTTCACGTTGAATGTTTTAAGATATTGACATATTTTCCTTTTTACCTTATATAAATATTTATTGATCTTTGGGGTAATATTTGTTTTTTTTATAAAAGGTGATGGTTTTCACTTAAAGTATTTTTTCCAAAGAAATTAATTTACCCTAAAAAATTGAAGTATATTTATGTTTCTCATGGAATCGAATTGTAAAAGGATGTTTTAAAATATATTCTTTTCACCTTATGATTATCTTTGGAAATATTTATTAGGGTGAATTATATACTCTTAGGGTTACTTTTGAAAGGACATATACCTTTTAATTATGCTTTTACATTATAAGGATTCCTTTCTTTGAAGTTACATTATATTAATCCCTAGGAATGAGGAATTTAAATTAAGTTTCCCTAATGGTTATATGTTTTTATCAAAACCAAGTTTTGATAGAATATTTATAGGGTATATGTTATCAAAGACATTGTTTTAGACAACCCTAACATAAGAGAGTATTTAATTTATCAAGATAATTTAATTATATCACTTTGTATGCAAGACATTACACACGGAAATCCAAAATCAGTCAAAATACCATTGGATAAGAGAGTTTTTTATTCAAATGATATTATTTCAAAGGAGGATTATTACATATATTAACCTTTTGGATGGTTAATACTTTGTATTATAATTATATATTTTATTTTTGCAGTAAGTGATTAGGTTTTTGTCATGAAACGACATCTCAGTCTGTAGCTTGTAATGCATCCATTCAAATTTATATTTATTTGGATACCAAGACCAAGATAAGGGAAGGATTTTTTTGTTGGAAACTCTTTGTAGGAATTTGATTCACAACTGAAACTATGAACTCTTGTGTACCATTTTTTCAACATCAACAAAGATAAGTACTTTTTCTCCTTATTTGTGGCTATAAGATATATGCACACTTTCAGTTAGTCTTTTAGATTTATCTATTAAAATAAATTATTTCATTGTGTTATATTCTCTTGACATTATATTTCAAAATCTATATACATTCTGATGATCAATTGAGAGGTGTGATTACCAAACTTTCCTCTATTTTGTTGGTCTATTACAATAGATTTAAATTCAATAAAACTGATTGTATAATTTGATTTGAATTATTTTTCATGTGGAAGCCTATGAAATGATGGTCTTGTATTTTTATTAAGCAAGTTATATAAAACCATCTCTGATTGTACATAGGATTGAAAGTATTTTGACTCCATAGCCCAAGTATTTAGATGACACTGATCTTATCTTTTATTGGAAATTGTCATTTGAGTTGTATCTTGTAGTTGTTGACATTAGATTCACCTTTTTATTTTATATTTATTTCAAAAAACATTTTACTATTAATAATTTTCTCAAGTTTTGCAGTAGTTGTAGTTTGATCTCTTAAATTTTCTCCTAGCCATACTTGTGATAAGTTTGATATACTATAGGCCTACCAGTCTCGGTTTTGCAGAACCAGAATTGTAGGAATTCAAACCATCATTCAGGTTGAATTTGTTAGTTGGCAAAAACAATTGGTAGAAACATAAGAAAAATGCTTGTGCATAAGGACACACTCAACCGTCCTCATTTCTAGGAGTATAGATTCTAAGGAAGATCCAAGTCATACACACAAGGAATATGAAAATCCCACTAATATAGGATTAAATCACAATCTTAAATTTGAAAGGTCACAAAATACATATACAAACTAAAATTCAGTCTCAAAGGTCACTGCCATTATTGTACCTTCAAAAGACACTAAAAATTCAAACTTCAAAATTCAAATAAATCCAAATGGGGAAAACCAATTTGTCATTAGCACCCAAAAACACATTGATCCAATACAATTCCTATTCTAAGTACAAAGAAAAACATGAAACATAACAATACCAATTTTCATAATTTAAACACTCAAATTTTATAAAAACACCCAAAGGTCCAAACAAGTGTGGAATTAAGTCAAACATGTGGATAAATGCATAGTAATCATCCCACAAAAAAAACAATCCAATATTCAACAATTAAATTTTGGAATATATTTGAGGAAACCTACCTCACACAATAATGAAAACCAAAAACGGTGGAGAAACTTCAAAACCCCATTGAATCGAATGAGATTGTTGGTAAAGTGGAGCAATCTCAACACAAATTCAATGAGGTGGTGCCCACAAAAATCCGGTGAGTGGATCAAACCCAATGGGAAAGAGATGAATTTCCCAATTTTAGTTTGGATAAAAATCCAATTTTCCAAAATAATAAGTGTAAAAAATTAACTCCTTTTCCACAATATAAAGTCTCTTTTTCTCGAAAAGGAAAAAAGGCTAAAATAAAAGAACTTAAAATAAATTAAATCAATTACCACAAATCTCCCAAAGCCCCATTTGGATTAATTTAATCACTTCCAATAAAATGGAATGCAACTCAAAAAATTTGCCAGTAATTATAAATAACCACATAATAATTAAAATCAACATTTAATATCTAACTCAACCACGACATATGTGATATTCTATATGCACATAGAGATAATGGTCTATCACATTGATGCAAGAAGGTTTAGACTCTATCCACATGGTAACCAACGATGTAATATAACAATTATGGATACATCATCCATATAGGGATGATATTGGATAATAATCATTATTGACCAATGTAGCTATCTCATGTGCCACTGTCAGGGTTAAGACACACTCAGACCAATGGAGCCAGGTGAATTCAATGTATGGTACATGTTCACTACAACATGCACACATCAAGTGTAACTTCTCACAATATAAATAGCCAAAGCACACACACACACATAATAATAATAATAACAATAATAATAATAATAACTAATGAAAGGAAATTTTAGGAACGTAATCATTCATTTGTATTTGAATTTTACAAAACCATTCCTTTCATATTTAATCCATAATAAACATAATAAATAATCATTTTTTTCAATCAAAGTATTTAAATATTTTTTTACGGTAATGGAGTATATATTAATTAAATCTTGAAATAGATAACAACCAAATATGATAAGGCACAAATCCAAGTGACCACTGGCACATCCCATAGTGAATCAGCCAAAATATCTCAATAACCACTAGCACAAACATAGCTAGTTATATAAAATCATAGTAAGATCAAAATAAAAATATCCTTAGATATACAATAAACCAGATATCATCATATAGCCTCATGTCACATCAAAGTAGGGACATCATGCATATTTGATCATCACTGAAATATAAATATAGTCTATCATATATATCCATAATGGTATAGACATAAGAAACATAATATAACTGAAACTAGGTGCTTCTTATAATGCAATACAAAATAATGATATAAAAATAGTCATAGAATTAAAGAAAGAGTCTAGCTTAGATCAAAATAAGACAAGATATAATGAAACCACAAGAGGCACTAAAAATCCTAAGATAAGAAAGAGGAAGAGCTCCAACCAAGAATCTAAGGATCCTTGCAATCTTGGCTTGAATAGTCAAAGGAGTATTAAAATAGAAAATAAAGGACTTATCTTTGTTAATATGTTGTCCAAAAAATGCCAAATAGGTATCAAGGGCCTTTCTAAAGTTAGTGGCTCTAAGAAGTATCACAACACGCATCAAAGTCGTATCATCCCCAAATTGAAGATGAGGAGGAGGAAGAATATTTCCCCAATTCCAACCTTGGATATAACCTTGTACAATATTTTAAAAATATTCCTAGCCCTTCTATCATTAAAATGAAAAAGTACGGGGAAAGAAGATCACCTTGCATTAAGCCTCTTGAAGCATTACAAAAATTTATAGGATCACTATTGATAAGAACAAACAAAAATAAGGTAATAATACAACTCATAACCTAGTTAATTAAATCCATACCAAAACTAAAATCTCAATAATGTTGCAGTATTGAGTAGAATGAGTGAGTTTAAATAGACAATAATTTAGTTTGGTCATTTTGGAATGGTTGTCATTGATGTCTATTGTTGATTTAATGTCAACATATTTTATATGCAGTGGTGATGTGGATTTTTCTCCTCATATTTGTTATGTTGCAAATCTATTGGTGAGATTTTGATATATTGTTGAGTACACTTTGGAGTTGTTGAATTCAAGTTTTTATGGTTCAGAATGCAATGCCGTGCGTTTGATATTTGTTTGACTATGACTGACAATATTCTATCTATGAAATGTGTGCTTTTAATTTCTCTACGCAATGGTTTCTGATAGTGCATTTTTGGTAATTAGATAATAATTCCCTTAGCTTCATTAATTTTAGTTGGCACAATATTTTGGGCTTTAGAGACACGGTTTCAAAGTTTATGGTGTTTCTACTCTAGGTTTGGCTGGCCTTGAGTGTTTACACTTCATTTGTTTTTCTCAGTGTATGCAATAAGATATGTAACATGTATGATACTATTTTTTGGTCTCATTTATGGTGTGTGGTGGTCCACTTTTCATTCCTCCCCACCATAGGAATATTTAGTGTTCACTTAATTTAAATCTTGTTTGGTCCTACCTAGCTGATAGTGAGAGATTTTGAAAATACAAATTTGGTATAAATAAAGGAGGAATTATTAGTGATAGGGTGTGACATATGTGTATGCTTGTGCGAATTCTTTTTTAGTGTGTTATTATGCAATGAGGATGTACGAAAGAGGAATTGTCTCCCAAATTGCATAAGATAAGTGTGAAGAGTAGTGTAGAGCAGTGTGAACTTCAATATGTTAGCTACTGGAAGCAGTGAGCCAAAGGTGACTATAAATATTTTAGTTGAGTTGTGGTTGTACATCATTGGTGGATTTATTCTCTCTTATCCTTCTTCATCTATGTAGTGAGCCCTCAAGCAATGAGACCTTTGGCAGTGAGCCTCTAGTAGTGATCCTTTCTTGTAATCCTCCTTAACCATTGTTCATATATTTGAGAATAATATTCTTCGTGGTTTTTCCATTTACAAGGTTTTTCATGTAAATATAGTGTTTCATGTGTTTATGATTGTTGTGCTTTTTATGTTCATATCTTTTGGTAATTAAAATTTGAAGTAAGTTTGGTGGAACTGATTAAAGGTTTTTAAAGTTATAATTTGTGGACAACTGATTCAACCCCCTCTCAATTTTCTTGCACATTCAACAATTGGTTTGAGATATGGTTCTTTAGAGAAGAGCTTAACCACTTAAGGAGATCCTGATGGTGCAAAAATTTCCATTACCTACATTTGATGGATCTAACTATGATTATTGGAAAGTCTAGATGTGAGGATACTTGGTATCTCTCAGTTATAAGACCTAGAAGGCTATTAAAAATATTTATGAAAAACCGAGAAATTTGTAAACACTTTGGATGAAATTGAGGCATATAAAGACAATAAAAGGGAAACATATGCAATTTTTTGTGCCTTATCCAAAGATGAATTAATTAAAGTTTTATCTTTGGAAACTTCTCATGATGTTTGGTAAAAGTTAAGAAGTTTTTATGAAGGAAATGATATAGTCAAACAAGCTAAGCTATAAAATTCTCAAGATAAGTATGAAAGCCTACAGATGGAAGAAGATGACAATATAACTACCTACCTGTAGAAGATTGATGATGTGCTGAATGATGTCACAAGTCTTGGTGAAAATTTGGAAGAAAATGATGTTGTATAAAAGGCACTTAGAACTTTTACCAAACCATATAGTTCTAAGGTATCTACTATAGAAGAATCATAGAACTTGAATAAGTATTATAGAGAACAGATGCATGGATCTTTACATGCTTTTGAGATGAGATAATTTTGAACTACTGGTTCAAGGAAAGAAACTACATTCAAGGCTACCAAATCAAGAAAGGATGAAGATTTAGAAGAAGAATATTTTGATGAGATCAAGGAAAAATTTGTGAGAAGAATGAATAAAAGAACCAAAAAATATAAAGGTAATTTACCCTTTAAATATTTCAATTATGGAGAGATAGGTCATTATGCATCTAGATGTCCCAACAAAATTGAGAATCAAAAGAATAAGGAAAGCAATAGAAAGTTCAATAGCAAAGCTTACTATGTTAGATAAGATGCCAATATTTATGATGACGAATCTAATTATGATGAAGATGATCAATGTTGATGCAGGATAGTCTTGGGTTTATGAGCTATCCTATATTCTGTTATTTCCTGTAGTAGTTTTCTTTTCTATTTGGTAGGGTTTAGTTATGGTCATGATCCTTTTCGAGTTAGTGGTTGCACTCACAGTTTCCTATTCTAGAATGTTCATAGAAAAATCTCCTATATCACATCTCATTATGTTGATCAAGCTTTGATATTTCCTTTATTGGAGTTGATGAAAACTATCAACCCACAACTCCCAAGAATCACCGACATGCAAACCTGTCACAGAAAGAGAGAAGCAAAAAAGCTATGGAGGCCAAAAATCACAGATTGATGGAAGAGGAAACATCTTGTGCAAATAATGGAGAAAAAACTCTTAATGCAATAACATCCTCA
>MU227649.1:14541514-14594877 GCA_018584345.1 Thuja plicata
CTGCATGCAAACCTGTCACAGAAAGAGAGAAGCAAAAAAGCTATGGAGGCCAAAAATAACAGATTGATGGAAGAGGAAACATCTTGTGCAAATAATGGAGAAAAAACTCTTAATGCAATAACATCCTGAATTAATTAATAACCATCGAATTTAATAATTTACAAAGAGGGAATCCTTATAAAAGGATACCAAAACCCTAAAGGGAAAATCTAGGTTGCATAATAATAATTAATAAAAGAATTAATTATTAAATGCCTAAAGTTTAGCTTAAGTAAAAGAGAGATAATAAGTGACTTAATAATTAAATCAATATGATTTAATTAATAAGTGGAATCACTTTATTACTCTAACATCCTTCTCCTTTTGGTCATGGGTAACGTGTTCATGATCAATGAGGATCTTCTCAAGATTTGTGTTGTGCTCAAGATTCTTGGATTATTAGCTGTCACGATCATAGCTCGTAATTATTTATTCCTTGGGGGATTTTTCCATATGATCATTCTTATTTATTTTACCATTCTTGGATCTTTGATGTATTTTGGTCAGGACCTATATTTGTATTATGTTTCCATCTTGGGTAATGTAACTTTTGGCTGATCTTTTATGTAAAACTCTATTTATTGAGTTAGTAGATCTTGTAGGAGAGGGAGAGAAAGTAAGGAAGAAAGTTAGGATGGTCAGTTAGAAGCTTAGAATGAATATTTAGATTATATTTAGATTGTAATTGACCATAACCAGGAAGGCCTCACATCCTGACATGCACTTGGTTATTTGATGAATGTATCTCTGGATTTTGTAGTCTCTCTGAATTTTCTATTGTTTGTTGTTAGCTACGAGGTTGAGAATTTCCTTTGGGGATTCTCCACCTTGGAGCTACATCACGTGGTATTAGAGAAATGTTATCTTATTTTAGACCCTATTTTATCTAGTTGTGGGGTGGCAGATTTGAAGATTAGACCTATAATTGCAGAGGGTTGCGAAGATGGTTCATGGAAGGAGAGATGTAGATCCTATAGTAATGGATATGCTAAGGTAGATTTTTGCTAAGTTAGAAGCTATTGAAACATCCCAAAGAAGAGGAAGACCTATTGAATATGTTAGAAAAGATGAAATAGAGGTAGAAGAAGAAGGAGAACAACAAGCACCTGCCCTACATCAGGGTGCAAAAATATTTTTGAGAGCATTGAGTAGTGTGAATGCTAAGCCACACTTTAGTCCTACTCAACATGATGGAAATTGGGATTCATATATATTGATGGATTGGATCTCTAAGATGGAAAATTAATTTGATTATGAAGGTACTCCTACAGATAGGAAGGTGAAGATTGCTAGTTAAAAATTTGAAAGGTCATGCTTCCTTGTGGTGGGAACACATGCAACTGATAGACAAAGAATAGGTAAAGATAATATTAAAGTATGGGATAAGATGGGAAAACATTTGAAAGGAAAATTTTTACCTGGAGATTACCAAATCATTTTGATAAGGAGAATTCAAAATTTAAAGCAAAGGGATACTACTCTGAAAGGATATATAGAGTAATTCTACAAATTGTATATTAGATCTAGACATATGGATTATGAGGTTGATAGAATTGATAGATATCTGAATGGATTAAGGATTGATATACAATATGAGATAAGTTTGGTAAAGATGAATAAAATTGAACAAGCCTATCAGTTTTCCCTAAAGGCTGAAGAGAAGTTGAACAATAGACATGAGAAAAGATAGAGAGGTAGAGGTGGTAGATTCTGTAGAGGTAGAGGTAGATCATATGGAGAAAGTGGCAGATCTGATCATAACAAAGTAGATAAAGACAAAGCAAAGACATGATGGAAAGGAGAGAGTTCATACAGAGGTGGAGGAAATTATTCAAGAGGAAATTACCCTAATAATGATGATCGCAAGAGAGAAGACATGAATTGGCTCAAAGGTACTTGTTTTAAATGTGTTGAAGAAGGAAATAGAGCATTTAAATGTAGGAAAACTGGTAGGAGTAGCAGAATGCCTTGGTATAGGAAGACTCAATGAAAAAAATAGATGGAGAGAACTTGATGATCAAAAGAACTTTGTGGAGTGAAGAAGCTAAAGAGAATCCTTTGAGAAAGGGTTTATTCAAGACTAGATGTAAGATTTATGGTAAATGTTCCAAGATAATCATTGACAGTTGGAGTTTAGAAAATTTGGCAGCAAAGGAGTTGGTAACTAAGCTGAATTTACGAAGGTTCAAACACCCTAAGCCATATAAGATTTATTTGATTACAGATGATCAGAAGTTGTTGGTAAGTGAAGAATGTCTTGTAAAATTTAAGATTGGAGATTATCATGATGAAGTTTTCTTTGACATTATGCTTATGGATTGTTGTCATATATTGTTAGGTAGAACATGACAGTATGATAGGAAAGATATACATGATAGAATATTGAATAGATATACTATTGTCGATAATATAAAGAAACAAGGATTGTTACCCCTAATAGAGGAACCTAAGAGTGAAAGTTGTACTTCTATAAGAGTTTGTTTGATGGAAGGAAATAAATTTATCAAGGATCTAAAGAGAGATGATGTATGTTATGATTTGATTCCTGGCTCATTGATTATGGTAATTGAGACACCTATGGAAGTTGAAGGGTTACTAACAAAATTTAAAGACATCATATCAGATAATGTACCTGATGGGTTACCTCTAGTTAGGAGCATCAGTAATTGTATGGATTTGATACCAGAAGCTAGTTTTCCTAATAAAACACCACATAGGTTGACACCTATAGAGAATGAAGAGTTGAATAGACATGTTCATGAATTTTTGTAGAAGGGCTTGATAAGAGAAAGCTTGAGTCCCTATGCAGTACCTGCAGTGCTTGCACCTAAGAATAGCGGAGAATGGAGAATGTGTACTGATTCAATAGCTATAAAAAAGATCATAGTGAAATACCAATTTCTATTGCCTAGGATGGATGATATCATGGATTTTTTGAGTGGATCAAGATAATTTAACATGATTAATTTCAAGAGTGGTTATCATCAGATTAGAATCAGAGAAGGTGAGGAATGGAAGACTGCTTTCAAGACAAAATAAGGTTTTTATGAATGGTTGGTTATTCCCTTTGGATTGACTAATGCACCTAGTACTTTTACGAGTTTGATGAATGAAGTTATGAATAAATTCATGGGTAAGTTTGTGATTGTTTATTTTGGTGATATTCTGATATTCAGTAAGAGTAAAGCACTACATTTGATACATATAATACAAGTATTTCAGAGATTGAAAGAAGATAAGTTTCTAATTAACCTTATGAAGAGTTCATTCATGAAAGTGGAGCTAGTGTATTTGGGATTTTTGATTTGAGATGATGGATTGAAGATGGACCCTGAGAAAATGAAAGCAATAGTGGAATGGCCTACACCTGAGAATGCTAGTGAAGTTAGATCTTTTCATGGGTTAGCAAGTTTTTGTAGAAAATTCGTAAGGAATTTTAGTTCTCCTTGTAATGCAATGACAAAGACAATGAGAGGTGATAAGAAGGACTTCAAATTGACACATGAAGCTAATAAAAGTTTTGAAAAATTGAATTAGGTCATAGAATTACCTTTGTTGGCCTTACTTGATTTCAATAAAGTATTTCAATTTTATTGTGATGCAAGTGGAAGTGCAATTGGATCATTATTGAGTCAAGAAGGTAAATCTGTTGCTTTTTATAGCGAAAAATTGAATGATGCTAAGAATAAATATTCAGTATTTGATCAGGAATTTTATGCTATTGTTTAAGGCTTGAAGAAATGGAGATAGTACTTGATGCCTAAGGAATTTTTTTTGTACATGGATCATAAAGCTTTACAGTACTTGGGGAGTCAGAATAAGCTAAATCAAAGACATATGAAATGGGTTGAATACTTACAAAAATTTACTTTTGTGTTGAAGCATAAAAGTGGTTTGTCAAATAGGGTTGCAGATGATTTGAGAAGAAGGAATTTTTTGACAGAGATGAGAGTGCAAGTTCTTGGATTTGATGAATTAAAGAATATGTATAAGACTGATATTGATTTTTTAGAACCTTGGAAAGCATGTAAAGAACCTGATACTGATCAATAGAGTAAGTGGATTTATTATTTCATTCAGGAAGGTATGTTGTTTAAAGGTACTCAATTATGTATACCAGGAGGATCAATGCAGATTAATCTTGTCAATGAGAAACATAGTGGTGGACTTGCAGGACACTTTGGTATTAATAAGACTTTGAGTTTTCTATAGGAGAAATATTTTTAGCCTCATATGTATAAGGATGTTCAAAAATTTGTGAAGAGTTGAAGATTTTTTCAAGTGGCTAAAGGAGTGAGTCGTAATAATGGATTGTATACACCATTACCTATTCCTAATAGTTCTCTGGAAGATATTAGCATGGATTTTGTCCTTGGCTTTCCTAAGACTCAACATGGTAATGATTCTATATTTTTTTTTAGTGGATAGGTTTTCTAAAATGTCACATTTCATTCCTTGTAAGAAGACATCAGATGTTGTTCATGTAGCTGACTTATTTTTCAAAGAGATTGTGAGATTGCATGGGTTAGCTAAGAGTCTTGTTTCTGACCGAGATAGTACATTTTTGGGTTATTTCTGGAGGACACTTTGGAAGAAGATGGGTACTAATTTGAAGTTTAGTTTTACATTTCATCCCTAGATAGATGGAAAAACTAAAGTAATGGACAAAATCTTGGGTAATTTGTTAAGATGTTTAGTCAGTGATAAACCTAGAACTTGGGATTTGGTTTTAGAAAAAGAAGAGTTTGCATATAATAATTATGTGAATAGGAGTACAAGGAAAACACCATTTGAAGTTTTCATAGGTATGCATCCTAAGGGAATATCAGAATTGAATGAGCTTGGTTTAGGAGAGAAGAGAAGTGTTCAAGCAGAGGGTTATGTTGAATACATGAATACTTTGCATGATGAAGTGAAATTTAATTTGGAACATAGTAATCAGAAATATAAGGATACTACTGATAAGTCTAGGAGACATAAGAGTTTCAGGTTGGTGATGAATTCATGATTCATTTGAAGAAAGGAATATTTCCTATTGGTAATTATAGTAAGATGAAGATGAAGAAGTTTGGAACTTATAAGATAATGAAGAAATTTGATAGTGGCAATGCTTATGAGGTTGATTTACCAATTGACATAGACATATACCCTATATTAAATATTTCTAATTTGTATGAGTATCACAAGTCAAATGATGAATTGGATATGAAGCAAGAATATCCTATGAATTAGGTAGAAGTGATTGAAGAGATCTTAGATAAGAGAGTTGGAAAAAATACAAGAGGAAAGGATTACATGGAGTATTTAGTGAAGTGGAACAATAGAACAGTTAAAGATGCTACATGGATTTATAATTCTAAGATGGATTTGATGGATTCTTCTCAGGTAGCACATAAGTTCTGATTCAGGAGCATTAGTTTTAATTACCCTAGGTGTCTGATACAGGAGCATCTTAGGTTTATGAGCTATCTTGTATTCTATTCTTTTCTGTAGCAATTTTATTTTCCAGTTGGTAGGGCTTAGTTGTGGTGATGATCCCGTTCAATTTAGTGGCTTCACTCACAGTTTCCTATTCTAGAACATTCATAGATCATTATCCTATAATTTTATCTCCTTATTTTGATTGAACATATATATTTTATTCTCCTTTTGGTCGTGGATAACGTGTTCATGATCAGCGAGGATCTTCTTGAGATTTGTGTTGCACTCAAGATTCTTGGATTATTAGCCGTCACATTCTTAGCTCATGGTCCTTTATTCCTTGGGGGATTGTTCCCTATGATCGCTCTTGTTTATTTTACCATTCATGGATGGTTGATGTGTTTTGGTCAGGACCTATATTTGTATTACATTTCCTTATTGGGGAATGTAACTTTTGGCTGGCCTATTGTGTAATTCTCTATTTATTGAGACAATAGATCATGTAGGAGAGGGAGAGAAAGTAAGGAAGTAAGTTAGGATGATCAGTTAAAAGCTTAGCATGCGTATTTAGAGCATATTTTTATTGTAATTGGCCATAACCGGGAAGGACTCACAACCTGACATGTACTCGGTTATTTGATGAATATATCTTTGGATTTTGCAGTCAATCTAAATTTTTTCTGTTGTTTTTTGTTAGCTACAAGGATGGGCATATCCTTTGGGGATTCTCCACATTCGCACTGCATCAAATTTTTATTTCTAGATATTAAAGAAGAATATGTTCCTACTATTCCTAACAAGACTCCATAAGTAAATACTAAGGTTTCTATACATGTTAGAAGAGATAGAGATGAATGGATTATTGATAGTAGACATTCTAATCACATGACTAGTGATAAAAGTAAGTTTTTTAAAACTTGAAAATTATGATGGAGATATAGTTAGATTTGGAGGTGATCAAGTAGCTAGGATAGTTGGAATTAGTTCTCACAGTTTTGATGGAAAGCATAATAATGACAATATGTACTATGTGAAGGGTTTGAATGATAATCTCGTGAGTGTTGGAAAGATGTGTGAGAATGGATATAACCAAGTGTTTTCAAGAAATATGGATGTGAGATAAGAAATAAACATAGAACTATGATTTCCACTATAAATAAAACTAGAGTAAATATGTATCAATTGAAGACTGCTAGTGGATACTACTTAACATATTAGATTAACAAGAGTTGGTTATGACATCAGAGGATGTGTCATATCAATTTTGACAACCTGATAAAGATTGTTGAAATACATGCTGTGAGAGATTTTCCAAGGCTCAGAAGGCCTATCAAAAATGTTTGTAGAGAATGCCAAGTTGGGAAACAAAAAATAAATTTCAAAGGTAAGGAAAAATTTACTATCATACTATTAGAGTTGGTGCACATAGATTTATGCAGTCCTACAAGAATAAGGAGTCAAAAAGGTGACAAGTACTTTATGTTTTTAATTGATGATTGATCTAGAACTATATGGGTTACTTTTCTAAGAGAATAATCAAATGCTTTAGATAAATTTAAGATATTGGAGGCTATGGTTGAAAATGAGGTAGATAGAGGAATCAAATTCTTAAGATTTGATAGATGGGGAGACTTTACTTTTTAGGAGTTTAACACTTTTTGTGAGAATCATGGGATTATGAGACATTTTTCTACTCCTATAACTCAGTAGAATGGTGTGGTTGAAAGGATGAAAAAAACACTTCAGGAAAAAGCTAAAATAATGATAAAGGAATCTATCTACTAGAAATCTACAAAAAAGAAGCAATATTGACTGCACTATACACACTGAACAGAGTTCAGATGAAGAAAAATCTTGGGAAGACATCTTATTAGGTATGGTATGGAAGAACCCCTTCTATAAAGTATTTCAAAGTTTTTGGAAGGAAATTTTAGATTAGAAGAGATGAATAAAACTTCAAAAAGTTAAATTCCAGAGCTGATGAAGGCATATTTCTTGGATATTCCACTAAAATAAAATCTTATACATGCTACAAAAAGTTTGGGAATAATAGTTGAAAGTAAAATGTTGAAGGTGATGAAGACATTCTAAATAAAATGGAAATATAAGCTAGATATGAATAAGATGAATCCATTATCAAGTAGGAGGAAGAAAATATTGAAGATAATGAAGAACAAAATGATGCTAAGGTTTCTCCAACAATTACTCCTAAGATACCTAGACATGTGCAAAGGAATCACTTAGAAAATAAGATTATTAGAGATAAGAACACAGGTGTCATTAAAAGAAGTAAAGATGGTGAGCATGCCAATCTATGCTTAATCTAAAAAATTAAACCAAAGACTATAAAAGAGGCATGTAGTGATCAGATTTCAAAGAAATCCATGCAAGAAGAATGATATCAGATTATAAATCACCAGACTTGGGAACTGGTCCCAAGATCATTAGACAAAAATATAATTGGAACAAAAGGGGTATTCCAAAACAAGTTTGATGATGATGGACACATAGTAAGGAACAAGGACAAAATTATGAAAATGATACAAACAGTTGGAAGGAATTGACTTTGAGGAGACTTATGCTCATGTGGCATGAGTGGAGGTGATCAATATATTTCTAGCTTTCGTAGCACACAAGGATTTCAAGGTATATCAAATGGATGTGAAATATAAATTTATGAATTGAGAAATAAAGGAATAAGTAAACATATCAGATGATTCATACATGGTTTACAAGTTAGAAAAGCATAATATTGGATGGAGAAAGTGTTAGTTTTGATATTTGTAACTTTGATCACATAAAATATATAGTAAACATTAATATTATGAGAATAGATTAATTATGATATATCAATATATATAATAATAGATATTGTTATTATATATACATTAATATATACACATACAATTATATTCATGACTAAAGAGAATAATATTAATATAATCTCCCGAAAGGGTCTCGAGCGATAGTCATTTAGGCCTGTTAAAATGGCCCTCCCATAGTTTAATGGTTCTCTCACAAAAGAATGTGTAACTGGTGTGCATCAAGTTGTTTTTGCCATCCTCGACCTCCTCGAGCTTGACCCATCTACTTCTATTAAGGAATCCTCTACTTCTGTTAGACCTACTTATACACCCTCACATATTCCTGAGGTGGCTATTCATCCCATCCTAGAACTTAATCTGAATCTCAGCTCGGGTGGTGATACTCCTCTAGTTGCGGGTGGCGACACTGTTCTATTTTTTATGGAAGGTTATTGATTTTTGCAAGGATATTTATTGTTCTATTTTGCAGGAATGCTTTTGTGCTGGTTTCTTTTTATTCAGCTCTTTGTGGAGTTGTTAGTTTTGTATTGTGTAAATGGTATCATGTTGTATAGTTCTTTTCTTCTGTGGGTTTTTCTCCATGGTGGTCTATCGACAGGTAGTGGTTTTTTGGTTCTTCCAATCTATGGGCTATCATTTTTTGATATAATATTTTGTAATATGCCTCAAGGATTTTTGTTTGCCTATGGGCCTATGTAACTGATGCCGATGTATTTTCCTAAAGGCTAATGTACTTCCTAAGGGCTTATGTAGTAGTTTAGGTTTAGGGCTTCGTAGTGGGATCCTCATACTTTTGGTTGTAACTAGCTATGGCTAGCAGGGGTTGGTTTATTTTCAAAATTCTTCATTTTTATGTATATGAGCAATGTTCAGAGTTTTTCTTTCTGGTTCTTTTATCTGGGAGCTCTTTGAACCAGTTTATTATAATATTAATATATCAAGTGGCTCTGCCACCTTTTTAAAAAAAAAAAAAAAAATATTAATATAATCTCATAATAATAATATAGCTTATATTAATAATATTATTAACAAACAATATCAAACTACATATTAATTAAGATAGTTGAATTGGTTTGAATAATCTTATTCATTATCTACACCTTTCTTTGTATTAATCGTTTATATGAAATGATAAATTAGTAATATGGATATCATTAAGAGAAATGATATATAAACTGATTTAATTACATCACTCAAAGTAAATTGATTATACACATTGGAAAAATTGTTAGTAATAACTGAGAGGGGGGGGGGGGGGGGGGACNGGAGTGAACCAGTGGCCTCAAAAATATTCTAATAATCAACCATTAAAACTTAGTACCACAATATTCTACCTCTAGTTATCTTTAGTCCTATAAGATGAATGCCTCCAAATACTTATATATAAATTTACTACTAATCAGAATGCTTTGTAAAACCTTATACTGTAGATTTACTGAATAACAGTCTGTTAATTTACCGAAAGATAGTAAATTATCTAGAGTATACTGATCAATCTAGTTAAGTTATGTGTAATGCAAAAAACTAAAGTAATGACTCATTAACACATTGCCACATGAATTTTTAACGAGGAAACCCTGTTAAGAGAAAAACCACTTGGGACCAGTTACCCAAAATTTTCACTCTTCTGAAGTGAGCTCGATGAAGAGCTAACCCTGTTAAAGGTTATAAACACACTATTAGGTGTGACCTTGTTAAAGGATTTAAAATTTTAGTCTGTCACTTGATATCGGGCATATCTATGCTACCATCTTTGATCAAACACTCACTTGGCCTGTCAATTGGTATCTGGCATCTCATGCTATCTTCATGATCAAAATTTTTGATACTCCTTGGGATGTATCTTAATATAGAAAGGATCTTTAAATACCGCTCAGTTAAGAGACTTTATGAATCAATGGTTAAACTAAAATAGTATAATCTGTTCACATATACAACTTATACTTACAGATTTTCAGATCTATTGTAATCTCAAAAAACTATTCTGATCAATATAACTCTATTTATACCTTTGCTCCACTTTGATTATGCTTGGTGATGCTGTGTTTTGTAGCTTGGTGTCTGCCAAAAACTTTAGCTCTTTCCCTAGCTTGATTGATCAACACTATATGAAGTTCCTCTTCATCAGTTTCTCTTCAGCATCCTCTTTTAATCCCCACACCAATTCATAATGAATTGAGTTGTCTCTTTATAGACATGATATCACCGTTGTTAGGTTCTTAATATTCTTGATCTTGGTGTGATCCAAAATTCTTTCCAATTAGATTTAAAGAAAATCTCCTATTTTATCTCACTGAGATCTTCTTGCCAACTAGACAAAACAACTTTAAATTCATTACTTGTCTCTAACTTATCTTGTGAATGAAAATAATGATAATTACCAGTTAAGTCTATATTTATCTCTTACAGCTAGATATTTTGTCATTTCCAAACTCAAGTTAATTTAATTTTAGTGTTTAACTCTCTGATAGCGTCGGTCAACACTCCAGCTCTCCTCAGGCTTCTCTGTCAGTTTACACTATGTTTTTGGCCATCGAGTATGCTTGTGATTCTAATTGTCAGTAATGCTCATCATTGTTCTTTCTCGGGCATCACTGTGACTTGACTGTCGGTGATCTCTATCCATCATATTTCACTGACCATCAGTGTTTGTAGTGACATTGTGAATACTTTTCTTTTATGCATTATAGAAAGCATAATCTTTATCTCTCTGATTCTCTGAAGTCTTTGACACTTTGATTATAAAGGATTAGATTATATCAAGTTGACATCAATGAAAATACAATCCATTAAATGATTTAATGTCTTGCATTATCCTTCTGCATTTCGGTGACCAACTTAACATCTTCAAACATTCAATTAGTTGCATGTCATCAATCTCTCCTTTGGAATTGATGGAAACATACTACATTATCATACTATACTATTTACTAATACAATATGAAATACAAAGTTTCATCAAGCTTTCCTAATGTAACTTATTACAAATGTCTGGCTCTTGGTAAGCTCAAAAATAGCTTAGATTTGTTTCATGTAGAGTGGTTGTCTTCAAGCTTCAATCCCTTTTCTAGAAAGATGTATCATCTGATATCTCTATTCATATGTGCTCTACCTTGACTGTTCTTCTTCTTGATAATCTCTTTTTCCTTTGACAATAATCTTTCTCTTTTTGTCTGAACTCTCTCCCTTTGTTACTTCTCTCCCTTAGATGGATATTTCATGTGTAATCAATTTCTCTCCCTTAGAATATTCATTAACTCTTCCTTTTTGATTCTCAGGAACTTCTCTTCATAGATAATGATATAATCTCCCCCTTTATCATATCTCTCCTTTTGATAATGAGATCATCTTTCCCTTTGTGTGATAAAACAAATCTCCCTTTTGTATGATAATGAGAACATCTCTCCCTTCCACAATAATGCCAAAAAAATCTTCTCCTTATTTTATCATCTATATCATGTTCCATTCCTTTGCATAATATATTATTTGAATTTCCCTATCCATCAACAATACAAAGTTATGATTTTTGGTGCAGATATGTACCTTGCAATGTACATATATATCTTTTTCTAATCATCATTCTGATTATCTTCTTCACCTTCATTTTCATCTCTATTGTTCAGAACATCATCCTGAGTATTATCCTGATCATCAGTAATTGCAGCCTGATGCTCGGGTGCAATGTTCTGATGCTTAGGAGCGATATGGTGTTGCTTGGGTAGAGTGTCAGGTTATGTATAAACAAACTTGTTGTAGTCCTCTGGTTCCTTTTTTCTTTCCTTATCATTATTTTCTACAAATTCATCTATTTTCACATTTGCACATTTAATGATTTTGTTAGATGACTTGTTAAGACATTTATAAGCCTTACTTTTGGTTGAGTACCCTAGAAATATACCTTCTTCACTTTTGCAGTCAAGTTTTCCATTTATATCATCCTTCAATATATAACATTGACTACCAAAGATTCTGAAGTAACTTACATTAGGTGCATGACCATACCAATGCTCATAGGGTGTCTTCTTTGTGTCCTTCTTCAATTGTACTTTGTTTAATGTATAGACAACAATACTGATAGCTTCCCTCTAGAAGGTTTGAGTGATTCTTTTCTCAATCATCAATGTTCTTGCACAGTCAACAATTGACTTGTTTCTCCTTTCAGCAATTCCATTTTGCTGTGGTGTTCTTGGTGCAGAAAATTGTCTTTTAATTCCATGCTCATTGCAACAGTCAGTGAATTCATCTAAAGTAAATTCACCTCCTCTATTTGACCTTAAGCATTTCAATTTCTTTTCACTTTGTTTTTCTACCATTTCTTTGTACCATTTAAACATCTTAAATGCTTCTGATTTATCTTTTAAAAACATGACTGTCATCTTTCTAGAAAAATCATCAACAAAGAGAATAAAATAGCTAACTCCATAGTATCTCTTTGTCCTCATCGATCCACATAGATATGTATGGACTAATTCTAGAATTGTGGTAGATGTATGGGTTTTACTCTTGAAACTAGACTTTGTCATCTTACCTTTTTGACACTTCTTGCACATGATATGCTCAAGCTTATTCATTGTCGGTAAGCCTCTGACATTCCTTTTGTTGCTTATCTTTATCATGTTGTCAAAGTTCACATGAAACAATATTTTGTGCCACAACCACATGTCTTCATTTCTAGCCATTAAAAAAGTGGTGTTAGTGTCATAGAGATAGAAAAGGTTACCTTTTTTCTGCTCACTAGTACCATCAATCTTCCTAAATCATTGAAGATCTTTGCATTCTTATTTTCAAATGCTACTCTGTGACCTGAATTGTTCAGCTGAGAAACACTTAACAAATTGTAATTCAGTCCTTCAACCTAGTAAGCATTTTCACATTTTATTAGGTTATTCAACATTATGGTTCCTTTACCTTCAACTGGACAAGGTGTATCATTTCCCATTCTCACTGAACCACCATTATAGTACTCAATAGTCTCAAACTTTTGTTTATCACCAGTCATATGATGAGTGCAGCCACTATCTATGATCCAGACATCATTTTTACTAACTTTAGATATGAGTGCAGTTTCTACATACCTTTCTTCATCTTCATCTAAATCATCCTTCATGGCTACAAATACCATCTCGATGTCTTCTTTTGATTTGTTGTCAGTGTCATCAGCTCTGTTCTCAGCTAGGTAATAGAGTTTCTTCCCTTTGTCCTTGTAGTCTCGGGTATCTCTCTTGTCAGATTATCAGTTGCTTCAGTAATCTCTATTATCACCTTTATCAAACTTCTTCTCAAATGATCTATCATTTCCTCTGTCATCTTTTCTTCAGTTTGGAAATCTTGCAATAAAATGTCCAACCTCTTTTCAATTGAAACATACAAGTGGTAATTTACCTTTGTATCTTCCTTTGCCTCTCTGCAATCTTCTGGCCATAAGTACTTCAGTTTCATCAAGTCCTTGATCCTCATTATCACTATCACTATCATTTCTAACATCATGTCTATGACTTGAGTTACTTATCTTTAAAGAAGATTTGAATGCAAATTCTATGGATGGTAAGACACTATTGTCAAATTTATTCATCTAAAATGAAATTAGTCTGCCAATCAGACTATCTAGAGTAACTGTATTGTTTGTAACTGCTCTCATTTCTTGAATAAAAGAAACTATAATGGCATAAACATGCAATAAGGTTCTTAATATTTTTCCTACCACTACCTCCTCTTATAGTACACCTCCAACTCCTCAGATAGCATTTACTACCTCTTTGATTCTGCAGTTATATTGAGTAATGTTTTCTCCTTCTTTCATCCTTAGGTCATCAAACCTCCCTCTGAGGCTTTCTTCCTTTGCTCTTAGTACAATGTCATCTCCTCCATGTACAAGCTTCAACTTATCCCACATTTTATTTGCAGAGGTGCAGGTTTTGACATCTTCAAACTCAGCATCAAAGAGTGATGATGCAAGTTCTATCATCATGCAGTTATGTTCATGCTTGACTCTTAATTTATCAAGAGTGTGAGGTCTTGTAGGCAACACATATTGAGTATCTAAGTATTGAACAATATCATTTCCAATACCTGATAAGTGGAGTCTTATTTTGCTTTGCCATGATGCAAAGTTGTCTTTATTCAACTTGGGCACATCTCATTTGTTCATCTTGTGATCTTTTACTTGAGCTGTTAAACTCCCTTTCTAAGCACACAAGCTCTGATACCAATTGTTAGTAATAAATGAGAGGGGGGGGGGGGGGGGGNGGGTGAATCAGTAGCCTCAAAAATATTCCAATAATCAACTATTAAAACTTAGTACCACAATATTCTACCTCTAGTTATCTTCACTCCTATAAGATGAATGCCTCCAAATACTTATATCAATTTACTACTACTCAGAATGCTTTGTAAAACCTTCTACTGTAGATTTACCGAATATCAGTATGTTAATTTACCAAAATATAGTAAATTATCTAGAGTATACCGATCAATCCAGTTAAGTTATGTGTAATGCAAAACACTAAAGTAATGACTTATAAACACATTGACGCTTGGATTTTTAATGTAGAAACCCTGTTAAGGAAAAAACCACTTGGGACCGATAACCCAAAATTTTCACTCTTCTAAAGTGATCTTGGTGAAGATCCAACATTGTTAAAGGTTACAAACACACTATTAGGTGTGACCTTGTTAGAGGATTTAAAAGTTTAGTCTGTCACTTGATATCGGGCATCTCTATGCTACCATCTTTTATCAAACACTCACTTGGCCTATCAATTGGTATCTGACATCTCATGCTATCTTCATGATCAAAATTTTTGATACTCCTTCGGATGTATCTCAATATAGAAAGGATCTTTAAATCCTGCTCGGTTAAGAAACTTTCTGAATCAATGGTTAAATTGAAACAATATGATATGTTCACATATACAAATTATGCTTGTAGATTTTCAGATCTATTGTAATCTCACAAAAATATTCTGATCAATGCAACTCTATTTATACCTTTGCTCCACTTTAATTATGCTTGGTGATGTTGTGCTCTATTGCTCAGTGTCCACAGAAAACTTTATTTCTTTTGTTAGCTTGATTGATCAACACTGTATGAAGTTTCTCTTCATCAATTTCTCTTCAACATCCTCTTTTACTCCCCACACCAATTCATAATGAATTGAGTTGTCTCTTTATAGACATGATATCACCATTGTTAGGTTCTTGATCTTCTTGATCTTGGCATGATCCACAATTCTCATCAATTAGATTTAAAGAAAAACTCATGTTTTATCTTGCTGAGATCTTCTTGCCAATTGGACAAAATAGCTTTAAATCCATTACTTGTCTCTGGCTTATATTGTCAATGAAAACAATGATATGATAACTACCAGTTAAGTCTATATTTAGCTCTGCCAGCTAGATATTTTGTCATTTCTAAACTCAAATTGATTTCAGTGTTTAACTCTCTGATAGAATTGGTCAACACTCCAGTTCTCATCGAGCTTCTCCATAGGTTTACACTATGTTTCTAGTTGTCGGGAATGCTTGTGATTCTTCTCATCGGTAATTCTCATTGGTGTTCTTTCTCGGGCATCACTGTGACTTGACTATCGGTGATCTCTATCTGTCGGGTTTCACTGACTGTCGGTGTTTGTAGTCACATTGTGAATACTTTTCTTTTATGCATTACAAAAAGCAAAATCTTTATCTCTCTGATTCTCTGAAGTCTTTGAAACTTTGATTATAAATGATTAGATTATATCAAGTTGACATCAATGATAGTAAAATCCATTTACTGATTTAATGTCTTGAATTATCCTTTTTCATTTCGGTGATCAACTTAACATCTTCAAACATTCAATCAGTTACATGTCATCATAAATACTGATTTATATCGGTTAAGAAGAGTTATGTTAAACACAATTAGTGTAGAGGCATGCTGATAGGGTGACATGTCTCTACACGTAGAGACATTTCACTCTATCAACTAGTCTCTACTTGATATGGCATATATAACCACTGAGTTGGTTGATAGAAGAGATTGTATATAGAAATAAATTAAAACAAGTCTCATTTTATCCAATTTGTATTTGACATAAATTCACTCTATAGAAATAATTGATTAATTAATATATCTATATATATTTATTACTATATTAGTAATATATATATATATATATATTGAGAGATTATATATGATTGGATTATAAAGAAATTAAAAGATACAATCTGATCACAAAATTTAACATGGTATCAGATCTAGGTTCCTTCTATAAAGTCTAACCACTTGAAGGAATATCCAATTAGATTAAAAGAAGATAAAGGTCAGATTTTTGAAACCTTGTACCTACAGAATGGTGAATGGAATTATATTTGAAGACAGACTTGAAGGTGATTCAAATTTTGAATCTTGGAAACTATGAATGATGCTAATACTAAGAAAGAATGAATCAAAATCAATCGTAGAAAATCCTCCTAAATCTAATGAGAATGATGAGGAGAAAAAATGGGAAAAGGACAATACCAGAGCAATGGAACTATTAGTTGATGGAGTAAAAGATCATCTACTACCTATTATTACAAAGCTAGACTCCACATATGAAATGTTTAAAGCTCTTGG
Source organism: Thuja plicata (assembly GCA_018584345.1). NCBI lineage: Eukaryota > Viridiplantae > Streptophyta > Pinopsida > Cupressales > Cupressaceae > Thuja > Thuja plicata. Next base: position 14,558,396 of record MU227649.1, read on the forward strand.
AAACATGTATGCGTTCAAAAACACTAGCAAAACTCTTACTCTTAAAAATCAACTCTCTAATATTAAAATAAATAAAGGAGAGACCATCACCTCATACTTTATGAGGCTAACAGAATTAAGAAACCAACTGTCAATAATTGGTCACATCTATGCTAATAAAGAGTTGACTATGGTAATTCTAAATGGATTCCCGATGTCACGGGGAAATTTTTTACAAGGAATAAGTTTTCTCTCCAAACTTCCCAAGTTTGATCAGCTAAAAGCTGGCTGCATTCAAGAAGATCATAATCTAATATCTAGAGGAATCAATATGGAATCCACAAATGAAGACATTCAGGTTCTCAATGCTAAATTGAAAAAGAAAAAGGGAAAGAATTTAAATGGTAAACAATCATTCAAGAAATCTAGAGGCCTCTCTATAATACAATGTTATAGATGCAAAAAATATGGTCACACTGCATTTAAATGTCCCGACAAGCTTAAAATTTAAGTTTCCCTTGCTGAAGCCAGTAATTCAGATTTGCATTAAGAGAAACTTGTATTGTAAAGAACTTCAGATATCTTGTGATTAAGAGGGAGTTCACTGATGAAGGTGGAACACTTCTGAGGTAAACTTGATATGATTTTAATAATTGATTATTGTACTAATGAAAAATATTTATGTTATTTTTTGGGCCATGTGTAAATCATGAGGAAGTGCGACTTCCAAATGATTATCACTTGTATTTGTTAAAGTTAAAAGGTGACGATCTTACAATAACTTGATCTTCTATCATGATAGACATCTTATGATGGATGAAAAAAATATGATAGATGATATGAATGTTCCTATGGTAAGTGCACATTAGCTATGGACATCTTTTGACTACTTGGTGGAAATCATGTGACTTGATGTTGGTAGGCCATTACTCTGAGCACTTGGTGAATATCATGGGACTTGATATTTTGCAGGCCAATGCTCCTGATATCATGAGATGATATATTTGTAAACTTTTGAGTACTTGGTGGACATCATGTGACTTGATGTTGGTAGGCCATTACTCTGAGCACTTGGTTAATATCATGCAACTTGATATTCTGCAGGCCAATGCTCCTGATATCTTTGTAAACTTTTGAGTACTTGATGGTCATCATGTGACTTGATGTTGGTAGGCCATGACTCTGAGTATTTGGAGAATATCACGCAACTTGATATTCTATGACAAATACTCCCAATATCATGAGATGATATTTATAAATCTATGAGTTATGGTGAATATCATGAGACTTGATATTCCTAGTCAGTCCATATCTCTGCAACACAGTAATGTGATATCAAAATAAAATTTCACAATTAACATTGTGTTGTTTTTTAGATTGATGGATTTTATCTTCTCTTTCTAAGAGGGAGTGTTGATGCTTGTAGCTTCGATCAAATAAAATATATAATAGACATTAATATTATGAGAATAGATTAATTATGATATATCAATATATAATAATAATAGATATTATTATATATATATTAATATATACACATACAATTATATTCATAACTAAAGAGAATAATATTAATATAATCTCATAATAATAATATTGCTTATATTAATAATCTGAATAACAAACAATATCAAACTACATATTATTCAAGATATTCAAATCGGTTCAAATAATCTTATTCATTATCTACACCTTTCTTTATAATAATCATTTATATGAATGATAAATTAGCAATATAGATATCATTAAGAGAAACAATATATAAATTGATGTAATTATATCAGTCAAAGTAAATTGATTATACACAATGGACAAATACCAATTGATATCGGTTAAGAAGCATTATGTTCAACGCGATTAATGTAGAGGCATGCCGATAGGGTGAAATGTATCTACATGTAGAGACATGTCACTCTATCAATATGTCTCTACTTAATTCAACATATATATAACCACTGAATTGGTCGATTGAAGAGATTGTATATAGAAATAAATTAATACAAGTCTCATTTTATCCAATCTAGATTTGACATAAATTCAGTCTATAGAAATAATTGATTGAGTAATATATCTATATATATTTATTACTATATCAGTAATATATATATATATATATATATATATATATATATATATATATATATATTTTTTTNAATATATATATATATATATATATATATATATATATATATATATATATATTTTGTTTAAATATATATCATATATCTATATTGAGAGATTATATATGATTGGATTTTAAAAGAAATTAAAAGATACAATCTGATCACAAAATGTAACAGTTAGAATAACTGGGGCGGGGGGTGAATTAGTTAGCTCCCAATTTCCCTACAGTCCCAAATTCCTCCAGATGTATATAAAAATAATTTCAAACATATAATTCAACTTGGTGAAATGTAAAATGTAACTTCAAGTAGTTTACCGAGTATCAGTAAAGTAATACTGTGATTATCGATCTATGTCAATAAAATAAAGTGTAAAGAAAAATAACAATCCACAACATTCATGCACATTGACACATAGATTTTTAACGTGGAAACCCTGCTAAGGGAAAAACCACCTGGGACCGGTAACCCAAAATATTTCACTCTTATGAAGTGAGCTCGGTGAAGAGCCAACCCTGTTAAAGGTTACAATGCACAATGTTAAATGTGACCTTATTAGAGGATTTAAAATTAACAGTTCTCTCTTGACCATGCATTCACTATGGGGTCAACAAGAAAACACTCAACATTCATTATAATGTCATAATAGACTTTCACGTCCTACTCATTTAAGAGATTTATCTGTAACAATGGTTAAACTGATACAATAATGATCTGATTCAAATGCAACTCTATTTTGCAGATTTTCAAATCTATGCTAAGTACATAATACCTCTGATTAATTTTTTCACTTGAGTTCATCTGATTCACCATACTCTATTCTGTTCGGTAATGCTCTTTCCTTTTTCACTCGATAATATATGTAGAAATGCTCAGTTCTGTCTTTAACCAGTTTGATCAGTCATGCATAAAATTTGCATGTGTGCATCATAGCATCATGTATGTACATGATTCAAAATGAATCTCTTGTCTCTTATATAGAAATCATAGCTCATTTAACTTCCATCCTTCAGACTTTGCTGCTTAATCTCCATCATTGATTTTTCTACTTAAACCATCATCGACAGTTGTGTTAAAAACATGTTTCAATATTTTTCGTCGAATCTTCCTTGAATTTTCATAACCATTTGATCAACATAATTTTTTTTATCTTTTACCTCAAAATCAACAATTTCCATCTCAACATTCTAGTCGGCCTCGGTTTGAATTAACTACTCGGTCAATACCATGTTGTATTGGTGATCCCTAGCTTGGTTATCACTGTGTTTTACTCAGTGTTCAGTCTCTTAGTGTATACATAACTCTTCATTTACTGACCACATAAACTTTGTGTGTTCTAGTTTTCCAATTCATAACAGATGTTTTCCACCATTATGATACTTAAACAAGTTGACATCAATGACAATAGATCAACTGATAATGTCAATCATCATATCTGTAACTCGGTTGATTATCAACAAATGACTTCAAACATACAATCAGTCATAGTTCATCAATCTCTTCCTTTGGCATTGATGACAACACAATATGAAATATACAATATAAAAATGCCATACAACAAATACCAAAATTCTATTATATAACTGCAACAATTTTGTAGCTCTCCCTAGCTTGAATATAAAAATTGTTTCAGTATAAATTTTTTTTACCATGCAGACTCTCCCTGTAGATTTTACTCTTCTGTTCTTGATCTCTTTGTAGATAGACATTTCTCTTCCTTTTAATTTTCTCCCTTTGATGGATAGATAGTTCAGTGAATATCTCTCCCTTTAGATATTTCATCATTGAATCTCTCTCACTATGACAACAATGCCAAAAATAAATATACAGCTCTTCAATAGCCAAAAATATCTCTAGTTTTTCATGTAGTAAGTACCTTGCAGTGTACTAATAGGTCTGTGTCAGTCCAATTCAAATTTTCATCAACATGATTGATATTCTTATTTCATGTAGCTTGATGCAACCCCCTAGTCATCTTAGTGATCAATAGACAAGGGACGAACCCCAAGTCTACCTCTCAAGTACTCAAATATAACCTTCAGTAAGTGTTTGGTGAATATGTCTACAATTTGTTCTTTTGATTGTACATATTCCAGTATCACTTTTTTATGTTGTAGTTGTTCCCTCAAGTAGTGATATTTGATAGATATATGCTTTGTTTTTGCATACATCAAAAGATTCTTTGAAATATTTATAGCGCTTGTATTATCACAACAAATTATCACTAGGTCAGTGATATCTTCATTCATGCCTTTCAAAAGTTGTTTGATCCATGCAATATTATAATAGTTTGCAAATCAACAACATATTATACTTCTGCAGTTGACTGAGATATGTATCCTTGCTTCTTACTTATCCAAGTAACTAATCTTTCTCCAATAAAGAATGCTCCACCAATGGTGCTCTTTCTATCATCTATGTTCCTAGCCCGATCATCATCAGTATAAAATTTAAATTCAAATTTTCCATCTCTTGTGTACCATATTTCATAGTCTTCAGTATTCTTGAGATATCTAAAAATTATTTTAACAACAGTCATATGTGATTTTGTGGGATTAACAGAAAATATTGCAACTATTCCAACTGCATGTCCTATGTCAGGTCTTGTGTGTACAACATACACCAACTTTACAATCATAGATCTATACAAAGTTTGATTTACCTTAGATGTCTTGTCTTATTTTGTCAATTTGCATCCTGTCACCATAGGTGTTCTGACTGATTTTGATTCTTCCATTATGAATGTCTTCACTACTTCCTTGATGTATTTTGATTGAGTATATAGATACTTGCAGTCTGTTGTAAAATTTGCAATCCTAGAAAAAATTTGATCTCTCCAAACATTGAAATTTCAAATTCTTTCCTCATTTCATCAACAAATGAAGTGCATAGAGTATCATTACCTCCAAATATAATATCATCAACAAATATTTCAGCAATAAGAGTTTTATCATCATTTCCTCCTTTCAAATACAAATTGATGTTATGACTTGTTCTAATAAATCTAATACTTATAAGATAGGAATGTAATCTTTCATACCATGCTCTCGGTGCTTGTTTCAATCTATATAAAGCTTTGTGTAACTTACATACCATCTTTGTCTGATTAGGATCAACAAATCCTTCAGGTTGCTCAATGTATACCTCTTCTTCTAGTATTCAATTCAAAAATGCATATTTAACATCCATTTGATATACTTTGAATCCTTTATATGTTGCATATGCAAGTAGCATTCTAACTCCTTCAAGTCTAGCAACGGGTGCAAAATTTTCTCCATAGTCAATTCCTTCTTCTTGTGCATACCATTTGCAAACTAATCTTTCTTTATTTTTTTATTACATCTCTATTCTCATTCAATTTGTTTCTAAATATCCATTTGGTGCCAATGACATTCTTATCACTCAGTCTCGATACTAACGTCCATGTATTTTTTTTTTCTGTATCTGCTCAATTTATTCACTTATGGCAGTAATCCATTCTTCATTTTCTAATGCATCTCTAACATTCTTTGTCTCAAATTAAAAAATTAAACATGTGTTGTCTATCAACTTACTTCTTGTCAGCATACCGACTCTTTTATCTCCAATAATCTGATTTTGTGGATGATGTCTTCTCACATATTTAGTAAGTACAGGTTCAGTTCTTTCTTCTTCATTGTCTTCTCCAGCATGTTCATTGTATTGTTCATGATCTTCCATTTCAATATTTCCCTAATTCTTGGTCTGTGCTACATGTTGCCTGGTGACATTACCCTGTTGCATGGTAATGTTAGGCATCTACTTCAGTATAGTTTTAGGTTCTTCCATGTAGAAAAATCTACTATAATCTTTTGGTTCTTTCATGCTGTCTTCATTATTTTTCTCAGCAAAATCATCAACTTTCACATTTGCACTTTCAATGATTTTGTTAGATGTCTTGTTCAAACATTTGTAAGCTTTACTCTTAGTAGAATATGCAAGAAATATTCCTTCATCACTTTTTGAATCAAATTTACCATTTCTATAATCTTTTAGAATATAACATCGACTACCAAATTTTCTAAAATAACTCACATTAGGTGTGTAACCATACCATAGCTCATAGGTGTCTTATTTGAATCTTTCTTCAGTTGTACTTGGTTTAGTGTGTAAATGGCTATGCTAACAGATTCTCTCCAGTATGTTTGTGCAACACTCTTTTCAATCATCAGTGTTGTAGGACAATCTACAATTGATTTGTTCCTTCTTTCAACAGTTTTGTTCTGTTGTGGTATCCTCAGTGCAGAAACCCATCTTTTGCTTCCATACTCATTACAAAAGTTAGTGAAATCATCAAAAATAAATTCACCTCCTCTATCAGATCTCAAACACTTCAATTATGCTCCAGTTTCTTTTTCCACTTTAGCTTTATACCATTTAAACATCTTAAATGCTTTAGATTTTTCTTTTAGGAACATGACAGTCATCATTCTAGAGTAGTCATCAACAAATAAAATAAAGTATATGTCCCCTTAATAGCTCTATGTTCTCATTGGTCCACATAGGTCTGTATGAACTAAGTCCAAAATATCATTAGATGAAAAATTATTTCTCTTGAAACTAGATTTTGACATCTTTCCCATTTGACAATTTTTGCACATTACATGGTCTAGTTTAGATAAGCTCGGTAAGCCTCTAAATTTTATTTTCTTACTAATCTTAACCATGTTGTCAAAATTTACATGAAAAAGCCTCTTATTCCATAACCATATATATTTCATTCTTTTCCAATAAGCAATTAGTTTCAGCAATATCAATGTAGAATAGGTTACCTTTAGATTATTCACCAGTGCCGATCAATTTTCTAGTTCCATCATATATTCTAAATTTTATGTTCTCAAAAGCAACTTGGTGACCTGTGTTATTCAATTGTGAGACACTCAACATATTATAGTTAAGTCCTTTTACCCAATATACATTCTCACATTTGATTTGATTTTTCAACATTATAGTACCTTTTCCTTTCACTTGACAAGGTGTATCATTTCCCATTCTAATAGATCCACCATAATAATGTTCAAGAAATTCAAAATTTCCTTTGTCTCCAGTCATGTGATGTGTACAACCACTATAAATAACCCAAATATTATGCTTACTAACTTTAGAAATAAGTGTTGTTTCTACATACCTTTCATCTTCATCTGAATCATTCTTCAAAGCTATGAATACTGTCTCAATATCTTCATCACTATCAGAACCACTGTCATTATCTTTATCTTCAAAAATGTAATAAAATTTCTTACCTTTATCTTTGTAATATTAGTTAGCTCTTCTATCATACTGTCAGTTTCTTCTGTAGTCTTTGTCATCCTTTCTGTCATTAGATCTGTAATTTATTTCTTCATTCTTTTGGTTAGGGCATCTTGAAGCAAATTGGCCAATCTCTTTATAGTCAAAAAATATCAAAGGTAGTTTACCTTTATATCTTCCTTTACCTTTGTGCAGTCTTCTAACCATTAAGGCTTCAAGTTCATCAAGTTCCTTGTCATCACTATCACTATCACTATCACTGTTATTTATGATTATGTGTTTGCTACTAGATTTACTAATTTTCAAAGTAGACATAAATGTGGATTCCATAGAAGGTACAATACTATTGTCAAAATTATTTATCTCAGAAGAAATGAATCTTCCAACAACACTTTCAATTGTAATATTATTTCCAGGTGCAACTCTCATTTCATGTATTGCAAAGACTCTTATAGAATAAATAGGTAATAGAGTTCTAATAATCTTACTCACAATAGTGTCTTCATCAATAGTTACACCAAATCCTTGAATGGAATTCACAACTTCCTTAAGTCGGGTATTGTACTATGTTATGTTCTCTCATTCTTTCATTCTCATGTCATCAAATCTCCCTCGAATACTTTCAACTTTACCTCTTAGTACATTTGCATCTACTCCATAAACTAGTGTAAGCTTGTCCCACATCTTCTTGGCAGTTGTACATGTATTTGATGACATGTAACTGATTAAATGTTTGAAGATGTTAAGTTGATCACCAAAATGCAAAAATTTAATGAAAGACATTAAATCAGATAATGGACTGTATTTTCATTAATGTCCATTTGATATAATCTAATCAGTTATAATAAAAGTTACAAAGACTTCAGAGAATTAGAGAAAGAAGTATTATGCTTTCAGTAATGCATAAAAGATAAGAATTCACTAAGTGACTTCAAACACCGATGGCTAGTGGAACTCGATGGACATAGATAACTGAAAGTTAAGTCATAGTGATGCCCAAGAAAAGAAACCGATGAGTATTACCGAAAATAAGAATCACAAACATTACCTACAGCCAGAATTATAGTGTTAACCGATGAGCATAACTTTTCAGTGAAGCCCAAAGGATAGACAACCTCGACGGACAAACAACACCGATGAAGAAGCCCAAGGAGAAATGAAGTGTTGATCGAAGCTATCAAAGAGTTAAAACACCGAAGTTAACTAGAGTTCAGAAGTGACAAAATATCTAGCTGGCAAAGCTAAAGATAGACTTAACTGGTTGTTGACATTGTTTTAATCGACAAGTTAAAGCCCGAGATAAGTAAAGGATTTAAAGATGTTTTATCTAGTTGGAAAGATTTCTACGAGATAAAATAAGAGTTATTCTTTAACTCAAGATTGGCTAAGATTGCAGATCACGCTAAGAAGAAGAAAATCAAGAAGAGAGAAATGGTGATATCATGTCTATAAAGAGACAACTTAATTAATTATGAATTAAGGGGATTGAATGAAAAAGAGGATGCTAAAGAGAAACTGATGAAGAAAAACTTCATACAGTCCTGATAAATCAAGCTGAGGAAAGAGATAAATATTTCTACGGACATAGAGCAACAAAGAAGCACAACATCACCTAGCAGAACAAAAAGTGGAGCAAAGGTATTGAAAAGATATATTAATCATAATGGTTTAATGAGCTTACAATAGATTTGAAAAATCTACAAGTATGAGTTGTATATGTGAACAAATCATTTACTATTTCAGTTTAACCATTGATTCAGAAATTCTCTTAACCGAGAAAGATTTGAAGATCCTTTCCATATTGAGATACATCCCAAGGAGTATCAAAAAGTTTGATCATGAAGATAGCATGAGATGCCAGATACCATTTGACAAACTACACTGGGTTTGGTCATAGAAGGTAGCATAGAGATGACCAATATCAAGTGACAAAATAATATTTTAAATCCTCTAACAAGGTCACACCTAACAGTGTGTTTTTAACCTTTAATAGGATTGGCTCTTCATTGAGCCCACTTTAGAAGAGCAAAATTTTTGGGTTACCGGTCCCAAGTGGTTTTTCCCTTAACAGGGTTTCCACGTTAAAAAACCACATGTCAATGTGTTTATGAGTCATTACTTTAGTGTTTTGCATTACACATAACTAATCCAGATTGATCAGTATACATTAAGAAATTTACTATTTTTCGGTAAATGAAAGACTGCTATTCAGTAAACATAAAGAATAAGGTTTAAACGATAAATCCAAGCAGTAGTTATTCTATAAGTATATTTGAAGGCATACATCTTGTAGGATTGAAGATAACTAGAGGCTTAATATTATGGTACTAAGTTTTTTGGGTTGATTTATTGGAATATTTTTGAGGCCACTGATTCACCCCCCCTCTCAGTTATTTCTAACAATTGGTATCAGAGCTTGTGTGCTTAGAAAGGGAGTTTAACAGCTCAAGCAAAAAACCACAAGATGAACAAACGAGATGTGCCCAAGTTGAATAAAGACAACTTTGCATCATGGCAAAGAAGAATAATAATCCACCTATCAGGTATTGGTAATGATGTTACTCAACACCTTGATACTGAATATGTGTTTCCTACAAGACTTCATACTCATGAGCAATTGAGAGAAAAGCATGAGCATAATTGCATGATGATAGAACTTTCTTCCTCACTCTCTGATGCTGAGTTTGAAGATGTCAAAACCTACACCTCTGTAAAGAAAATATGGGATAAGTTGAAGTTGGTACATGGAGGAGATGCTAATGTACTAAGAGCCAAGGAATAAATCTTAAGAGGGAGGTTTGATGACCTAAGGATGAAAGAAGGAGAAAATATCACCTAGTATAGCTGAAAAATCAAAGAGGTAGTCAATGCTATCTGAGGAGTTGGAGGTGTACTTGAAGAGGAGACAGTGGTAAGTAAAATATTAAGAACCTTACTTCCTATATATTCTATTAGAGTATCTACTATTCAAAAAATGAGAGCAGTTGCAAACAATACAGTTACTCTAGATAGTCTAATTGGTAGACTGATTTCATTTGAGATGAATAACTTTGATAATAGTGTCTTACCATCTATAGAATCTGCATTAAAATCTTCTTTGAAAATAAGTAAGTCAAGTAATAGATGCACTATTAGGAATGATAGTGAAAGTGATAATGAGGATCAAGGACTTGATGAGATTGAAGCACTAATGGCAAGAAGATTGTAGAGAGGCAAAGGTAGATACAAGGTAAATTACCACTTGTATGTTTTAAATGTAAATAGGTTGGACACTTTGCTGCAAGATGTCCTAACAGAAGAAAAGATGATAAAAGTAATGAGAAAACATATGAAAAGAAGTTTGACTGAGGTGATAACAGAGATTACTGAAGAAACCAACAAACTTATAGAAGAGATATCGGAGACTACAAGGACAAAGGAAAGAAAGCTTGTTACCTAGATGAGAACAGAGTTGATGAAATTGACACCAAATCTGAAGAAGACATTGATATGTTATTTGTATCCATGAAGGATGATTCAGACGAAGAAGAAGAAAGGTATGTAGAAACTGCACTCATATCTAAGGTTAGTAAGAATGATGTCTAGTTCATAGATAGTGGCTGCAATCACCACATGATCAGTGATAAGAAAAAGTTTGAAACTTTTGAATACTATAATGGTGGTTCAGTAAGAATGGGTAATGACACACCTTGTCCAGTTGAAGGTAAAGGAACCATAATGTTGAATAAACTGATCAAGTGTGAAAATGCTTACTAGGTAAAAGGACTGAATTATAATCTATTAAGTGTTTCACAACTGAACAATATAGGTCACCGAGTAGCATTTGAGAATAAGAAGGCAAAGATATTCAATGAATCAGGAAGGTTGATCAGAACTGGTGAGTAGACAAAAGGTAACCTTTTCTATCTTGATGACATTAACACCACTTGTTTAATGGCTAGAAACAAAGACATATGGTTGTGACACAAAATACTGTGTCATGTCAATTTTGACAACATGATAAAGATAAGCAATAAAAGAAAAGTCTGAGGCTTATCGAGCATGTCAAAGCCCGAGCATATCATGTGCAAGAACTATCAAAAAGGTAAGATGAAAAATTCTAGTTTCAAGAGTAAAGCCCATACATCTAATGCAATTCTAGAATTAGTCCATACTGATCTATGTGGACCCATGAGGAAAAAGAGTTACTATGGAGATAGGTATTTCATTCTCTTTATTGATGATTATTATAGAATGATGACAATTAAGTTCTTAAAAGATAAATCATAAGCAATCAAGATGTTTAAATGGTATAAGGCTATGGTAGAAAACAAAGTGATAAGAAATTGAAATGCTTAAGGTCAGATAGAGGAGGGGAATTTATTTCAGATGAATTCACTAATTTCTATAATGAGCATGGAATTAAAAGATAGGTTTCTGCACTAAGAACACCACAAAAAAATGGAATTGCTGAGAGGAGAAACATATCAATTGTTGACTGTGCAACAATATTGATGATTGAGAAAAAAATCAATCAAACTTTCTAGAGGGAAGCTATCAACACTGCTATCTACACATTAAACTGAGTACAATTGAAGAAGGACACAAAGAAGACACCCTATGAGCTTTGGTATTGTTACACACCCAATGTGAGTTACTTCAGAATCTTTGGTAGTTAATGTTATATTTTGAAAGATGATAGAAATGGAAAGCTTGACTCCAAAAGTTATGAAGGTATCTTTCTAGAATATTTCACCAAAAACAAGGCTTATAAGTGTCTTAGCAAGTCATCTAACAATATCATTGAAAGTGCAAATGTAAAGATAGATGAATTTGCAGAAAAGAATGATAAGGAAAGAAGAAGAGAACCAGAGGAATACAACAACTTTTTTATACTAAAGAACCTGACACTCTACCTGAGCAATAGTGTATCTCTCCTGAGCAACAAAACATTGCACCCAAGCATCAAGATGCAATTACCGAAAATTAGGATAATACTCAATATGATGTACCAAGCAATGGAGATCAGAACGAAGGTCAAGAAGATGGTCAGAATGATGGACAAAGAGCTGAACCAAAACTTACCAAGTATGTCAGAAGACATCATCCACATGATCAAATCATAGGAGACAAGAAGGCTGAAATGAGAACAAGAAGTAAGTCACTAAACACTAGAGGTTTACTTTGTGATTTTGAGCCTAAATCTGTTAATACTGCACTTGAGAATCAAGAATGGGTTATTGCTATGAATGAAGAAATAGAACAAATTGAGAAGAATAGTACATGGACACTAGTACCGAGACCCGATGACAAGAATGTCATCGGTACCAAATGGATAATCAGAAACAAGCTGAATGAGAATGGAGAAGTCACAAGAAATAAAGCAAGATTAGTATGCAAGGGGTATGCACAAGAAGAAGGTATTTATTATGGAGAAACCTTTGCACCCATTGCTAGACTAGAAGGAGTTAGAATATTACTTTCCCATTCTGCATTAAAAGGATTCAAGGTATAGCAGATGGATGTCAAATCTACATTCCTAAATGGAGTAATAGAAGAAGAGGTATACATTGAACAACCAGAAGGGTTTGTTGATCTAGACAAGAGGAACATGGTTTCTAGACTACATAAGCCTTGTATGAATTGAAACAAGCACCTAGAGCCTGGTATGAAAGACTTCACTCCTATCTCATTAGCATTGAATTTGTAAGAACAAGTGAAAATAGCAATTTGTACTTAAAAGAAGATATCGATGGTAATATTCTGATTGCTAAAATATTTGTTGATGATATTTGTTAGTCACTAGATTTTTCACCCTTTTCAAGCTCTCATAGTCTTGATATTCTAGTATAACATGGGAATCACTTCTAGGTTGTGGGACCTTTGCTAACTGAAGTGAAGCCTTTGGGTTTTATGCAGGTTCCTCTTGGATAATCACCTAATATGCTCTTTTGAAATGAAAAGTAAACTTGAGGGAAAAGGGATAGAAGGAATACTTGAAAGGAAATAACTGGAAAGAAAATTATCCTACTAGGTGATACACCGAAGGTAACTTGAAACATAACATAGTGAGTAAACTAGCATGAAGATTCTCAGATCTAATAGAACACAATATTTTTGAATAGGCTTGCATAAGTATTTCACAGAGAGGTCTGGAATGTAAAGAGGCTATTCAAGGAAAGAGAAGATTTCACAAACAAAATCTTTTCCAAGAAAGTAGACACAGAATGTGACCTACAAGCAAACATTCACTCCAACAAGTAGGCACAATAATGAGACAAAGTAACCAAGGATGAACAAACTCCACATGATTACCTAAATAAAATCAGACACAATAGTACACAAAGATGCTGGAAGAAAGGAAGGCTCAGGAACTCCAAGATTTCTCTAATAAAATTCACTATATCATATTTCAGCAAGAGAAATACAGACAAGAGAAAGTTAGACATAAAAGATGTCTCAGAAACCTTAACATAATCTAGAAGTCAATAAATGATTACAACAAGGTTAAAACTTTAGGGCAGAGAAAATGCCACAAAAAATATTACATCAGCTGGAAAACTTTGAGCTCTAAAAGCTCTCAAAACTACTTATATACATGCTCCTCTAGCACACAGGCTCAGGAATCAATCCAATTCTTAGGAATTAGGGTTACAATAGGTCTGCATAAATGATTCAAAACCCTAAGACTGTCAATTCTATTATAAATTCATCTTAGAAATATCTCATTCGATCAGATACATACTTGAATATCTTTCCCATTGCCATAAATGTGACTTTTCAGAAGTTGGCTAGACCCATCTATCTATCTAGAACTTGAGAAATCATGCCACCTCCATGAAATCTGAGATTAGATCTATTGAATATTTGAATATTTAAATTTTAATAGTCATAGGTGGCACAGAATTCTTGATCAACGACCCAAATTTGAATCTTTAATAACTTTAAAACATAGCCGTCAATCTCATTTTCTTTATCCATTACTATCTTTACCTCGGTCCTCCATGGACACATGTCAGCATAGCTTAATGGCTTAATTGATATATTTCAAGCATTTTGTGATCAAGAAATTACACTGACCGTTGGATTTAAATTGAGTTGCTCAGATACTACCTTATTTTTTGACTTTCCCCTAACTCAGCCTTGACTCATCTTTAACCCTGGGTGCAGAAATTATTTGTGTCACTGAACCTTGTTGTTTGAAGTTTCAACCTATGAAAGTGAGAAACAAAGCCTTTTCTCTTGATCAGTCACATACTCGCAGCACCTTTTTGATTTGGTCTTTAACCTGTGCGAGTGAGCGACTACATAAAAATCCCTTTACTCGTGTGATCGCAACGCTTTTCTTGTTAACTGCTAAACTTGAGTGAGTGAGCGATGAAGCACAAATCCTTTGGTCACACACTCGTAAGCTCAAAGAATGCATGACTATTCATTATAAATTCAGTGTGACTGTACAACTGAACATAAAAGGTGATTGTCATGGACAAGTTTAAGACATGTGAAGAATAGGAACCTTAAGTGAAAAAAGGTAATGAGAAAACATAATGACCACTAAAGAACGTAGGGTTTAAGAGCCTTCAAGGGTATTAGAACATGAACAAGGGGAAAAAATAGACCTAGAAAAATTGCAGAGAGAAAGATTAGGACCAGGTAGAACACAGAAACATACAAGCTAGGATCTACCCTCGTGGGAGCCACATTTTCTCCACTTGTAGCCAGAATTGTCATGTAATTGGGAAATTTTGGTTAACATTCTTCAAAATTTCTACTCAATGTCAGCCTACTATATATATAAAATTAGTGGCCTTATGACATTCCATTGGGAAAGGAGTTGGCATCTGAGCACACACAAAAAAGCTGAAAGAAGAAGGATCGAAGCCAGGAGGAGGGACAACAAACCAAAATAGGGAAAAGGACTATATACAAATAGAAACAAAATATTTGTGCACAAGCACTTGGAAGAAATCAAGGAAAAAAAACCTATATAAACTAGCCATTACAGAAACTGGTTAAACAAAACCATTTACTGGAATGTTGAAATAACTTCCTTTACTCATTAGGATATCTTGCATTCGATGTATAAGGATTGCTAGTAAGACACAAGGCACAAAAAGTATGTCAGGAAATAATAAAATGCCTCCTAAAAAAATGGGATCAAACTTACTTACCTCAAATTGATCATACGAGGATGTCTCAGTAAACTTCTTCTGGGCCAAGTATCTGATGGGGAAGCCTCTTGAAATTCTGAAAACAAAACTCTTCTTGATGACTTCCTTTGAATCTTCATGGTTGTACCTCATCATGAATAGCCATGTCTACTCCTCTTCCATGGTTAGGGGATCATCATATTTTGTTAAACAAGCTAAGAACACATCAAAACTATCAACTCTCTGAAGGCTTTTAGGACCAACTAGTTTCCTATCATCAAGCTCCACACACAAATCCTCTATGATGCTCCCCAAACAATTTTCCCCAAGGATTTGGTTATCTTCTTTATATGGGGAACTTTATTCCTTGATTGAAAACTCACAAATTGGTTTGTCATCATAATGGCCTACTCCCTTCAGCCATTTCATTATTGTGGATATGGTCATGACCATGTCTACCTCATCCTGTTCAAAAACACTAGGTAGCTCATCCAAAAAAGACATGGAATTTTCCTCTTTATCACCACCTTGCTGATGGTGATCCTTCTATCCTAATTGACTTTCAACCATAGGTAATGACACGTCTTCTTCTCCTTCAACAAAAAGGGGAAGTTCATCAAATAAATCAACCAAGGGCTCAGGTTGAGAATTAATCTCCATTTCTTCACCTTGCTGTGCCAAATTGTCACAATCATTACTCAACACCGACACCTCTAATTTTCTCTCCTATTCATCACATGAAATCTCATCCACCATAATTCCTTGCTTTGATGCTTGACTAGTACCCTTGAAAATACTTGGCATCTGACAACCAAGAGGTAGAGTCCATGAAAATTTCCATGGCAGTTTAGTATCTTTAGAGACCTGAGGGATTTCTTGGGAAAAACAATTGTCTTGAATAGACTACCCTTGTAGAGTGGTGGATTGTAACTTCAATATAGGTTCTTGGAAATAAATTTTTCCCTTAAAACTTGGGATGTGAAATTGAGAGTGTTCAGATGTAGACAAAGAAGGCATACCTTTTTTTAAGCTTGGAAAATTGAAGACCTTATCTGACATATGCTACTCTTTTGTAACTGGCTCTATCTCAATACAATCCTCAGGTGGTTTTCAACCACAAGATGGCTGTGATTTCTCTATAACAGGTTCATGTGCTAGAAAGATGTTTCTAAAGCCTGGAAATGAACGCTCCATATGTTTGTCATGTATAGGTTCTTGGAACACAGGAGTATTCTAGCTTGGAATTGTAACCTCATGAGACTTAGGAGACTCACCTTGCCCAAAATACCCAAAGCTTGGAACCTTGCATTTAAGAACCTTTTTCTCAGCAATTTGTGATCTCCACCTTGCTGTTGTTGCAACCATTTGGTGATCAAGCTCTTTTCCCCATTGGTTCCTAGTTCTTGCTCATAACTTTGAGCTTCCATCTCTTGTTTCTCCCTAATCTCAGACGCTTGTTTAATCAATTCAAGTAACATACTTTTCATCTTTTCCCACTCCTCCTTTATTTCAACAAGGTTTGAGCTATGAGGCTGATTGAAAAAAATTTCATGCTGATTAGGCATGAAATAACCTCCTTGGGACTATCTATAATTATGAGTATGCTGCTAATCAGTTTGAGCATGGGAGGGTGGGTGGTAAGCATGATGAGCTAGTTTCTCTTGACTCTCTTTTTGCTTCTTTTGTGCCCATGATGATTCCCATTGGAGAGCATGGTCATAAGCATGTGCAGGGGCATATTGATTAGGGGAATGTTGAACATATTGGCAACTTGCTATGGTATGATAGCTTGGAATAAAAACTACCTTTGGATGATTTTCATATGGTTTCTGCCTAGCCCATTGAATACTGTTCTCATGATATGATGGTGAGTAACCTGGATGTCTATAATGACTTGACATGTCTACTAATGTAATTAGCTGGAACTTTGAATATATAAAAGATTCAAAGCATGTTAGCACTTGATCTTTGAAACCAGTAGACCTTTTGGAGTCACCAGATATGTAGAAAATGACCACTTCTAGGTCTGTACTATGTTATCAACATATCACAGATACAAAATCCTTGAATATAAACTTAAACGGGTCCCACCAGGCATGCTGGAATTGTTAGAGCACTAGATTTTGCACCCTTTTCAAGCTCTTGTAGTCTTGATAATATAGTATAACATGGGAATCACTTCTAGGTTGTGGGACCTTTGCTAACTAAAGTGAAGCCTCTAGGTTCTAGGCTGGTTCCTCTTAGATAATCAACTAATCTACTCTTTTGACATGAAAAGTAAACTTGAGGGAAAAGGGATAGAAGGAATACTTGAAAGGAAATAACTGGAAAGAAAATTATCCTACTAGGTGATACATCGAAGGTAACTTGAAATATAACACAGTGAGTAAACTAGCATGAAGATTCTCAGATCTAATAAAACATAATCTTTCTGAATAGGCTTGCATAAGTATTTCACAGAGAGGTCTAGAATGGAAAGAGGCTATTCAAGGAAAGAGAAGATTTCACAAACATTAGATTTTCCAAGAAAGTAGACACAGAATGTGACCTGCAAGAAAAAATTCACTCCAGCAAGTAGGAACAGGAATGAGACAAATTAACCAGGGATGAACAAAATCCATGGGATTACCTAAATCAAATCAAACACAATAGTACACAAAGATGCTGAAAGAAAGGAACGCTCAGGAACTCCAAGATTTCTCTAATAAAAGTCACTATATCATATTTTAGTAAGAGAAATATAGACAAGATAAAGTTAGAGGAAAAAAAAGATGTCTTAGAAACCTTAACATAATGTGGAAGTCAATGAAATATTACAACAAGGTGAAAACCTGAGGGCAGAGAAAATGCCACAGAAAATCTTACACCAGCTAGAAAACTCTGAGCTCTAAAAGCTCTCAAAACTACTTATGTACATGCTCCTCTAGCACGCAAGCTCATGAGTCAATCCAATTCTTAGGAATTAGGGTTACAATAGATCTGCATAAACAATTCAAAATCCTAAGACTGTCGATTCTGTTATAAATGCATCTTAGAAATATCTCATTCGATCAGATACAAACTTGAATATCTTTCCCATTGCCATAAATGTGAGTTTTCAGAAGTCGGCTCGACCCATCTATCTATTTGGAAATTGAGAAATCACGCCACCGCCATGAACTCTGAGATCAGATCTCTTGAATATTTAAATGTTAACAGTCAGTGATTTTTTTAGTGGCTAATATTCGCCAATTGGATAATTTTTGAAATCTGGGAATCCAAATTTGGCTAATAATTCAAGATTTTAAGGCAACCTAAATCGCCAAATTTTTACAAAATTTTATTTTAGAAATATTTAAATCGCCAAATATTTTATTTTATTAAAAATATGAACTCAAAGATTCGCCAAATATTTGACACATGGTTAAATTCAATTCGCCTAAATTTTATAAGTTAATATAGAAATCTAAATTAATTCACCAATAATATATCATAACTATTAGTTAGAGTAAGGTTGTGTCACTAATATGTAGTTGTCATTATTGATTTAAAACATAATCTAGTGATCTTCATTATATTCCATAAGGAAAAAATGTTACTATTTGATATGTAGCGCTAATGGGGGCTAAAATTTCCTTTGGATTATTGATAAATCGATGACACTGAAGAAATTTTGGGTCCTATTCTAATTAAAAAAATTGATACATTTATCTCACACAATCCAACGAGGAATATTAGATTATATTTTAAACAAATAGTAGCAACTAGATACTATAGAGTTCCCTTAAACCCATCAAATATTTTCATAGTTAGCCTAATAATTTTCTATAGGAATTCTTTTTTCTTTAAATAGAACTATTTTCCATGGTGATTAATGAAATTTTTGTTATTACTTTAGATTCATCAATATTTTCTACAAAAAAATTGTGATAAAAAAATAATCTCCAATACAAATAAATTTTTTTCCCAAAAAATTGAGAGATTCGCAAATAGGAATTTTTTTTTTTAATAATAAAATGAAAGATTCGCCAATATTTTATATCTTTTTCTAGAGGGGGGTTTCTTAAAGTTATAGGTGGCACGGAATGCTCAATCAACGACCCAAATTTGAGCCTTTAATAAATTTAAAACATGGTCGTCGATCTCCTTTTCTTTATTCATTACTGTCATTACCTTCGTCTGCCATGGACACGTGTTAGCACCGCTTAATGTCTTAATCGATATATTTAAAGAATTTTGTGATCAATCCATTATGCCAACCATTGGATTTAAATTGATTTTCTTAGAGATTAACTTATTTGATAACTTTATCCCTAACTGAGCCTTGACTCATCTTTAACCCTGGGTGTAGAAATTCTTTGTGTCGCTGAGTCGCTGAACCTTTCTATTTGAAGTTTCAATCTGTGTGAGTGAGTGACAAAGCCTTTTCTCTTGATCAATCGCATACTCACAACACCTTTTTGATTTGGTCTTTAACCTATGTGAGTGAGTGACTGCATAAAAATCCCTTTGCTCACGCGGTCGCAACGCTTTTCTTGTTAACTGCTAAACTTGAGTGAGTGAGCGATGAAGCACAACTCCTTTGGTCACACACTCGCGAGATCAAAGACTTGAAGTGAAATTTCATGGTGAGTGAGCGATAACATTTCATCTTACAATAGAGACCTTGTCACACACTTGCACAAAAAAAATTTGTTAAGTGATTAGCTCAGCGAGTGAGCGACGAGCATAAAATTCCCTTTGATTGCACACTCGCGAGCTCAAAGGCATAAAGTGAAATTTAATGGAAAGTGAGCGATGAGAACAATATAACCCTCTGTGAGTGAGTGATGATTTCCTTTTCCCTTGATCACACACTCGCGAGATGGAAGGTAACATTATGCAAAATTGTTGTGATTGCATGAGCACATGATAATCCGTTCACCCACTCATTCACAAATCTAAATGACTTCATAAAAAATGTAGCACGACTGCATGACTGTTCATTATAAATTCAATGCAACTACATTATTGAACATAAAAGGTGATCGTCGTGGACAAGTTTAAAACATGTGAAGAATAGGAACCTTAAGTGGCAAAAGGTAATGAGAAAAAATAACAACCACTAAAGAACCTAGGGTTTAAGAGGCTTCAAGGGTTTTAGAACATCAACAAGGGGCAAAAATAGACCTAGAAAAATTGCAGAGAGGATGATTAGGATCAGACAGAACACAAAAAAATACAAGTTGGGCTCTACCCTTGTGGGAGTCACATTTTCTCCACTTGTAGCCAAAATTGTCATGTAAATGAGAAATTTTGGGTAACAATATAATTTTTAGGGGAAATGAAATGTTATGCAAATCCTTTGCTAATGAAATAAGAAAAGAATTTGAAATGTCTATGTTTGGGGTGATCAAATTATTTCTTGGTCTACAGATTCTTCAACAAGATGCAAGCATATATATCACTCAGTCCAAATACATCAAGGAAGTGCTGAAGATATTCAAAATGGTAGACTCCAAACTTGTTGGAACACCTATGGCTACCGGATGTAAGCTGACAAAGGAAGACAAATAAAATGAGGTAAATCATACCTTGTATAGATCAATGATTGTGAAACTAATGTATGTTGTTCATACCAGACCAAATATAGCACATGCAGTTGGAATTGTTGCAAGATTCTCTGCTAATCCCAAAGAATCACATATGACTGCTGTCAAAAGAATTTTGAGATATCTGAAGAACACCAAGGACTATGGCTTATGGTATAAAAGAGAAGGTAAATTTGAGCTACAAGTCTATATAGATGTTGATTGGGCTGGAAACATTGATGAACGAAAGAGCACAACTAGAGGAGCATTCTTCATGGGTGACAGACTTGTCACATGGATCAACAGAAAGCAAGGATACATCTCTTATTCTACTACAAAAGTAGAATATGTGGCTGTTGCTACAAATTGCTCCAATATTGCATGGATCAAATAGTTTCTGGAAGGTATGAATATGAAGATCCTTGAACCAGTGATTATCTATTGTGATAATACTAGTGCAATTAACATTTCTAGGAATCCGGTCATGCATGCAGCTAAGACTAAGCATATTGCTATCAAGTATCACTATTTAAGAGAACAAGTGCAAGAAAAAGAGGTGATATTGGAATATGTTCAATCAAAGGAACAATTAGCTGATATATTCACCAAGTGATTTCCGACAGATACATTTGAGTACTTGAGACATAGACTAGGGGTACAACCCTTATCTATAGGCCAGTAAGCTGACTAGGAGGCTACATCAGCCTACACACAATAAGCAGATCATTCATGTTGATGCAAGCACCAAGATGGAAAACAATAGATACATCTATATACAACAAGGTACAAATCTGCACTGAACATCAGAGACAATGTATTGCTGATAGATAGGGAAATTCAAGGAATATATTATATAAAGGGATGGAAGATGATATAGAAGAATTGTTTGGCATTGTTGTCAAAGGGAGAGAGATTATCATTATCACAAGGGAGAGAGATTCTAATTATTTTAAGAGAGAGATGATCTCATTATCAGGAAGATATTATATCATTATCCATGAAGAGAAGTTCCTAAGAATCAAAAGGAAGAGTTAATCAATATCCAAAGGGAGAGATTGATTACATATGAAATATCCATCTAAGGGAAATATTGTTGTCAAAATAAAAAGAGATTATCAAGAATAGGAATAGTCAAGGTAGAGCACATATCAGAAACAAAGATAGAAGATGCTACATCTATCTAGTAAAGGGATTGAAGATTGAAGAACCCACTCTGCAAGAAACAAATCTAAGCTATTTGAGCTTACCGAGAGCTAGACATTTGTAATAGTTACGATAGGAGAGATTGATGAAATTGATATATTTCATATTGTATTAGAAATAATAAAGTGTGATAATGTAGTATGTTACCATCAATGTCAAAGGGAGAGATTAATGACATGTAACTGATAGAATGTTTGAAGATGTTAAGTTGATCACCAAAATGTAGAAAGATAATGCAAGACATTAAATCAGTTAATGGACTATATTGTCATTAATGTCAACTTGATGTAATCTAATTGGTTATAATCAAAGTGTCAAAGACTTCATAGAATCAAAGAAAGAAATATTATGTTTTCAGTAATGCATAAAAGACAAGCATTCACTAAGTGACTTCAAACATCGATGGCTAGTGGAACCCGATGGACATAGATAACCAAAAGTAAAGTCATAGTGATTCCTAACAAAAGAAACTGACGAGCATTACAAAAAAGAAGAATCA
The DNA here is from genome assembly GCA_018584345.1 of Thuja plicata. NCBI lineage: Eukaryota > Viridiplantae > Streptophyta > Pinopsida > Cupressales > Cupressaceae > Thuja > Thuja plicata. The sequence goes on from MU227649.1 coordinate 14,581,146, forward strand.
CAAACATTACCGATGGCTAGAATTACAGTGTTAATCGATGAGAAGAACTTTGTAGTGAAGCCCGAAGGAGAGATAACCCCGATGGACAGACAACACCAAGGGAGAAGCCCGAGGAGAACTGAAGTGTTGACTGAAGCTATTAAATAATTAAAACACCGAAGTTAACTGGAGTTTAGAAATGGAAAAATATCTAGCTGGCAGAGCTAAAGATAGAATTAACTGGCTGTTGAAATTATTTTAATTGACAAGTTAAAGCTAGAGATAAGTATAGGATTTAAAGCTATTTTATCCACTTGGAAAGAATATTTCTACGAGATAAAACAAGAGTTATTCTTTAACTCAAGATTGGCTAAGATTGCAGATCATGACAAGAACAAGAAAATCAAGGAGAGAAATGGTCATATCATGTCTAAAAAGAGACAAATTAATTCATTATGAATTAAGGGGAGTGAATGAAAAATAGGATGCTAATGAGAAACTAATGAAGAACAAATTCATACAGTCCTGATCAATCAAGCTGAGGAAAGAGCTAAATATTTCTACGAACAACGAGCAACAGAGAAGCACAACATCACCAAGAAGAACAAAAATTGGAGCAAAGGTATTGAAAATATATATTGATTAGAATGGTTTAATGATCTTACAATGGATTTGAAAATCTGCAAGTATAAGTTGTATATGTGAACAGATAATTTACTATTTCAGTTTAACCATTGATTCAGAAAGTCTCTTAACCGAGAAGGATTTGAAGATCCTTTCTATATTGACATACATCCCAAGGATTATCAAAAAGTTTGATCATGAAGATAACATGAGATGCCAGATACCATTTGACAAACTACACTGGGTTTCATCATTGAAGGTAGCATAGAGATGCCCGATATCAAGTGACAAACTAATCTTTTAAATCCTCTAACAAGGTCACACCTAACAGTGTGTTTGTAACCTTTAACAGGGTTGGCTCTTCACCGAGCTCACTTTAGAAGAGTGAAAATTTTGGGTTCACGGTCCCAAGTGGTTTTTCCCTTAACAGGGTTTCCATGTTAAAAATCCATGTGTCAATGTGTTTATGAGTCATTACTTTAGTGTTTTGCATTACACATAACTAATCTGGGTTGATCGGTATACACTAAGAAATTTACTATTTTTCGGTAAATGAAAGACTATTATTCGGTAAACATAAAGAATAAGGTTTAAAATATAACTTCGACCAGTAGTTATTTGATAAGTATATTTGAAGGCATACATCTTGTAGAACAGAAGATAACTAGAGGCTTAATATTGTGGTACTAAGTTTTTTGGGTTGATTTATTGGAATATTTTTGAGGCCACTGATTCACCCCACCTCTCAGTTATTTCTAATAGTCTTGATATCCTCAAATTTAGAATCAGTAAGTGAAGAAGAAATCTCCACCACGATAAGATTGTGTTCATGTTTCTCTTTCATCTAATTGATAGTCAAAGGTCTAGAAGGTAGAATGAATTCATTATCCAAATAATCTGCAATGTTGTCTCCAATCCCTAATAGGTATAGTCTCATTCTACTTTTTCATGTTGAGAAGTTATCCTTGTTCAGTTTCGGTGTGTCTCTCTTATACATCTTGTGATTTTTAGCTTAAGTCCTTCAAAAATTTCTTCTAAGAACTATACCAATTGTTAGAATAACTAAGGGGGGGGGGGGGGGGAATCAGTTAGCTCCCAGTTAGCCTATAGTCCCAAATTCCTCTAGATTTATATAAAAAAAATTTCAAACATACAATTCAACTCGGTGAAATGTAAAATGTAACTTCAAGTAGTTTACTGAGTATCAGTAAATTAATACTTTGATTGCCGATCTATGTCAATAAAATAAAGTGTAAAGAAAAATAACAATCCAATACATTCATGCACGTTGACAAATAGATTTTTAATGTGGAAACCTTGCTAAGGGAAAAACCACCTGGGACCGGTAACCCAAAATATTTCACTCTTCTGAAGTGAGCTCTGTGAAGAGCCAACCCTGTTAAAGGTTACAATGCACACTGTTAAATGTGACCTTGTTAGAGGATTTAAAACTAATAGTTCTCTCTTGACCATGCATTCACCATGGGGTCAACAAGAAAACACTCAACATTCATTATAATGTCATAATAAGGACTTTCATGTCCTACTTGGTTAAGCAATTTATCTGTAACAATGGTTAAACTGATACAGTAATGATCTGATTCAAATGCAAGTCTGTTTTGCAGATTTTTAGATCTATGCTAAGTACATAATACCTCTAATCAATTTGTTCACTTCAGTTAATCTAATTCACCATACTCTATTCTTCTCAGTAATGCCCTTTCCTTTGTCACTCGGTAATATCTGCATAAATGCTCGGTTTTATCTTTAACCAGTTTGACCAATCACGCATAAAATTTGCATGTGTGCATCATAGGATCATGTATATACAAGATTCAAAATGAATCTCTTGTCTCTTATATAGACATCATAGCTCATTTAATTTCCATCCTTTAGATTTTTCTACTTAATCTCCATCATTGATTTTTTTGCTTAAACCCATCCTTGACAGTTGTGTTAAAAAAAAGTTTCAATCTTTGTTGTCCGATCTTCCTTGAATTTTCATAACTGTCTGATCAACATAAAAAACTTTATATTTTAACTCAAAATCATGAATTTCTAGCTCAACATTCTAGTTAGTCTCAGTTTGAATTAACTGCTTGGTAAATATCATGTTGTATTAGCGATCCATAGCTCGGTTATCATTGTGATCGGTAATACACTATGTTTTACTCAGTGTTCACTGTCTCTTGGTTTATACATACCTCTTCATTTACCAACCACATAAACTTTGTGTGTTCTAGTTATCCAATTCATAAAAGATGTTTTCCACCATTATTATACTCAAACAAGTTGACATCAATGAGAATATATCAACTGATAATGTTAATCATAATATCTGTAACTCGGTTGATTATCAACAAATGACTTCAAACATACAATCAGTTGTAGTTCATCAGCAAGATCCTAGAGCTTGGTATGCATGACTTGACAAATATTTGTTGAAGCAAGGATTTCAATAAGTAAAACTAATATTAATATCTACTTTAAGGTTGAATCAAATGATATATTGATTATATTTGTGTATATGGATGACATTATCTTTGGAGAAAATGATGATGTGTGTAAGAAATGTTTTTGATGAAATGAAAAAAGAGTTTGATATATCCATTTTTGGGGAAATGAATTTATTTTTAGGCTAATAAGTCAATAAGAAAAGTGAAGGTATGTTTATTTCACAATCAAAATATATCAAAGAGATGTTAAAGAAGTTTGGAATAGAAAATGCTAAACCAATATGCACTCCTATGGTTACTAGTTGTAAGTTGAGTAAGGATGTTAAATCTTCTAAGATTAATAAAAGAAAATATAGATCAATGATTGGAGTATTTCTATACGTGACTACTACTAGGTCAAATATCATACATATTGTCTTTCTTGTAACTAGATTTTAACAAGATCCTAGAGAAACTAGTGTGGTTATAGTAAAAAGATATTTTAGATACTTGAAAGGAGCATAAGACTTTGGTCCATGGTATTGAAAAATATTAGACTTTACTTTAATGGATTACACTAATTTTGATTGGGATGGATGTGTGGATGACAAGAAGAGTACAAGAAAATGTGTAATTTTATTGGACGTAGGTTGTTTTGATTAGTCAAGTAAGAAGGAGGACTCAATGTCTCTATCTAAAAGGACTCAATGTCTCTATCTACAACTAAAGAATAACATATTTCTGTTGCCTCATTTTGCACATAGATACTCATTTTAATAAGATCTATGTGAAAATCAACTGACCTAGGTGGGAGCATACCAGGTAGCTCAGTAGGAAATACATCTACAAACTCCTGAAGAATAGGATAATCCTCAAGCGAAGGCTCTCAATCTGGATCCTCCTCTCTATCACTAATGGTGATGGAAAATAGATGGCATCCATTCTGCACGCACCACCTAAGCTGCATAGCTGAAATAATGCGAAGGGATATGGGTCATTGTACCCCAAATATCACCATTGCAATACCATGATCATCAACACATTCAACCCTCTTCTGACGATAATCCATCTTGGCGCTGTGGGCATATAGCAAATCCATGTCAAGAACTACATCATAAGAGCCTAGAGGGGTAATGCGGAGATCAGTCATCATGATTAAGTCTCCAATCTGAATCTGACAACTAGGAACTCAGGAACTAAAAGACACCCTAGATCTTGAAGCTAACTCAACCTCCCAACTGACATCCTGTCTAACTACCACCAGCCCGCAATGCTCCACTACATAGGGAGATATAAAGGAGTCTGTGGCTCCTGAATCAAATAGGATAGAAACACTGATACCCTGAATAATACCTGTGGCCTCTATGACTGTGGCCTGGTGCTCAGCCTAGCGGTTGTCAACCATTGCAAAAAATCTATGGGATCTACCCATATCTCCAACTGTAGGCTCTAAATTAACCCCTCTCTAACCACTGGCTGACTGTCCCTGTGGGCACTCTCTCGCTAAATGACCCATACCACAGCAAGTGTAACATGGTCCTTGGGTCTGAATTTGTACTCCTTGTGTCCTGAGCTGCTATGACCCTCCGGTCCTACTAGAGCCACTGTATCCACACCTAGCATATTGCTGAGTCTTGGCTGGCTGTGCCTGAGGGGCCTGTGTCCTCTGATCCTATCTGGAACCCTGAGAATCCCACTATTTGGGCTTAGAGCCCTGATAACCCTATGTATGCCTCTATCTAGAATCCTGCTGAGATCTCTGCTGTTGAGACTGTTGACCCTTAAAGGATCCTGCTAAGTGATTTTGTTTCCCTTTCCAAGGGGGTCTCTGTTGTCCTGACTGCTGGGAAGAGGGATTTTGGTACTGAGACTGATCTCAGGATTCCTGTCTAGTACGGATATCCTCAACTACAAGTGTCATCTCAACTGCTCCTCTAAATGTGGTAGGGAATGCTAGGCGTACTGTGCTCTGAAGAGACATATTAAGTCCCTTAATGAAATGGTGAATGCGCAGTTTCTCATCCTTCATGTAATCAACATAGGGAAGGAGCTCAAGAAACTGACTCTCATATTGGGCCACTGTGAGGCCTCTCTACTGGAGATCATGGAACTCCTCTATCTGTCTTTGTCTGAAATGCTTAGAGAGATACCTCTCTCGAAAATGGGCCACAAAAGTCTCCCAAGTGAGCGTGTCAATACTCAATCCACCTATGGACACCTTCTGCTCCCACCAAGTGGAAACCTTCTCCCGTAGGAGATGGACTGCAATTTGTGCCTTTAGATTACTCCCATAAGGGCGCAATCCAAAACATCGCTGTAAGCTCTGTAACCAGGCCTCTGCTACTGACCCATCTGAGGATCCAAAAAATAAGGGTGGTTGGAGTCGTAATAACTCTCAGATCTCATCTCCAGCATCTCTAGGGGGTCTCTCCCTAGCATGTACCTTAGGCTCGCATGGCAGTACAACCCGATGAACTGACTCACCCTCCTGATCATCATGACGCTCAACAGACCTGGGTGGGGGAATCCTACTTCTCTGTCTGCTGACTGCTCTATCATTTTCTAAAAAATGTGCTTCCCTTTCCTGGATCTCCTGCTAAACTATGGGTGGTAGTCTCTGCTGGATTACCCTAATCAAATTGTGGAGAACATCCAAAATGTCCTGGTTGGGGTTCGGTGGTGGTGGAGGTGGTGGTGGTGGAGGTGGTGGATCTTCCTGTCCTGCCCCCGCATGGGGAGGTCTACGACCTCTGCCCCGTCAGTTATTTCTGGTGACCGCAGGCATCCTACACAATGATTTAAGTTTTGAATGAGTTGAAACATAATGGGTTAGGTTCCTAGTGTCGAAACCTTGCTCTGATACCAAAATGTCATGCCCAAAACTAGGGCAAAACACACATACATTTTTTTTTTTAAAATACGCAAGTGCAAACCACTAACAGGGATGTTTTGGAAGTAATGTATTATCACGGTAAGGGTTGTCTTCGATTTGAAAGGTATATGCGTAAGTTGAATTAGATTGTTCTAGTAATCGCTTAATTTTCTAACCTTAGTTACAACTTATTCCTTTAAATTCTAGTCCCCATTTACTTCCGACCATTAACCAGTAGATTTAAATACAATAATCAAACCTAATCTAACCCTTATCCTCCTAACACAATAAAACTCTGTTATACAATTTTCTCATAAAACTATAGTCCTTAAAATTCCTTGATAGAATAGTAAATTTATCTCAATTAGAAGATTTACATTGACCTCTAATCTTTCAAAACACATAGGCAACATACTTTAGTTTGTCGACATTAACATCTAACTATAATTTTCTTTTACATAAAAACTACATCCATTTTCAATAATTAACTATACCAATAAATAACTATATCTAACAAATTTTCATGATTATAATTAAATAATGAGTAATTTACATCCGCAACGTAAAGTCATTCTATATATTTTTCACACATAACGAAAGTTTCAATCTAAAATTAATTAACATAATTTAAAATAAAGTAAAAGAATTACCTCTATTAAATGGGACCACTTAATTTGATTAAGATAAATCAATTTTAAATCTATTTACAAACTTAATCTAATTGCAAATAATACTCCATTTATAATAATGTCTATAATGGAGAGAATATAATACCTATTAAGAAAGTAGGATACTAAACTAAATTAACTATGTAATTAAACCTATAATTATAAAAACTACCTATAACTATAGCCTTTAAGCCTACCTATCCACTAGCCTCCTATATACTAGCTCCCTATCTACTATCACTTTCCCCAAGGGTCACATCACTAGACAAGTGGGGGGGGAAAGGTGCAAATTTCCATGCTCCTCAAAGCCTGCGAATTTCTAAGGAGGAGAGTTTGAAAGAATACCAATGGAGGCAAGTTGGTGGGGTCCACAACAAATGAGGTGAAGTTTCTAAGGGGGCATAAATTTCACATGGGAGAAATGAATATGTTGCAGCAAGACCAAAGCATAGGTCATGCGAAATCCTTCATGAAAGGGGTGGGACCCTATGTCAAAGACCCAAGCTTATATATGTTCTAATACAATACTTAGAACAAGGGGGTACATAGCAAGGTCAACTCATATGCATCGAATGGTGGAGATAATTAATTTTCTTGGTGATAAATTAAAACATGTCAGCCCTCCCCAAATTTCGCATGGAAAGGAAGGAGTGAGGTGGAGGATTTAGGTGGGACCCACGAGGATGGGTGGGAAAGAGTTTGTCTCCTCAATAAAGGTTTAAACATAGAATTAAGAGGGTAATTAGAAGACTGTTTAGGGGGTAATAAAGTGAATAAGTAATAGAATCTATACAGAATATCCTCTGTATAATGCGTGAGGGGAGGGAATTAAATCCCTCCCCATACATTTTCCAGAGAGCTGGAAAATGTATGGTAAGTTTGTTTGCATATTTTTTTTTTGCTTCTTACAATTGGATTGTTTTATTATTTTTGAAAGCCACAAGAATGTATTGGTTTATCCAATTAGTGTATTAGACAAGAGGAATTATGGATTGAATAATAGTTGCATGAGATTTTCACATAGTAATCTAACATGTTCCTTTGTTCATTGTTTCATGCTTCAATTTAGAGGAACAAGAATGAGGTTTTGTTCAAATTGAGATTGATTTAATGAATATGAAAATTTACATCCAACATTAGAGAGATTACTAAATTCATTCATCAACCAAGATATGTAATCTAGTGAAATTGTTTCATTGTCTATTCTATCAACCTTAGATATCATTTCACAAAGAAGAATAACATTTCCATTACAAGAAATAGAATACTCTAAGCATGAAGGTAGTGAGTCTTTGTTTCATTATGGTAACCTCTTCCAATACAAATACATATGCTTCATGATGGAGAAGACTTCATATATACATGACTAACCTAGAATATTCCAACTCATAATGAAGAAAGCATTTCCCATGTTACTTGAAGATATTTTTCAATACATTACAATATGCAACAAGAGGATGATCTTACTACAAGGATCAACAATACAACAACATAAGGTGTTTCCACATAATCACACCAAAGGGTGAATTCCTTCAAAGCTTCATCCACATGAATCTTGACATAAATACCTGCAATGAAAGGGAGAGAACCATGGGATGCTCACCTCCCAACCAAGGTCTCTATGAGACCACCCCCGAGCTTGAAGAACCAAGGCTAAACAGGTATGCTTCAACAAAAATGCTCACAACAATACACATATGTATGAACAACAATTAACTCCCTCCCAAGGCTACACAAATGAGTTTTACAAGCTCATTAAAAGAGGGTGAAGGTGGGCTTTTCCAAGGAGGAGAATGCCATTGCATTCAAATTTTTTCAACATGAGTATTTCATTGCCTCTTCAAGGCTACATTATCAAACCTCCATACACATACTTTGCTTATCAACATCCTCAAGATGCAAGAATACAAATGGCTTCATGGAGCCCATACACCATGAATTTATCCCTTTTCTCCAAGAGAAGAGACTCTCACCAAAATGGAGAGCCCAACTAACCCCTTCACCCAAGGCCACTTCTTCCCTTCCCAAAGGGTGAGTAATGCCTCACTCCCATGAACAAGAACTCCCTCATTCAAGAAAAAAAAATAACATAAAACCATGAACATGGATTCAAAACCCAAATCCCATCCCATACAAAACAATGATACAAACAACATTTTACATAAGCAAGAGAGAGAAAGAACAACATTTTAATATAATGGATCAAATAATAAAACTTCCATGGAAATGAGTAACCAACCTTCATAAGTGTTATGGCAATGAATTTTTGAGAAGAGCTAAATCCTTATCCTTTTTCCTTCCAAAGCCCTAATTGTCTCTAAAATTAGAGAGTGGGTGAACACTCACTAAGTTTTCCCAAATCCTCTAAAAAGGCCTCTAAAGTGTACTCAAGACTTAGAAATTAATGAGACATGCCCTCTATTCCTTTTGTCTTACCTCTTGTCTCCCCTCTTAAATGTGAGTTTAGTATGGAGTGTGGGTCAAGTCAATGCATGTGGCTCTCTTCCATTTTCGCCACTTTTGAAAGTTAGGCATTTTGGAGGGCCATAATGGTGATCTAGGTTTACTCTATAGGTAAAAACAAGCCATAACCCAAGGTACCCCCTTAGGTTTAACTAATTTTGGCCAAAAATACACTCTAGGGTCACTTTGGACCCTTCCAAAGTACCCCTAAAGTTCAAATTCGAGTTTCCACTTGATGTGATCCCTAAAAGACATCTATATGAAGTGGAATTAATATTGCATCCTATTAGGTTTGGTGATTCTTTCCCAAGCCCTAATTTGACATGTCATCATCCACATGGACAACACAAGTGTCAATTGACACCAAGACAAAATACACATCACATTCACAGTGACATGTCCAAACAACAACAACAACATGGGTATTAAACTATTAACACACATTCAGATTACGTTTACAACAAGGATCACATTACAATGAGGTTTCAATCCATTATTGGATTAAACCTTGGCTTACTCAATTCAAATGTGTTTAGCCCTGATTCTCTGAATAATTCCATGGTTCTCTTTCCTGCACACTAAACTCGAGCATCAGTAGTCCAAGATAATAAGGTCACATGAAATGTACATTTTTCAATTTATAATTAGCAACTTTAATCAACAGCAAAATTAAATTCTTAATTGCAATTTTCATACAAAAAATTTAAAACATAATAATTCCATAATCATCATGACATAACATCCATGAAATAATCAAGTCTAATCATAATTCCAATCTTCTCACCAGTTCATTTATCTAAATATATATAATAAAAAACAACCACTGGATCTAGGTCTAATCCATATCAAAATGAAATCCACACAATATAATTATCATCATAACATAGTATCTCGAGTCTCTGTCAGGAAAATCAAAAAGTGTATCAATGTATCAAAACATAAAGTATCAAAGTGTGATCGAGCAGTAAGACTGTGATGGGTCGGGGTGAGGCCTCATAGGCACTCTCTAAGGATACTTTTGAATATCTCCAGGAGAAGATAGGGGTGATTTCCCCTCCTTATCACAACTAAATTCATATGATTATGTATTAGTTTAGTGAGCTTCAAGAATATATCTAATCTAGAATAATGGTTGTGGCCACCTCTTAGGGGGAGATAAGAATTGTTGTGAGATGAATTGTATATCTTGAGTAATTAATCTGCATATTTGGCCTTTTCCATTGATGTCAAAGGGGGGGAGAGATATTTTTTTTGTAGAATCTGCCAAGGGTAGAGTAAGTTCTTGTTGTTGATGCATTTCCATCAAATAAAAAGGGGGAGATTATTGCAATATTGAGCAGAATGAGTGAGTTTGGATAGACATTGATTCAATTTGGTCATTTTGGTATGGTGTTCATTGATGTCAACACACCGTCACATTAATGCCAACATATTTTCTATTAAATGGTGATGTGGATTTTGCTCCACATATTTATTATGTTGCAAATCTATTGGTGATATTTTGATATGTTGTCGAGTAGAATTTGGAGTTGTTTAATTCAAATTTTTATGGATTAGAATGTAGTGTAGTGAATTTGATATTTTTCTAAGTGTGACTATGACTGATAATATGCTATTTATGAAATGTGATCTTTGTATTTATCCATGTAACGGTTTTTGATAGTGCATTTTTGGTAATGAGCTGATAATGTCTAGAGCTTCATTAATTTTAGTTGGCACAAGATTTTGGGCTTCATAGATTAAGTTTTAAAGTTTATGGCATTTCTATTCTAGGTTTGTCTGTCTTTGAGTGTTTACACTTGATTTATTTGTCTCAGTGTACGCAAGAAGATATGTTACATGTATAGTGATATCTTTAAGTCTCTGTTATGGCATGTGGCATTCCACTGCTCATTCCTCCCCACTATGGGAATGTTTAGTGCAAACCTAATTTAAATCTTGTTCGATCCTTGCCTGGATGATAGTGAGAGATTTAAAAAATAAAAAATTGGTCAACATAAATGTTGAATCATTAGTGATAGGGTATAACATATGTATATGCATTTGCAAATTTTATGCAGGTATGTTCTTATCTGATGAGGGTGTATGCAAGTGGGTTTTTATCCTTGATTGCATAAGATAAGTGTGAAGAGTGGTGGATAGTAGTGTGGACTTCACTGTGTTAGTTACCAGAACTAGTGAGAAGAATGTGACTATAAATATTTTAGTTTAGTTTTTGTTGTACATAAGTGATGGATATATTCTCTCTTATCCTTCTTCATTTGGGTACTGAGCCCTCTAGTAGTGAGCCTTCTTTGGGAAGTGAGTGATTTTTAAATGAAGCTCTTTCAATGACCCTTTCTTATAATCTGCCTTAACTAGTATTCATATATTTAAGATTAATATTATTCATGGTTTTTCCCTTTACAAGGTTTTCAACATAAATATTGTGTTTCATGGGTTTATGGTTGTTGTGATTTTTATGTTCATATCTTTTGGTAATTAAAATTTTGAAGTAAGTTTGGTGGAACTAGTTAAAGATTTTTAAAGTTATAAATTTTGGACAACTTATTCATCCCCCATCTTAGTTTTCTCATAAATTCAACAAATAACTTGATGATGAAAGATCCATTTGACTCTATCATAAGCTTTGTCCATGTCCATTTTTACAAACATATCCTTTTCCTTTGAAGTTTCCATAGAAGGGATTGCTTCTGGTGCTATGAAAACCCCATCAAAAAATTGTCTCCCACCTATAAAATCACCCTGCTCTTGAGAGATCAATTTAGGTAACCACATTTTAAGCCTATCCACAAGTAGGTTTGTAATTATTTTGAAAACCACATTATACAATGAAATAGGATGAAAGGAACTAAAATATTTAGCTCCCTCCTTTTTGGTACAAGAGAAAGGAACGTATCATTTATATCCCTTAGCATTTTATTATTTCTATAGGATTCCTACACAAACTCCAAGAGATCCAAATTGATTTTCTCCCCAAATTATTGATATAATTCAATAGGAAATCCATCTCAGCTAGGAAATGTACCTTTCTTCATTCCAAATACCACCCCTTAAAATTAATCCAAATAAATAGGTCTACATATATTCTCATTCCTTTTAGTAGAAACAAGAGAAATAATACAATCAAGCACTAAACCTTCTTCCATATTGGCAATCAAAGAATCCTCATCAAACAAGGTCCCAGTGAACCTAATAGCCTCTTAAGGAATCTCCCTAGTAGAGGAGATGGGGGTTCCCTAAGAGGAGATGAGGGATGTGATAATATAACCATATCTCTTATACTTCATGAAGTTTTGAAATAACTTTGTGTTCCTATCACCTTCTTGAAGCCAATCCAATTGGTCCGTCTCCTTCTAGTAGATCTCCTCTTGAAGCTCCCATTTCTCCAGCTCCCTTACTACAACCGAATCCTCTCTATATAGCTCCTATAGAAGAACTTGATCTCTAGCTTGGCATGTAATGACATCCACTCAAGATTGTGCCTAAATATTTGATGAGAAGATATTTAAAAAGCACAAGTTGTTCCAAAATTTTGATTTTATACTTGAGATATTGAATTTTTTTGATAAATGATTACATTGAAGTTCCATAAGAAAGCTTCACCTTCTACCACCAACCCAACATAAGGTCCTAAAGAGATTAATCTCTAAGCCACATAAGCTAAAACTTAAAGGATATATTTTTTGTGACTCGAAAGTGAGTAGCACTAAATTTTATTGGCCTATGGTAAGATCCTTTCTAATCTAAAATCTCAAATATAGTTACCTAATTTTCACCCATCCAATAATAAGAGACCAAAAGTATCTAATGTCTCTACTATAGCCTCCCTTATCATCCCCATAGAAGGATAAAGTCTAGCACTACCACCCATTTTTCATCTAGGAAAGATATTGCATTAAAATGCAATGATCTAGGGGTACAAAGGGGAAAGTGATAAAAACATATCTGACGTGAGACCAAAGCACATATTTTATAATAAAATATTTTGGACCATGAGCATAAGTAAGAAGTATATTATCAATATATTCATAACTTACATCAACCATGGAAATAGAAGACCTACTAGAAATCCACCAAAGAGGAAAAATATTGTGTGGGTCCCAAAGGAAATCCATACCCCTTGAGTTTTGTTGAGCCCCAATGTAATACCCCTCTAACCCTAATATGAGTTTTGTTCTTTTGAATTAGATAAGATCATTTGATGCTTCTCTTAGTGCTTAGATATTTGTGATACTTGTCTGATCTACTCCAATAGTTTATTCTAATGGTTTCATAATCTAGTACTTGTTGACCTTGATGATAGACACACTATCTTAAGGGATCCTTTGGTGTGTATCTTTCTCCACTTAGGCGTTGAAGACCTTTTTATACCTGTCTATATTTAGGATGTTATGTGATGTTTTCTTGATGGATATATAATTAATTTCTAAACCTTCTTCTGTTAAGGTTACTCTGAATAAATCATGTATTTACGTGGTGCTTCTAGATATTGATCATGATGTTGATAACTAGGCTAAGTTAATCATCCATATTGGTGCTCTCTTTATGTGATAATCTCTTTATGGCTAATTATTTGAAAAAATAAACCTAATCCAAATCATTGATAAGTAAGGTGGATGATGCTATACCTCTCAGATACTTTGATGTATTTATGTATGATTATTGTTACCGTGCATATGGATTTAGGA